>CAJQZP010000117.1:662500-1262500 GCA_907164705.1 Parnassius apollo | reverse complement strand
TGCATGTCTGAGGAATAAAAAAAAATAATATTTCGAAGACATGTGAAGTTCGTCAACACGCATTTGGGCAGCGCGGCGGACACTTCCTTGCCCTAAACCCTCTCAGAAATGAGGGGAGGCCTGAGCCCAGCAGTGGGACGTATATAGGCTGTAACTTTACTTTTTTTTACTTTACACTGGTATTCTGCTATAGTGTAGTCCTGCCCAGGTGTAGCTGACCGATTCGTAGTACCGCCTTAGTGTATCTGCAGCGTAGCTCTACCACGTAAATTATGTACGTAAACGTGCTTATAAACATAGTCCTTCTATTATAATTCTATTAGTTAGTAAAGGTTAATTCGATATACGATTGCCTCGTCAGCCTGCTGGTCTTAAATGTAACAACTGATTTAATCTCGGATATGGTGCTAGGTTCTAATCTAGGGTCAGGCCAAAAATGAGTTACGGGGTTTTGTGTCAAGAAATTTTCAATAGAGGCCGGAATCAGAAAATTGGTAGTGTTTCACCCCCGTTCCTTGGGAAATACGTACGTATCGGATTACTGTCTTACCCGAGGGAATAGAAATTGCACCTGTGCTGCGCATATACTTAAACACTATAATCCTGGTCTGCGCAAATTGTTAGTCACCGCTAAGACTAACATTAATTAATTTTATATTTTCGCTTGCTATCCTATCACTCTACTCGTTCAAAGTTATTCAGAAAGCTATTGTGAAGAACAAAGTTGTTTCCTAAAACTTATCCATTTTCTGGTCCGCCTTTGAATAAGTTACTATACATTCTTATCGAGGAATATTCAAGTAAATGTGATAAAAATTTTGTACCTACGTACGCCTAGGAGAAAAACACTAAGGGTGGAAGAAACCGTTTTACTTTTAAATCCGAGCGGTCGCAGAAAGACGACGATTATTCTCACTTGTTGTGAAATACATTTCCCTGGCACTTACCGCGAATGGCGATTTAGCTCTGTCTCCCTGAAGTTGTATTCCACCAAGTTTGTGCACTACGTTGCGTTCGCATCTGCAGCACTTTAATTTGAATCTTAGGTAACTCGAGTTAAGAGTACGATTAGCTGCAAAAAAGTTGCTCGTTGTTTTTCCCCAGCAATCTCAAGCTGTAAAATGCAAAGTGCAGGACGTCTCACAAAGAGTCTTGGACGTTTTCGCTAGACGTTATAAGATTTTCAGTAAACGTTATTTTCCTTGTAAATTATTTCAGTTTCAAGTGGCAATAAACCAAGGAGTTGTTTGTCTCAAAACGATTTTAACTAAATTTTTAAACAAGTATTTCATCAGGCTTTGAATTTTCAATATTAAGTCCTACAGAATAATTTTAACGATAAAGTAAATTGAATAAAACTAAATTTACAGATTTTAGCGCGTTTATTTCACTACTTTTACTTATTTTTAATTCCCGACGTTTCGGGTGCTTTACAGCAACCATGGTCACGGGGGGGGGGGACTGAGATGTTTGACGTCCCAATGTCATAGTTAGTCCGGCTACCTTCAGTTTTTGAATATTAATTTTTGGTCCGATTTACGCTTTAAAAATAAGTAAAAGTAGTGAAATAAACGCGATAAAATCCGTAAATTTAGTTTTATTCAATGTGTAGTGTTCGCGTAAATTTAAGAAATCATTAGATAAAGTAAATTGATGTGAATGACTAATTAATATAAGTATTGTACTGTTACATAATGATTTCTTATATTTACGCGAACACTATACATGATTAAAACTACTTTTACGGATTTTATCGCGTTTATTTTTACTTTTTATTTACTTTTATTTTTAATTCCCGACGTTTCGGGCGCTTTCCAGCACCCATGGTCACGGGGGACTGAGATGACTGACGTCCCGATGTCATTGTTAAACCCGGAATACCTTAAGTTTTTTTAATTATTGTTTATAGTCCGATCTATGCAAAATGAACTGACTATGTCCTGAGGTCTTGCAGTGGTATGCTTGGTTTTAGTTTTAATTTTATTGATTATAGGATCCCAAGCAGGTGGTAGTACCCAGCCTCCTTCTCTATTGAAATTAGAATGTTTTTTTAATTTCAATAGCCTCACGTCATCCTTGGTAGGAATCGGTGTTCTTTCGCGAGGATTTGTGGTCTATCAAATCTGATGTAATGGTTGGGTCCGTCTAGGATATAAACACAAACTGCAGACTTCCCGGAACGTTGATGCTTCACATCAGCTATATGTTCTTCCTATCCTATAATCATGATCCTATAATCAATAAAATTAAAATTAAACCCAAGCATACCACTGCAAGACCTCAGGACATAGTCAGTTTATTTTGCATAGATCGGACCATAAACAATAATTAAAAAAGCTGAAGGTACTCCGGGTTTAACAATGACATCGGGACGTCAGTCATCTCAGTCCCCCGTGACCATGGGTGCTGGAAAGCGCCCGAAACGTCGGGAATTAAAAATAAAAGTAAATAAAAAGTAAAAATAAACGCGATAAAATCCGTAAAAGTAGTTTTAATCATGTATTGTACTGTTAGTTCTTTGAAGTCGGTATTGAAGCTAATCGCTGAATACCGGCTCAATAAAAAAGTTCTCTGTAATATAGCTAGAATTTTGACATCTTACAGATTACCAGTGTAAAATAGTAAATTAATGTAGTTCATATGGTGAGTTTAGAGATTTGGATACCCTTTTTACTAGAAACGAGGCATTCTATCCTAGTCTTCAGAAGAGTGAGCCGTGGTAGCTCAGATGGTTAACGCTCGCTGTAAATATAATAGAACGCGAGTAACCCGAGTTCGATCCCTGCAGGCACCTATGAAATTGTTAATTGCAATTTTAAGTGCTTATTTACCACGTGCTTGGCGGTGAAGGAAAACATCGTGAGGAAACCTGCATATCTGAGGAATAAGAAAAAAAATATTTGGAAGACATGTGAAGTTCGCCAACACGCATTGGGGCAGCGCGGCGGACACTTCCTTGCCCTAAAACCCTCTCAGAAATGAGGGGAGGCCTGTGCCCAGCAGTGGGACGTATATAGGCTGTAACTTTACTTTACTTTACTTCAGGAGTGACAATGTATCTGCATTTTGATTCTTAACTGAGGATGGATGTAGATGTCTATGGGCTACAGTATTCAGTTACCATCAGGTGAACTGTCTGCTGATTTGTTACCCTTATCCTATAAAAAAAGCAATGCGAAGTTTGAAATTAAGATTGAAATTGCCTCAAATACAAATTTTGACATTGTGAAATTTGATTTTGAGCTCGAGAATATCTCCTGTATACCGGCCTTATACAAATAAACAATACTCCGTCGACGAAATGCGGTCACCTAGTGCCGGCGACGCGTTACTAAATATAGTGACGACCTGGTAGAATATACAGAAAGTCTATGGATTCAAGTGGCTTAGGACCGAGCTTAGTTTCTTAGGGGGGACATGTGTGATGATGATTACGATGACACAAATTTTCATTTAATAAAAAATTTTAACTTTTTGTTTTACAAACAGTAAACATTTTTCTGGGTTTGTTATAAAACCAAAAGAAATACATTGTGCCATAACATAATTACTAATTCTGTGGAGTCTAGTAATTGATATCAGAAACTTTTGTTTCATGTAATTAAAGTGATAAATATCATTGTCCTTTTCAAAGCTATTTATAATTTTATGTACATATATTCTCATAAATATATTGCGAGTCCAAAGTTAATACATTTATTTCCTTACTTAGGTTAAAATTGCAATTAACTATTTGATCGGTGTCGACGGGGATTCAATTTAGGTTACTCGCGTACTATGATTTAAGAGGATATAGTAAGTCAGCTCAAATTCTAATTTCGCCCCCACTTTCCCGCGCGTCGTATGCTATGTAAGTAGATAGGTCGTTAGATACTGAAAAGGAACTCAGGTTCGGGCGTCCCTCTTGATCCTGAAAAGGACCAATTGAAAAGGACCTAGCGGATCGGGTACTAAGAAACAGGAATCGAGGCTTCTCTCGATCCGGCCTCCTATCACGCCTACGTTGGGTTCGGGAACAACGTATGTGATCTCCGCAACGGAGTAACACACTAGGGCGATAACCTCTTCCTTTTCAGCAAGTAGGTTCAGACGGGGATTACGGGTCTTCCGAAGTCGTCCCGGTCCCGACGCCTTAATTCTTCGATGTGGACTGTATAACTTAAAGGATCTTGGGAATGAAACAGCAATTATCTTCAAACCGTTCCGTGAGAGAGTAATCACTTTTCCCTATACTTTTTCTTTCTTGACTGCTGGTTTTGCACTTTTCTTGAACTTTTTCTCGGATTTTCTTATTTATTTCCGAACTATTTCCGAACTTCCCCCGAAGGATTCCCGAACGAATTGCAATAAAACCCGTTCACTAAGCTACCCCAGAGCTATACGCGAAAGTGAGCCGCGCCATTCGCGCGCTTGCGCAACTCAATTACATGAATTTGTTCTATTACTCTCTCACGTTTTACTCAATATCTTTATTTATTCAAATCATATACAAATACAATTTATCAATATAGGTAGTACAAAACAATATCTACACCATGATATACATCATATCTTCATATCATAAAAAACCTTTTATTTATTAAACGAAAACTGCCTATTTTACTCACAAGTTCGAAATCGAAATTTCTTAAATATTTAACACAGAAAGTTAAAACAATGTTTCTCACTTGAATTTATACATAAGCTAACCAATACAATAGTTTAATTTACATTTTTTCTATTTATTTCACTATTTAAAACACTTTTAAATTTCTTATACAAAACTATCATTATTTCACTTATACACAGGAATTTTCACATAAAAATAACACAGAATTTACCTTTTTAGCACGTACAATTAACCTGAAATATTTTACAAGTAATTTTTACATAAATCACTGAATTACAAACATTTTAAATTTTTACATATTCGGCCTCCTAAGGGCGTGGCCTAGCGTGCGTCTATGAACTCACACTATTTGAACAACTAACTTTGCACGGCTCTCGGCTATCAGAAAAAATTAAATTATGAAATACACCAATTTTGACCATATTAGGCAAATTAAATGCTTTTATACAATTTTCGAACTGTATGAAACTATCTTTATCAGATAACAATATAAATGAATGTTCTCATTAATCAATCATAACAAATAGGCATTTGTTTTCGTACAAAACGTATCAAACTTATACAAAACAACATTTATGCAATTAATATCCATTAATTCTGCCTATGCACAGAGTGATTATCTCGACCGGGGAACAAATCCGGTCTTTAACTTCACTTTAATATTCTTATGAATTTACATCATTTGAAAGATGATTTCAACCGGGGAACAAATCCGGTAACATAATTTATATCTTAAATTCCTTACGAATTTATTAAGCGATATTACTTAGGAAAACAAACAAACTAGTCCGGCCTGGGAGTCGAACCCAAGACCTTCATATCATTAATTCGACATTTCTTAAAGATTTAACTAAGCATTCTCTTATCAGAGCGTCGTTGCTCGTGACTGCCCCTTTTTTCATAGCAACGTCATCGGTTAATTTAATAAACTGAAACATTTTTATAGGCGCGTCGCCAACAATCTCCCCCCCGTGCGTTAGCACCATCATTTGGGAGGCGTCGCGGGTACCAGGACTATTATTCTGGATGTAGGTCTCCTCAAGATACCTGTGCTAGTAATGACGTCAACCACTCTGGTGTGACCGTCTGGTCCCGGTAACGTTCTACTAATTTTACCTTTTGGCCACGTATTTCGTGGCAACGAATGATCTATTATCAAAACAATATCGCCTTCTTTAGGTTCCATGAACTTGCCGTTATCACCTGTTCGAGGTATTAACGTAGGCATGTATTCTTTCAGCCATCTTGTCCAAAAATGGTCGGCTAACCTCTGTGCAGCTTTCAAACATTTTATTTCCGAATGAAAACACTCGTCTTGAATGAATCTCCAAATTAATATTTCCGCTTTTTTCAAGAGCGCTGTGTCCAACGCGCTATCGGGTCCTTTAACCGACTTTGCTAAAACTTTGTTGGAACACATAACCGACTTTTCGGTTGCGTCGTCGGGTCCTTTAACCGACTTTCTTAAACTCTTGAATTTTTCTACCGCTTGTAAGGTGCGTGTAGTTGCTCCAAGGAATTTCTTAAAGCTGCTAAATCGTCCGTAGTCGGGTAGACTTAACGGTTCTTGCTTTCTTAACGTATTTACGCCCTTTGGCGATTTTTCTTCACCTGTTTCTAAGCTATTTATGGTGTCCACTTGTTTGGGCCATAAATCAGGACTTTTCCTGAGGAATTCAGGTCCTTGAAACCAGCGATGACTTACATCGAAGGTGGAAGGAAAATTTCTAGTGGCGTCGTCTGCCACGTTTTGTGACGTTGGAACCCATCGCCATTCACATGGCTTACTGTGATCTTCGATCTCAGCCAATCGATGAGCAACGAATGGTTTAAAAGCGCGAGGATCCGACTTAATCCACGCTAACACTGTACGTGAGTCTGTCCAAAACACTCTCTCGGACATCTCGTACTTGCTCTCTTCACTAACCGAAGCAGCCAGTCTGCTGCCCATAAGAGCTGCTTGCAATTCAAGCCTTGGAATCGAAATTGGTTTCAATGGCGCTACTCTTGCCTTTGCGGCGATCAGCGTAATCCGCCTTATTCCTTGCTCGTCCGTGGTGACGTAATACACCGCGGCAGCGTATGCTTTTTCACTAGCATCCGTGAAAGTATGTAACTCTCCTTTGCCGATGCCTTCAGCAACGGGTCTAGGTACTTCTAAGTGACCTAATTTCTTCACTTCCGATATCCATTTACAAAATAACACGTGTAACTCGTGTGAAACTTCTTCATCCCAAGAGATGCCTGTCCTCCATACTTGCTGGATCAGCGACTTCCCTTGAATCGTTATGGGTGATGCGAGTCCCAAAGGATCGAAGACTGACATCACAGCGCTAGTTATCTCCCTCTTCGTAGGCGGTCGTAAACCCTCCATCACCTCTTCCGGTGTGCTACGAAGACTTGTGGAAAAACTTATTATATCCCGTTTGATATTCCAAATCAAACCTAACGTGCGCTCTGTGTGCTCTTTATCTCCAAGCGAAGCACTGTCGCTCTTATATTTATTTTCCATATTACTTAAAACTTCGGGTCGGTTGCTAGCCCATCCCCTCAGTTGGAAAGAAGCATGCTTATGTAATTCATACATATCGTTTACTATCCTTTCGGCCGTCGTCACGTCGGGAAATGCCTGTAAGTAATCATCCATATAAAAATTGCTTTCCGTAGCGGAAGCTGCTTCTGGATAGATATGTGCGTTGTCCTGCGCATTTCTATTCTTTACATATATAGCGATGCATGGTGATGATGCCGCTCCAAATATGAGTGACGTCATTCTATACTCTTCCGGTGGCGCGTCACGATTGTGCCGCCATAAGAATCGAAGGCTATCCCTGTCTTCTTCCCGGATTTTCACTTGCAGGAACATTTCCTTAATGTCTGCCATTACTGCCACGCTTCCTTCTCTGAATCGTAGCAGAACTCCGAACAACGACTTCAATAAGTCCGGTCCGGTCAACAACGCATCGTTAAGACAACGTCCGCCCGTCCTTGCGGCGGCGTCGAAAACTATCCTTATTTTCTTCTTTTGTGGGTGAGTCACTGCGAAGTGAGGAAGGTACCACGTACGTGGGGAAATGGAAATATGGTTCGCTTTCTCTGCGTAACCGTTAACGATGAGATTTTCAATTTGCTTCTCGTATTCCTTTTTCAACTCGCTATTTTTGTCGAGCTTTTTCTCAATATTAAACAGGCGACTTTCAACCTGTGCCCTATTCGATGGCAAGCACTCATTGTCTGTGCGCCATAACAAAGCAGTCTCGTACCTATTATTAGGTATACGACGTACCGTTTTGTTCAAAATATTTAAAGCTCGTTCTTCTGGGTCGTTCACGGGCTTTCTAGCCGATACTCCCAGAGATTCCAAACTAAAATAATCCTTGATTAATTTATCCATATCTTCCTCCTTCTTGGTGGAAATGTGGTTAACAATCTTGATTGGTTTAATGCCACCCGATATGTGACCATGCAAAACCCACCCCAGTTTGGTGAGCGATGCTACAGGTAGGTTCTTACCTCCCGAAACCAATTCACGAGTAACTATGAGATGCCAATTGTCCTGACCAATCAATATGGTAGGCTTGGACCTCTCATACATCAACTCATCCTTGATCGGTGTCAAATGAGAACACCGTTGCAATAATTCTCGGCTTACCGACTGAGGAGCGAGGTTAAGTGACTTAATTGTTTGTACACTTATCTCTTCTAAGTCGCTCGAATAAATGCCTTTTATTTTAACGTTTAAGCGATACGAACTATCGTCGTTAATTCGCTTACCTCCCACGGCTTCGATACGTAATCCCTCTTTACGTCCGCGAGGCGCTAACTTCTGAGCCATCCACTCCTCTATGAGTGTCATGGTCGATCCCTCATCCAGAAGAGCTGTTGTCTTGACCTTTCCTCTAGGCCCATGCAACTCGACCGGTATGATCTTTAAATATGCACATGCCAGTGCATTTACTGTACTAACAGTTGTAATCTGAGCATCTTTACCCCCCCTCGTCCCCTTGTGGCGAGGTATTTTCATTGGGGTATCGGTGTAGCATTCGATGATGTGACATTCTACATCCTTCTACACCACATTTTTTCGCTTTGCACTCTAACCTCCTATGGTTAGGTGACAAACATTGGAAACATACTTTGGCCTTTTTGACGGCTTCCCATTTCTCGCGAATATTCATGTCCTTAAACTTGTAACAACTCACTATAGAGTGCTCCTTGTTGCATATAACACACTTATGTGTTACCCGACTTACAGGCTTGTCCTGGGTTATCATAACCACTTGTCGGTTGTGCCTTTTATTATTTCGGCGTTCTAAACGCTCGCTCATATTACTTCGGCGCATATAGCGCTCGCTCTCGGCACAGCTGCGTACACCTCCCTTTGCAGTGTGTACAGTTTGCTTCCTGAATTCAGGACGCTTCCTTTTTTTCAGGCGCATTTTCATTGCTTAAGGACGTTCCAAATTGTTCACTCAATAAATTTAAAAACTTGGCCATCTTCTGTAACTCTGGCTCCAAAGGATATTGAGCTCGATATTCAAACCATTTAAATTTAATCATAGTTCCAAGTTTCTCCACTATGCGGCTCACTAACTCCGGTGAGTATAAATACTGTGGTTGATTCAACGCTTGTATTGTGGCAACCACGTTCGTAATACGACTTGCAAAAGATCCTATATTTCGGCAATCTTCTGCCAATCTTGGCATACGCTTTACATTCTCGATTTCGGCTAGAATGAGCATCTCAACCCTACCGAATCTTCTTTCGAGAGCGTTCATTATTTCTTCAGGTTCACATAAAGTAAATAACAGCGACTTAACCGCCTCTTTAGCGGTGCCCTTTAATGCCCTCCTAAGGCGTGCGACATTTTGCACCCCTGAAAATTGGCCTTTTGTGTCTTCAAACACCGTTTTGAAAATTATCCATTCACCCGGGTCTCCATCGAACACCGGTAATTCCTGGAGGAAATGAAGCTGGGAAGATTTATCTTTACCAGCTATCTTTATTGCACTCACAATCGCTTCGGTCAATTCTGACACCTCACTCGCGTGTGTTTTTCTGTGCATTTCCTAGGTTGCGCTCGACCTCCGCCCCTTTGCGGCGTGATCCTTTACACGCTTCCTTATCAGTAATATCGGGTTGTGCTACACTAACCGGCGCGCTCATTATGGTTTGCTGAACCCAACTCCTTACGAAAGGTTCCACCTGAGTATTCCGCTCTTCATCATCCTCACTCGAGTCGATTTCCTCTTCTCGGTTGAGTCGTGCCAACTCCAATTGAGACTTGGCTAAGGCAGCAGCTGCCTGTGCTCGTTCGAGCTCTGAGCGTTCGAATTTAATCCGCGCCTCTAATTCGGCTTTCAGCCTCGCCGATCGCGATGACCTACTACCTCTCTGTGACCCTTTATCACTAGTGTGCCCGATTACTGTCCTTGACGATGCCGCTTCTTCGGTCCTTTGACCTACTTTTTTCGACCACCGTTTCACTCCTGGATATAACGGATTGTTGTGCGGTGCTGGCCTGTGTACCACTGGTGTCCGTCCTGTTGCTCGTCGTTGCCATGGACGTCCCTGAGTCCCACGTGCATGTGGACGTGTCTGTGGTGGCTCCACTTGGAGGAGTTGCTCCATTTGACGCAGTAGCTGTGGTCGCTCCAGATGATTCCGCTTCTTTAGCTTTTCTTGAGAGCCCTGTCCTTGTCCTGCTCCCTTCGCTTCTCCCTGTCTGGTCTTGTGCCTTCTTCATCTTGCAGGAAGGTGATTGTTGGCCTACGGTCCCTAACTGTCCCTACAGTCCCTACAACCCCTTCTACACCCCAACCTAACACCACTACCCCTCCCCCCTTTATCTCCCAACCCTACAACCCTACTACCACCCTAACAGCCCTATCAGCCCTATCAATCCTGAACGGGGCCTACCGAGGTGAGCCGTTCAGGGATGGAGTCGTGCAGGAATGGAATGGAGGAAAGGTTTAGGAACTGTCCCGCCAAGGAATATGACGAAACAGTCGAGCGGTAGTGCAAGCGCAGTCTCGCTCGAGAGAACTGCTCCACCCGAAGGTGTTATGCCAGAGCCCAACCGTTTGGCACCGTTAGGTGGTCGGGATGTATGCTGTGCTCGCCGCCCAGTTGCCGGTGACGCCTCGTCCAAGCGCCCTCCTCCGGCCGCGATGCAGTCAGGTGCCCACGCGCACCCTCGCCCGTCAGCAGCAGCGGTGGATGCTTTTTGCACCCTGATGACCCGACGGGAAATGCCGGACACGGTCGTCCGACAGGAAATGCCAGACACGATCGTCTGACGGGAAATGCCGAGCACGCTTGCCCGACAGGAAAAATGCCAAGCCCTGCTTGGCCACGATGAGTGCCTTCACAAGACACCTGCGCCCGGCTGCGATATGTGCCCCATGCGAGCACACGCCCCAAGCTGCAATCCCGGTTTTCTTTCTTCCGGTAGTTCCAGGTCCAGCCCTTCAGTGCTGCCGTCCTGGTCTTCAGGCCTTTGGTCCTATTGCTTCAGCTCAAACCTCTGGCTTCCTTCGGTTGCTGATCTTCACTCGGCTTCCGAAGGTCTTCTTCTTCCACAACCAGCAGTCCACAGCTGGTTCCTTGATCCAGCTGGCGGGGTTCGGGTGGTCTTCAATCCGGCTCGAAGGACCAATTGAAAAGGAACTCAGGTTCGGGGTCCCTCTTGATCCTGAAAAGGACCAATTGAAAAGGACCTAGCGGATCGGGTACTAAGAAACAGGAATCGAGGCTTCTCTCGATCCGGCCTCCTATCACGCCTACGTTGGGTTCGGGAACAACGTATGTGATCTCCGCAACGGAGTAACACACTAGGGCGATAACCTCTTCCTTTTCAGCAAGTAGGTTCAGACGGGGATTACGGGTCTTCCGAAGTCGTCCCGGTCCCGACGCCTTAATTCTTCGATGTGGACTGTATAACTTAAAGGATCTTGGGAATGAAACAGCAATTATCTTCAAACCGTTCCGTGAGAGAGTAATCACTTTTCCCTATACTTTTTCTTTCTTGACTGCTGGTTTTGCACTTTTCTTGAACTTTTTCTCGGATTTTCTTATTTATTTCCGAACTATTTCCGAACTTCCCCGAAGGATTCCCGAACGAATTGCAATAAAACCCGTTCACTAAGCTACCCCAGAGCTATACGCGAAAGTGAGCCGCGCCATTCGCGCGCTTGCGCAACTCAATTACATGAATTTGTTCTATTACTCTCTCACGTTTTACTCAATATCTTTATTTATTCAAATCATATACAAATACAATTTATCAATATAGGTAGTACAAAACAATATCTACACCATGATATACATCATATCTTCATATCATAAAAAACCTTTTATTTATTAAACGAAAACTGCCTATTTTACTCACAAGTTCGAAATCGAAATTTCTTAAATATTTAACACAGAAAGTTAAAACAATGTTTCTCACTTGAATTTATACATAAGCTAACCAATACAATAGTTTAATTTACATTTTTTTCTATTTATTTCACTATTTAAAACACTTTTAAATTTCTTATACAAAACTATCATTATTTCACTTATACACAGGAATTTTCACATAAAAATAACACAGAATTTACCTTTTTAGCACGTACAATTAACCTGAAATATTTTACAAGTAATTTTTACATAAATCACTGAATTACAAACATTTTAAATTTTTACATATTCGGCCTCCTAAGGGCGTGGCCTAGCGTGCGTCTATGAACTCACACTATTTGAACAACTAACTTTGCACGGCTCTCGGCTATCAGAAAAAATTAAATTATGAAATACACCAATTTTGACCATATTAGGCAAATTAAATGCTTTTATACAATTTTCGAACTGTATGAAACTATCTTTATCAGATAACAATATAAATGAATGTTCTCATTAATCAATCATAACAAATAGGCATTTGTTTTCGTACAAAACGTATCAAACTTATACAAAACAACATTTATGCAATTAATATCCATTAATTCTGCCTATGCACAGAGTGATTATCTCGACCGGGGAACAAATCCGGTCTTTAACTTCACTTTAATATTCTTATGAATTTACATCATTTGAAAGATGATTTCAACCGGGGAACAAATCCGGTAACATAATTTATATCTTAAATTCCTTACGAATTTATTAAGCGATATTACTTAGGAAAACAAACAAACTAGTCCGGCCTGGGAGTCGAACCCAAGACCTTCATATCATTAATTCGACATTTCTTAAAGATTTAACTAAGCATTCTCTTATCAGAGCGTCGTTGCTCGTGACTGCCCCTTTTTTCATAGCAACGTCATCGGTTAATTTAATAAACTGAAACATTTTTATAGGCGCGTCGCCAACAGATACTTATTTCATTAGGTTTGTCATATTTATGCCTGTTTCTTAACGCCAACCTAGTCGCTTCTTATTTTTATTACGGTTATTTCCCATTTTAATTTTACGTCGTCCTGTTTCGTAATGTGTATTCTGATCGTAAGCGACACAACCTCCCCCTTCAAAGGCCGAAGCGAAACTGACCGGGCGGCAGGAATCAAGCTTCAAGAAGCCGATAGTTTAGGTAATTTCTTTTTACAGTGAAAATAATGGTATTTAAAAAAAAAGTAAATAACCTAAGCACTGTTTTATAGTTAGTTCAGTTAGTATGCAAAGTTTCATGATCTTATTTAAAGTATTTTATGAATAACAGCGGTTTATTGTTTATTTTGGAGGTAACTTTGGATTTTTTTCTATAGAGAAATTTTTACGGAATCGTGTTTTCGTCTAACATAGTCCTTAACATTATTCCTCAACTTTACCATATATTTATTTCAAAATTAATGCTGCCATATTTTCGGCATAACGGAGGATCTTGCTAAGCCATTTGAGGTTATATTTCCCCTTAACTAGTCCAGTCCATAAAATACCATGGCTCTTCTGTTATCCATCTCAATTTACAATGTCTATGTCTCGTATTGATCTCAATTATTATTTATTACTAGATACGCAGTCAAGGTACCAAGTTTCGAGCATGGACGCGGCGGCGGGACTCGGTGCGAATGGGGCGTTGTTGAGAATTGAGCCCGTTAAAGCGCAGCGAGATGAAGCCACCTACGAGTGCATGGCTGAAAACGGAGTTGGAGACGCCGTCACCGCTGTCGCGACCCTCACCGTGTTCGAAGGTAAGTTTAATAGCTCTAAGTTTATTAAATTTTGCAAATACAGAAATGTCTTTACATGACTCTGAAACTGAATTTGATATCCTGCAGACTACAACCATTTTCCCATAAAAATAAAATGTTACAATAAACATTTTGCGACGTCGTTTATGGTACGGAAGGCAGGAAGGTATGCTCCTACCTTCCGTTTCAAGGCATAAATGAAAGAAGGAGAATTATTAAGCATCTGCTTATGACAGCGTTACAGAAATCAATTAACTATGTTTTATCTTATCGAGCTTATGACCCATCGAAGTCTGGAAAAAATCATCATACCTAGTTTAAAACTAAATTGTCTAGTTGTTGTGGCAAATTGTCGATGGAATTATTAAGCGTCTACTTATGTCACCAATCACCATTACATACATTCATAAAATTATTTACTATGTATTATCTAATCAAGCTTATGGCTTATCGAAGTATGCAAAATAATCATCATACATAATTTAAAACTAAATTGACTCGTAATAGTAGTTGTTACGATTCGCCCATTTAGGAGGCAAATGTCCTTATACCATACTGCCTAGTCTGATGTGTATTTCATTTACAAAACTCTTTCAGTATACTATTGCGTTGTTTTAGGATTCCCTCTATGCTAGTAATTACTCTATATAAGCCTAATTAAAAATTATATTACTAGTAGTAGTTGTAACGATTTGCCAACTAAGGCAGGCAAAGTTCTTATACCACACAGCCTAGTCAGATTTTTTTTAAGAATAGGGGTGACAAACGAGCATACAGTCCAACTGATGGTAAGTGGTCGCTGGGACCCATAAAAATCTATATCTGTCCTTGATTACGAATCAAAATGCAGATGCGTTGTTACCCTTGAGGACTAAGATGGAATGCCTCGTTTTCAGTAAAATGGGTTTCTGGTTCTCTACACTCACCATACGAAACACAGCAGCATTGAGCTGATATTTTAGGCTGGTATTCTGTGAGAGCGTGGTCCTACCCTGGTCGAGCCGACCCATTCGCTGCTACAACTATACTACTCATATAGCTGCACTCATAAACTGGGATATCTTTAATTCATAACATCCTGCAGTAGTATGATTAAAGATAAAATTGTTCTGGATTTCAAACTATATTTTACATATTTTTCATTTAAAAAATATGTCAACAAATTTGTTCGAAAGTTCGCCATTATCATTTTCCATAGGCGTGCGTATCGTCTTAGACTGTAAGGCTGCTTACCATCTGGTTAATTTCTTCTACTTTTACAAATATAAATATATACGACTGGAAAATTAAAATTATCAAACCGATGTTTCTACAAATGTTTTAATTTGGAAATTTATTTATGCGTTATTCACTAAAGCGCTTCTCCATTACTCATTAAAATTTCATAGCAGAAGCGCATTTCTATTAAGTTTTCAAAATTTCATAAAAGAAGTAGTTTTTGATTGACTATTCATGACTCAACACATAGTAAAAAGCCCTAAAAATCATCCATTTGAATTCAGTATCCTTTAAGTGTCCCTTGGACTCGTTTATCCCCCAAAAAATATTAAAATTACGGACACAACTATTGTACCAATTTATTGTAATGTGATAAGGCAAACAGCTTATCGTTAACTTGGGTACAATAAGCCGCGGATATATTAAATAAGGATACTAATATTTCAGATAGGATTTTTTTCATCATGCGGAAACAAATAAGTTAGCCTCAAAGAGTAATAAGGACATAGAAAATCCGCAAGGTATCATTTTCGCGGATCAGAATCTACAATAACTTTCCTCGGCTTTGTTTTTAAAAAGATGAAAAAGTATATACGAAAGCTTATTTTTCAAGGCAGTGCCCTGTATTAGCCGGCGGTACAGCGAAGTGGAACGAAAATATTACAAAGATCCGATAGAATTACGTGACGTCCATAATAGAAGAGAAGTTGTGAAGTTCGCTTCACTAACGCTTTATGGACTTCCAGTGTCGGTATTGTGCCCGCCGCTCATATCGATGTTTAACGTCGATAAGGCAATCGAAATGGGAATCTGCCGTGTAATATTATATCTTAAACCGTGTATAAGTAAGTTTCAAAGTAAATATATATTATATTTCATATTTTATTTATTTCGACAACTTCCAGTCTCCTGAACAAGCCGGTTTCCGAAAAGGTTTTAGTACCATAGACTTCATACACATTACACATCTTTCGTTAAATTGTACGTAAGACAACAGAAGAGTACAATCTAGCACTTTGCCTTGCGTATTTGGACTATGAGAAAGCCTTTGATTCCGTCGAAATTTGGGCCGTGCTTTAGTCCATTTAGTGAAGCCAAGTTTACTGTCGGTATATCGAAATGCTGAAGTGTTTGTTGGGCTACGATGGAATCCGAGTACAGAACCAGAGTACGAAACCCACGCATTTGGATTTTAGATGTTTTTGGATTCATTGTGGACTTTTGATTTGGACGTTATATCTCCAAAACTCTGCACCGTTGTATTGAAAGATGTTTTCAAGCTACTGGACGGGAAAGGATACGATATTAACATAAATTGCGAGTACATCACTCGTCTTCGATTTGTCGATGATATAGTTCTTATGACATAATCGCTGGTCTAAAAGAGGCCCTAAGCGCTAAGCTCAATGACTCAGTAGTACTTCCTATCGGATAGGTCTTAAGGTGTACATTGACAGAACAAAGGTCACGTGTAAGGTCCATGTCACACTATGCTTGAAGTTGTCAACGAGTATTGGGAAAAATACTCCGACTAGGTAAGTTCAACTTTAACTGAGAGGTCAATCAACGGTCAAAAAACACATTTTTTCGACAGGTATATCTCAAAACCTGAAAATATTGTACAACCAGTAAGTGTTGCCAATGATTACTTATGTATCTGAGACGTGGTCCTTCACTGCTGGCCGTATGAGAAAGCTCAAGCCCGCAAGCGAGCCTTGGAGAGAGTTCTGCTTGCAGTTAAATATAGCTAACCGACATAGCCCAACGGTTAATAAGATGAAGTGTCATTGATCCGACCATAAAGCTTGAAAAACTGACAACCGGTGGGTAAGAAAGATCCTCGAGTGGCAGCCTCGTACCGGTAGGTGACGTGAGGGCGGCCTCCCACTAGATGGAGAGGCAACCGGTTAAGACAAGCAGGAAATCGATGGATGCAGGAGGCTCAGGTCTGTACTTTGTCGCATTCCTTGGGAAGCCTATGTTCAGCAGTGGATTTGTGAAGCGCTGTAATGATGATGATGATTTTCTTTTATTAAATCCCATCGAAATTACGTAACTTTCTCCTAAACGGCTCGACAGATTTTCATGTTTTTTGTTATTTAGCATAAGGGTGACAAACGAACAGACAGTCCACCGTGGATGCTGTTTTGCCCATAGATATTTACATATATATATATATATATATATATATATATATATATATATATATATATATATCGCTGTGTAAGGGGTATATATATTATTATGAAAACTTTTTATTTGTACGATACGTAACGAGATGGAAACTAAAATATTGTTTGCGAGCGCTGTCTAACTGAAGCCCCTTATTATAACGGTAACTTTTGGAGTTATGAATTACGATGAAGTACTTATTCTTTTGTTTATTTTTTTATTGTTTTATTATTTTATTTCTATTACAGCCATCCAAAATCCAATGCTGAACATATGTGTCATAGTTGCCACGCTTGGTAAGCGGGTTGTTGCTTTTATTCATTTATTATGCTGCTGCTCTTTAAACGTGGTAGAAACATGCTGCAGCTATAATGTGGATGCAGCACGAATGGGTCGGCTCGACCGGGGAAGGACCACTCACAGAATACCAGCGTAAAATGGCAGCTAAATGCTGTTGTGTTACGTATGGTGAGTGTGGAGAACCGGAGACATTTTGTACATTATTATAAAAGAAATTCAGCAAGTAAATGTAATCCATTTTTTAGACATAATTCTAGATAAAAATTTAAATTGGAAAGATCATGTTATAAAATTAATAAATAAACTAGACATATTCGTTTTTCCTTTGCGATGTTTAAGATTTATAGCGTCTCAGGAAATAGCCCTTATTACCTATCATGGATATGTATCATCCCTCTTACGATATGGATTGATTGTTTGGGGAAATTCCGTTTATGCGGACAAAGCATTTAAAGTCCAAAAAAAATGTAGAAGAGCGTTATGTGGTGTCGAATTTTATGAAAATTGTACACCATTATTTAAAAACCTAAAAATTCTACCGTTGCCTTTTCTGTACATACTAGAAATAAGCATTTTTGTGAAAAAGCATCCAAACATATTTCAATCACACAATGAAGTGTTGCGAAAAGAAGATAGCTGAATTATAGGTAAAATATATGTACCACAACAAAGGCCTAATATGTATAACAAAACTTGTTTTTGTATGGAAATTAAAATATTTAATAAGCTACCAGAAAATATAAAACTATTAAATATTAATAAATTTAAAAGAACTTTAACTCAATGGCTTCTTGACCGTAAAAGATTTTCTGACATGTAAATATGAGTAGGTACGAAAGTTACACTATATTTATATTGACACAATTAAGCTTTTTTTTCCTAAATCAATGAATTGTGAATAACTTTGCTTTGAACAAGTTACCATAGAGATGGAAATATTATTTATTTAAAAAAAACGCATGTTAGTCATAAAAATGTCAATGTTTTACTAATTTCAAATGTATGTAATTACTATTCGGAATAATTGAAGCCTTAGTATTAAGTTATATTTCACAATTTATTAATTATGTGCTGTAATTATTGTTATTAGATTGACATAATATTGTTATATAGACATCTTATTGCTGACGTTGTAAAAAACTAACAATTGATAATTGATAATCGTGCTGTTACTACGCCGATACCGGTAAGACATGTAAATGATCCTAAAAGTTATAATGCAACAACTTATTGTACCATGTCTCTGAAATAAACAAATAAATACTAAATAAATACTGGAAAAGAGGCATTTCATCTTAGTCCTCATGGGCGATAACGCATCTGCAACTTGATTCTTAATTGAAGATAAATGTAGATGTCTATGGGCCACGGCATTCATTTACCATCAGGTGAACTGTGTGCTCGTTTGTCACCCTATAAGATATAAATCTCCTGGTTCAGTTTCTCTCTGTCGCTTCTTGCGACACCCACAGAATGATATGCAGTAATAGTTATTCTTACACCGCAACACGGTTATTTGCACACGCATAGTATTTACCGTCACCGTTACAGCCTATTAAAATCCACTGCTGAACGTAGGACTCCCCATAGATTGTCGCATAGGGGGGGATATTTGCCATAGTAGCAACCGACATAATATTTACTTTGGTTTACATTTTGGATTTTGCTTTTTGGATAATATAATAATCGTAATACTTGTAATTTAAAATTCATGTAAGAACAATCTTCTTCTTCTTTCGTGTGAAGAAGGGTTAACCTGTAAACATTCACTGCTGAACTTGCAACTTTGTACAAATAATTTACCCTAATTTTATTAGATTTAGGATCGCATTGCAAGACGTTTGCACCTTGAACTCATGAACGCTCCGTTAAAGGCGGCCGCAAAGCAATAATTGTAATACTAGCGAGCGATTCGGAATAATATATACTTAAAGAGTTCAAAGAATAAGATAATTTGTTTTCTCCTTGTATGTTTAGGAAAAAGTTTATATATACCTGATGTTTTGCTTGCTAGCAAGTGATAGCATGTACAATGTCGCTTATCGCATTTGACCGCAACTTTGTGCTATAACTTTCAAGTTTGCCTGCTTCTTGAATCCCAGCAAGGTGATATATAAACAATTATTTACGTTGTAGAGCTGCGGCACAACTATGTTTTCGATATAGTACGAATCCGTGGGCTCGATTGGAAAAGGACCATAATCTCACGAAAATCAATTTAAAAAAAACAGCTAAATGCCGTGCCATGTAGAGAACCGGAGACCCTAATTTCCTGGTTACGAGGCATTCTATTTTATTCCTCGGGCCTGACACTAACATCACGATTTTTCATTAAGGATAGATGTAGGTGTCGATGAGCCACAGCATCCTATTACCATTAGGTGGACGGGACAGTGTACACGTTTTATATCCTTATTCTATAAAAAAATCAAAGTAAATATATTTCTCGAAGTTTTGGCGAGAACTTGACTGTCGACGGATTGTTGATCATGTTTTATTTTTTAAATAATAGTTTAAAGTCGATTTTGATTCACAAAAGTGATGCGATTTTGTGTATTAAGTATCTGCGCATATGAATTATTTTTACTTATGAACTTGACTGACTGTCGTCATCCACTTTTCATTGGGTTGAGCTGTCGTAAAAATCTTCGAAAAAACTTCGCAATGTGACGCATTAGCATATTGTGAAGAAAAAATCTATGAAGTCCCAAATGAAATGAAGAAATGGCTTAAAATACAGGCATCCAAGCCCAAAATCTTAATATAATATATAGATGAGATATATGTATATGTATATATACACACACACATATATATATTTTCTCTACTTTGTTTTGTTAGTAAGCCATTTGAAACCTTATGATATAATTTTCTTTTTCAAATTTATTACTAGTTTACGCATTTTTTTATATTGCCGGTATTATTTTATAAAAATAAAAATATAAATTGGTATAAGTATACACAGTAACAAGGCATTGGTTATACGAACATTGGCACGAAGTCGAGTTGCTTCTTCGCTATAAAATCAATGGCACGAGTGAACCCGAGCAGTCCTTTCACAAATATCCAAGGCACAGTGCGATCGAGGCCGCCAGTAACGACTCTCAACCACATAAAACAAGCCGAACGCTGACACAATGATCCCGAAAATAACTCGACCAGTCGCCAAGACGCAAGCCTTTCAATAAATAAGCATTAAAATCACGCTCGGAGGACGTTTGGTCGATAACGAGTGCCCCTAAATTGCGCCTAACGCCCTGAGACAAAATACAACGACAATTTCGGTTGTAAATGAGTGGAAATTATTACGTGGCGGCTTTTAGTCGTCCGAATTCACGTTGCGAAACGTTGCAAGCGGTAATTGACGACTAAATCGTGGTAATTGTGTCATATTTCAACTTGGTCAACAAGCACGACTTGGTATATATTTGCGACAGTTACAGCGAGCTGAATTATTTTGCACATTAAGCGTAACTGTTACGATAATAAGGCACCGAATAAATGACTTATTAAAAAAATGGTGTAAACTTTAACGCTTATTTTATTTATATGTATATACAATAATGTCCTTCAGACTGAATTTCGGCCACGGCGGCCTGCCTCAACGGAGACTAGCCATCGGCGCAGGACAGGATTATAGTGCCCAAGTGTATGCGCAAGCACAGGTGCACTCTCTATTCCATCACTCTCATAATCCGATGGGACGGTAAACCGACACGACCGGAGAGAGATCAGGCGCAGGACCATTGACTTTTCGTGCTTTCCGAGGCACGGGGGGGTGAGACACCACCAACTCTCTGACTCCGGGCAACTACTGAGAATTTCTTGACGGAAAAACTCAGTAATTAATCTTTTGGCCCGACCCGGGATTCGAACCCAGGACCTCATGAGCAGCAGTCTGTCATGTCATGTATATATATATATATATATATATATATATATATATATATATATATATATATATATATTTTGTTCATTATTTGTTATATTTCTGTTTTGTTGGTGTACAATAAAGATTATTGTATTGTATTGTATAATCTTACTATCCATTCTGCGAAGTAATCCATCTGGGTAGGTACCATTTTCTTAACTATTTCTGTCCCCAAATAGCAGTGGTTGCATTGCTGTTGGTGTAGAGAGCCAGTGTGTTGACAAGCTGTGAGGCATTTTATCGAAGTCCTTAGGGGTGGTTAACGCGACTGTAGCTGCAGGTGTGCATGGACTGTAGTGCCCAATTATAATCAGGGGGACTTTGGGTTCCTTTGTTACTTCAACGAAATTGTAAAATATATAACAAATGTGGTTCTCTGATTTGTGTATTGGTTGTGGCTCCTATTTTATTGTGAGTGTATTACAGCTGAGATGAGAATGTCTTTGTATTTTATCTGATTTGTGTATTGGTTGTGGCTCGTATTTTATTGTGAGTGTATTACAGCTGAGATGAGAATGTCTTTGTATTTTATCTGATTTGTGTATTGGTTGTGGCTCGTATTTTATTGTGAGTGTATTACAGCTGAGATGAGAATGTCTTTGTATTTTATCTGATTTGTGTATTGGTTGTGGCTCGTATTTTATTGTGAGTGTATTACAGCTGAGATGAGAATGTCTTTGTATTTTATCTGATTTGTGTATTGTGGCTCGTATTTTATTGTGAGTGTATTACAGCTGAGATGAGAATGTCTTTGTATTTTATCTGATTTGTGTATTGGTTGTGGCTCGTATTTTATTGTGAGTGTATTACAGCTGAGATGAGAATGTCTTTGTATTTTATCTGATTTGTGTATTGGTTGTGGCTCGTATTTTATTGTGAGTGTATTACAGCTGAGATGAGAATGTCTTTGTATTTTATCTGATTTGTGTATTGGTTGTGGCTCGTATTTTATTGTGAGTGTATTACAGCTGAGATGAGAATGTCTTTGTATTTTATCTGATTTGTGTATTGGTTGTGGCTCGTATTTTATTGTGAGTGTATTACAGCTGAGATGAGAATGTCTTTGTATTTTATCTGATTTGTGTATTGGTTGTGGCTCGTATTTTATTGTGAGTGTATTACAGCTGAGATGAGAATGTCTTTGTATTTTATCTGATTTGTGTATTGGTTGTGGCTCGTATTTTATTGTGAGTGTATTACAGCTGAGATGAGAATGTCTTTGTATTTTATCTGATTTGTGTATTGGTTGTGGCTCGTATTTTATTGTGAGTGTATTACAGCTGAGATGAGAATGTCTTTGTATTTTATCTGATTTGTGTATTGGTTGTGGCTCGTATTTTATTGTGAGTGTATTACAGCTGAGATGAGAATGCTCTTTGTATTTTATCTGATTTGTGTATTGGTTGTGGCTCGTATTTTATTGTGAGTGTATTACAGCTGAGATGAGAATGTCTTTGTATTTTATCTGATTTGTGTATTGGTTGTGGCTCGTATTTTATTGTGAGTGTATTACAGCTGAGATGAGAATGTCTTTGTATTTTATCTGATTTGTGTATTGGTTGTGGCTCGTATTTTATTGTGAGTGTATTACAGCTGAGATGAGAATGTCTTTGTATTTTATCTGATTTGTGTATTGGTTGTGGCTCGTATTTTATTGTGAGTGTATTACAGCTGAGATGAGAATGTCTTTGTATTTTATCTGATTTGTGTATTGGTTGTGGCTCGTATTTTATTGGGAGTGTATTACAGCTGAGATGAGAATGTCTTTGTATTTTCTCAATCAAAATTTTAACACATTATACTTATTATTACACGCGAAAGTAGTGTAATGGCAGGGCGCGGACAGTAAACTCAAAAGATCGTGGGTTCGAATCCGCCATTTGACTACTGTCGTGAACCACTTCTAACACAATCATTTTAAGCTTACAAGTAGTGGTTAAGGGTCATCCGGTTAATATGGTAACTTACTTATAACTCAAAAACTACAGCCTTATTAGCATAGATGGCTTTATGATATGATAGCTCTTCGTCGGTCAAGCAAATAATAAAGGGTGAAAAGAGCGACCCTTTATCGACGCCATTTTGACAGTTGACATTATAGTAATTTGGGGAGAGGGGGGGGTGGAAATGTGTGAAAGGTGTTAGATGGGGGCGAGAAAAAGTTGTTTGTTTGTTTGTTAAAAGGAAGCATGGGGCCGTCGGGGGGTTTTTTCGTGGGCCCCTACGATTTGGGTGGATGGGGGAGGGAAAGATTGTGTTGTTTTGGGCGGGTGGGAGGTAATATTTTAGTCGATTTTAGTATGGTGTAGTATAGTTAGTTTTTTTAAGTACTTAGTTCCTAATTATAGCCAAAGCTTGTTTGCAATTTGTGTTTATCATATTCGTTATATTATACGACTTTGTGTTTTGTCTCTGTCTGTCTTCTAGTTTTATTTTAATGGGCCGCAAAGCTTAAGTTGACCATAATACCCTCACGATGTACCTTCGTATCTGTTAATAAACAAATAAAAAAATATCCTTATTATTATATTAGTATTTTACAAACGGAGAGAGACTATTTGACATAGATAATTGAAATTTGTCAAAGTTATAATATGCTTCGGGAATACATAAATGAGTTTTTCAGAACTGCATTAATATGCAGATTTTTTTATAGAAGAGGGGGCAAACGAGCATGCGGTTCACCAGATGGAAAGTGACTATCGCCGCCGTTTGCATTATGCATGAGTAAAATTTATCATTCGTATAAATATCAATTTTTCATACTTTTATATAAAAAGGACAGAAAGTCAAAAAGAAAGAAAAAAGGAGAGAATGAAAGAAACATTTATTGCATATTGGGCATGTCTTGCCATGAAGTCATGTATCCTTATGAAGGGAGAATTGTCTTGAAAACAAACTTGCGTTATTTACGTTTTTTGTTTAGGTAGTTTTGATAAGTTAACGTTGAATATCGTGGTTTTGAGTTTTTTTTCTTTACGTCATGATGTTTATGCCGATATTTGAATCATATCAATCGCCGCATTTGATTTTGATTAGCACCATAAAATAGACACTTACAGATTTTTTTTCAGTCTGAGTAAACTTCAAAATTTCGTAAATATAGTTCTATTTACGGAGAACGTGAGAAGAACTACACTCATGTACGTGAGTAAAAATACAAGCGCCATGTAGTTGCTATGTAAGTGTATTCACTTCCCCATATCGTCCCGTGGGTGTTGTAAGAGGTGAGAGAAGATAACTGAAGGTGGGCAGCACACCTTTTTAATAGCTAAAAATAATAAAATGCTTTGGCTGCCAACCGCCTGCCAAGCATGGCAGCTGCGGCGAATATCCAGCTAGAGAGTAATGCCAGCAGTGATCTAGAATGTATTTTAAACGAAAAACTATGAATATTTTTTTGAAATGAAAAGAGTGATAAAATGGTGAAATGGACTTTGATGGTTTTTTGAATCCTACTATTATACTACTACACATTAACAGATCCCACCCAGGCAAAGCTCGGGCGGTCCGCTGGTATGTATTCAATAATATATTATTGTTAGTTGTTCTTGACAACGAAACTGCAAGCCAACGATTTAAACGTAATTGTAGGAAGTCACAAAAGAAGCTTCGTAAACGAGTTGTACGTGATGTATTGCGAGCCATTGTTGTCCCGGGGAAGTTGCGAAAAGGAAACAAATAATAGCGGCCCCAGGCCGGCGCCCGGCGGGTTCTCGTTACGCTTTAAAATGAGTTGTAATGAAAGATCGAGACTCGTGATGGAACGTGTTTTTTTTCTGCTACGATTTGAAAATTGAAAAAGTTTCTATAAATTTTAGTCTAAGCGGAGAACTCTATATCTTTATATAAGTAAGTTTAAGTGGATTCTGTGGCCCATAAACACCTGCGTCACACGTCTTTTATGCATGTTTTATTCATTTTATAGCATTATCATACAGTCTTTTGTCCGAAGTTTTCCTACGACACCGAGTACGTAGAAAAATATATACGTATATATATATTAAATGTAATTAAACTTAGAAAAATTTTTTTTTAGGTAGGTTTGTGTCTTGGTTGGCTATATATATGTCGTATACGTATTGATATTAAAATCATCCAGATGCAAATAGTACGAACAAAGAGATTTTTATTTAAGGTGCTTTGAAAAATAACCCTGTGTATTGAATTGCTTTTTACATGGGATTTACATATATATACATATATATATATATATATATATATATATATATATATATATATATATATATATATTATATAGCCGTTTCCGAGATTCCGGAAACGGCTCCAACGATTTTCATAAAATTTTGTGTGCGGGATTTCGGGGGTAATGAATCGATCTAGCTAGGATTTATTTTTAGAAAGTGTCTTTTTGTCCGTGTTTTTAGGCAATGAAAAACTGCTACAATATCGTTAGAATAAGAAGGTAAATTTTGACAATTTATTAATGATTACAAATAGCTTAATTGGTAGTATTGGGCGGTTACAAAATCGTAATACCATGGTTCGAGCCCAGACCAACCGAACGACTTTTTTTTAAATTTTTTTTCAAGATCCTTTCTTTTTTTGAGAAAATCTATTTTTTCGAGCCCTTTTTTTTAGTATTTTTTTAAAAACACGAAAATTTAAATTAAACTAATTGCACTCATGATTTTTTATTCAAATAACCAGTTCGTTTTCTATTATGTCGCTAAGATCCAAAAATATTATTCGTATTTCATCAGTATGTAATTTGTATCTAAATATAATTTCCAAAACACACGAATTAAAAAAAAACCGAGCGAAAAATACCGAGCAAAGCTCGGTCAACCGGGTACTATATATATTAATGAGGAATAATGCGATTGGAAGATATTAAAAATTAATCATCTGAGATCTGCGTAATAAAATAAAGTGGATGTGTCTTGTCTTATCTAACCAAAAGAGTCACTGAGACAAAAAATTAAGAAAATTAATATATTAACTCTGACCTCTCAATACATTTATGAAAATGTAATGTACGTACACAAAAATAAAAGTAGTTTTGCAAAAATAAGTGATATTCATTCTGTAAATACTAGGAACTGACACAAGCTAGTAGTACCAGTTACTCGACTCCACCGAGTCAGTAATTCATTCTTGGGGCGATGTATACGCTTTTACAACAAAATCCCAGAAAATATACAAAATTTGTCATACACAAAGTTCAAAAATGTTATTAAACTAAGATTGTATAAAAAGGGTTATTATAATATTAAGGAATTTATGGATGATAATAACCCCTGGGAAGGGTGATCGCTACCAAGCTATTTCTAATTTGTCTTGTGTTGTTAATTGTAAACATGATTGTAAGCTATTATTGGAAAAAAATAGTCCCGCTGGGTTTCTTGCTGGTTCTTCCCAGGACAGAGGTTTTTTTTTTTGCAAACCAGTGGTAAATGAAAAAAGTGACTTTCAATGAGTATTGTTATAATCTACATTGAATAAAAAAGTTTCTGTTTCTGTTTCTAGTTTGAAAGTACCTTCCGCCCTGCCTCTATTGCGTGCATAGTGCATCCCATCTCCATTAATCCCAGCACCACTTTTATCGCATTTATAATACTTTATACAAACAATTCTCGTCTTTAGATAATGTTTTACTTTCCCAGTTTATCTAGATATCAAATATGTCATCTCGGAGAAAATTATAATTTTTTTCTGACGTCGACCAAAGCTCGGTCGCTCTAACTCGCGTTTAATTTTAACTTATCTTTAACTCCTGACGTTTCTTAATTTGAAGCGACAGTAGCTTAATGTTTAAGAGCACGGACAAAACTCATGGTTACGATGGTATTTTAAAGTTGTTTGGAGTGTTGTTTCTGATAACAAAATTATTGAAATTATTTAGGACTGCGATTGCCAACCCACCTGTTAATAGCGGTAACTGTGGCAAAATCCCACCATGAGTCAATCTGTGGGGAGGCCTATGTTCAGCAGTGGACTTTAATAGGGTGTAATGGATGAACGGTTAACGGGAGGTTAAATATTACACGAATCATATACTCGTGTTCGTGTAGTGACGACGTAAGAATATCTAATACCTCCTATCGTCCCGTGGGTGTCGTAAGCGGCAAGAGGGAAATTGAAACAGGCGACGAGCAGCAGCATCTTCCCAATAAGAACTCTAAATAATGAAAAAACTGCGGATACGAACACGCTTGTCAAGCTTGGCAGCTATAGCCAAATCCCCCTTATAAGGCAATCTATGGAGGAGGCCTATTTTGAGCAGTGGACTATTATAGGTTATAATGGACGGATGGACTACTGGTATATTCGGACACATTCCATATTTTTATAGTAAAGATTGACAAACAAGCTATTTGTAGAGATGGAGAAGAAAAAGGCTACAGTTCAATTGTCACCCGTACGGGCTACGATGGAGTCTTAGACATAACCAAAACTTGACACTTACCACCTAAGATGTCTGAGATCCATCCTAAAGATCAAGTGGCAGGACCGTGTTCCTAATTCTGAGGTTTTGCGTCTTACTGGAATGTTCGGCATTGAAACTCTCTTAATGCTACGTTAGCTCAGGTGGTACGGGCACGTGCTTTGCATGGAAGACCGCCGTTTACCTACAGCTGTCCTTTACTCAGAGATTGCAGAACGCAAGCGAAAGTACGGTGGTCAGCATCTGCGCTATAACGACGTTTTCAAAAGACACTTGATTGATTGCGGTATAAACCCTAAATGTTTTGAGAGGTTGCTGCAAAAAGAATATCTTAGCGATCTTTGAAAGAAAAAAATAGTTTGAAAAAAGCCGCCTCATAACACTAGACTTAAAACCTCGATTGCGCAAGGGGAGAACTAAGCCCTCTTACGCGTATACTTACAACTCGTCTGGCCATATTTACTGTCACACATGCCAAAGGGTATTTAAGACCAAGTTCAGGCAAAATCTATAGTTACTTAAGTCGCTGTAATCGAAATCGATGGGGTGGACTATATACGATAGAATGTAGTTATACTTGCTCTGCATACTCTTCGAACCAGATCTTGACAAAAGATACAATGCTATGCGACAGTATAATCTAATATATATATATACATACAATATACACAGTCATTACAGGATGAGCACCCTAATTCGACAGTGTAGCCAACGATACAATACCATATGCCACTCTATTGAGCTCACTCAGAAAACATGAAAACAAATCAGTTCGCTCCGACATGGCGTTGATCACACTGTGCGCGCGCGCGGCACCGCCAGCAACGGCGGCCGCCGCCGATGCCCCGCGCACCCATTCGGCGCATTGAGTCGCACCATCTCCAGCACTCTCGGGTTGTGTATTTTACCCCTCATCACCTTCAACACCTACATAGCGAGAGCTACTTCTCTTCTGACTTCGAGCTTGTAGTATCCTACCACACCGAGCAAAAATATAGTAGGATACAACAAGGGATAGCCCGGGTATATTCCAAATAGTTTCAAGTACATGAATCTAATAAATTTATTTTGGATCCGCTCTAACATAAATTTGTATTTGACTTCATGAGGAGCCCAAATGATGGCGTTACACTTTAAGTGGCTCCTTACGAGTGCATCGTATAGCGCTCTGAGAGCCCTGACGTTTGTGAAATTATTTGCAAGACGCATTATCAATCAGAGGTTACGGTATGCCTTTACAGTGAAACGTACACTTTAAGCTCATTAACTCTATGAAGCAGTTTCCCATCCATCACGTATTAGTGATGAATTGGAGCGCGTGAGCGGCTAAAGGACAGAACTGAGCATTTAGAGACATTAAAGAAAAGTTTATTATCAATGCTCCATCTTAAAATTTTATCAATATCATGCTGTAAAAAAACACCATCAGATTTATCTCTAATTTCTAAAACTAATTTTAGATCATCGGCAAAAAGTAATGGAGTACTAAAATTTGCTACATTTGGCAAATCATTTATCATTAAAATGAACAGCAAAGGTCCTAGATCGCTGCCCTGATTAACACCAGATCTAGTAGGGTACGGTCATGAAAAGTGCCCAATGTAATCGACAAACTGATGCCGGTCTCGCAGATAACTGGCGAAAAATGATAGCGTGCGAGGTGTGCAACCCACACAAGCCAACTTACAAAGTAACACATCGTTGTCAACCGCATCGAAAGCCTTTCCGGTCATCTAGCCTTATTATAGTTGCAGCTAAAACAAGTTAATTAATCACTGTTGGCCCTGTCGTAACTTTTTAAGTATTCGTTAGCGGTTTTAATTGGAACGAGCCGTGAGTTATGAAGTTTCGTGAATCCCCGGTGCTGTTTCGTGCCACCTGATGTATTTATTAATCCGCTGAAAATCACCCCGCGCAATATTAAGCGGCGTACAATTAGTACGTCAGTAAGACGAACGAACAATCATAGCTAGTTGTTGTGTTAGTTGAGCTCCAAGTTATCGGTCTTGTTCATTAAAAGTTACGAAAGTGTCTAAAGAACGAAAGAATGAATCAATTTGGCCAAAACCCATCGATTTTTTTTTTTTGGGTGATAACCCAGCATATACTCCACCTGTGGGTAACTTGGTGGCCCATAGATTTCTACATTTATTTTCGATTAAAAATCAAAATACAGATGCGTTGCCACCCCTGATGAAAATGCTCTGAGATGGAATGAATCGTTTCCAGGAAAAAGGGTCTCCAACCAAGTCACCATACTAAACACAGTTGTATTAAGCTGTTATTTTACGCTGGTATTCTATGAGAGCGCGGTCCCAACCCCGTTGAGCCGATAAATTCGTGCTACAACCATAATGTAGCTACAGCATGGCTCTACCATGAATAAACGCAACCCAACGATTTACACAACATTAATTTACAAATGAAGTACCTAGTTCTTCTGTCATGCATTGCATGCTGGCATGCATTATTCGTCAAAGAAGCAATTTATTTATTTATTTTTTCGTTTCTTATAATTGGTATATCGTAACATAAAAATACAAATAATAATTATAATATTTTGTTACATGTATTTTTTCAATGCTTTGAAAATTTCTTTCTTCTTTGAAGTGTATTTAAAATTAATATACGCAATCGAATGAATGACTTTTTTAGATTTATCAAAAATCTTTATTCCAAATTCAGCATAAACAGTATCAATGCCTCGTTATAACTCATCTCATTATTTATTCCAGCGAGTGTTATTTTTACTGCCGTTGTTAGTTTACACGAGCGCAACATTTGATACGAGTTTTACAGTAGAGTATTTTATTGCGACTTTGTTTTTTAAACGTTGCCGAAATAAGAAAGTAATTGTATTAGAGTGTGGTAAATTATAAGAGTTTTGTGAAACAAGCAATAGTCTTATTGAGTTCTGATCCTTTTTATTGTGGTATATAAAACGCTCTGAACATTGATATTTCTTTTAAACAACGAACAATTTGAAACATTACTTTATGTTTTTGTATAATGATTAGGAATGTAAATATTTTTGAGTTTTTGTTCGTTTTACTAAAAGCCTTGAGAGCACTTTTAATTCTTTTAGCATATAAATGTTTATTATAATTTGATACAAAGATCGAAACGACTTCAACGGGGCACCCATATATCAAAATGTAATGTACGTACACAAAAATTATCTTATAATATTCCTTGTAAAACATCCTTAGTAGGCGTATTCATTTGTATTTGTTAAGATAACTTAAATTTATCTTTATTATAACTTAATTTTTTTTAATTCATTATAACAAAAAAAGTTCTGCCTCGTAGTTTTTCTTACTCTGTAGACAAAATTAATGAATACAACTTCGAAAAAAGTTACAAAGAAAAGAAATACTAAATGATTCAACATTAAAGGAAAATAAAGATTGAAACGTTCTTGGAACATCCCTCCCTATATACAGATTATCTCTTCGTAATCCTCGAGTCCGTGATTTCGAGACGGCATTCGCTTAACCCCGAGGCGAAGTTCAAGTTTTGATTGGGTGCGATCGCGTCAAGTCGCGATAATCCTATTATCGGCCAAGTTATAATGACAATCGCTGGGTCCATGCTAATGGAGCGCAACTGGCGCGACGGCACGAGGTGGCGGTTACTGATTTAGAAATTAGATGCGGTATTTCGGTTCACGGTATTTATGTACTCATAAGACATTAACATGAAAAAAGTGTGATTAATTTGTGATTCAAATGTCAAGCACTCTTGTTAAACACCCTACTAACTGACGAGAGAAGACCTGGCAACCGACTGATAGCGGAAATATTTCATTGGCCTCAACACTAAACCCTATTCTAATGTTTTATTTATTTATTTATATTTATTTTATATAATATTGTATGTAAAAATAACACTTGTTATATGCGAACAAACGTTGTTTAACGTTGTTTAATTTAGTTGTTCACGCAGACAATAAACCTGAATTCTTTGTTGTGAAAACGTATACACTATTAAGTCAAGTAACTAACGTGATATCACAATTCTCTATATAGGTGGACAAATTAATTTAATCCTAAATCACATATAATAAAACAAAGTATAAATTTATACGTGGTAGAGCCATGCTGAATTATATTAGTAGTATAGTTGTAGCACCAATGGGTCGGCTCGACCGGGGAAGGACCACGCTTTCACAGAATACTAGCGTCAAATAGTAGCTTAATGCTGCTGTTTCGTAAGGTGAGTGTAGAGAACCGGAGACCCTTTTTGCTGGAAACGAGGCATTCCATCTTAGTCCTCACGGGTGAAAACGCATCTGCATTTGCATTTGTAATCGAGGATATAATATATATGTCTATGGGCCACAGCAACCACTTACCATCAGGTGGACTGTGTGCTCGTTTGTCACCCTATGTTATATAAAAAAATATTGTAGTGAAAACCTAATGGGGAAATTGTACAAAAACTATTTTTGATATATCTTTAATTGAATGTCATATACATTTAAGTCATCGTCTATTCGTATTAACATGTTAGTAAAAGGTTTAGACTTCAATAGCTTTCAAAAATATGTAGAAATATAAAAAATATCAATGATTATTTTCCTTTCGTCACTCCTTTTTTGTTGTTTAGTTCATACGCAGAAATTCTTTTTCAATTTTGTTTCATATACATTAAATTTAACTTTGTGGGTAATATTGTGCTTGTTATATAGAATAAAATGATACTAATATATTTTTTGTCATCATTATCATCATCATCATTACAGCCTCTCACAAGTCTACGGCTGAATATGAGCCTCATCCTTCTCCACCTGCATCCATCGACTTCCTGCATGTCTTATCAGGTCGTCACTTCATCTAGTGTCGCCCTACACGGTACGTCTACCGGTACGAGGCTGCCACTCGAGAACCTTATTAATTTCCTATAATTTTATAAGAAATAATAAATTATAAATATATATATAGGCATCCACAGTAAATATACTATATATTATATAATGCAGCCTGTGTATATAATATATATATATATATATATATATATATATATATATATATATATATATATATATATATATATTACGGAAGCGTGTGCAAGTGGTTGCACAAATAATTACCGAAATGAGACATGCAAGCAGAATAAAACGATCATTCGTAAGGTGTAGAACATGTATTGGAGCTCACGGTGGCCACTTCGAACACCTTTTGTGAAATTTAATTTAATAAAACGTTGTTGTAAAATCAATTTTTTTAAGTTAATTTCAAGTAATGAATTAAATTATAACACTATTGTAATAAGAGTTTATTTTGTTTTAAATGCTGAAAATACAGTGAGTTATACCATTTCGGAATCTCAATGAAACAGGCATGTTTTTTCTTAATTTAGCACTCAGGTTACCAAATTTTTTACACCACGTTAGATTAAACTTAGAAAAAAAATTCAAAACATGAAATTGAAATTCGATCTTTGTTTAAAAAAAACCGTGCATCAGTCCTTAAAATCATAGTATACGTTCGATAGTGCTTCTATCCAGGAATATTATCCAAAAAATTATTCTTATTCAAAAAGAGGCACAGGATGTAATTTTTTTAATTTGTCGAAAATGTCGAATTATCTCGAAAACCGAGGGACTTTTATCAAACATAAAATATATATTTATGAACCGCCACAACGTTTTCTACCCGCAGGTGCAGCCATTCATTACGCCACAACCTGTTTAAATAAAAGAAATATAATATTTTTGGCAGTAATTATTAAAATAATTATAAGAATTAGTATAGAAATATCAAGTAATGAATTAGCAAGATGTACAATCTCCAGCGTTTTTAAAGAATCTTTAAAAAATGCCAATAGCAAGCTGGGATTTGGACAAGTATGAGGTTGTAAGAGGATATGGTGGTGACGCGATGATGATATATTATATGCAAGGCTATTTCATATAATAATAACACAAATTTATTAAAATATGTTTTCGAAACTTTCTTTCTATTCATTAATTATGAACTAATTTGAATTTATCAATAACTGATGTTTTTTTTTTTTTAAATTTGACGTGACAAACGAATTTACAGTACAACAATATTTCAAATAAAGACGGGGTGGGTATCAGAAATGCTACTTTGTTGCAAACAACACTTAATTTATCTTTATAAAAATAACATAGGTTTTGAACGATCTTTATTATCGAACATAAACTAAAAATGGAAATGAAATTTTTTCAACTTTTATCAGTCTATTTAACGTATCTTAGTGTGAATATGACATTTAGGTACTTAAAAATTTATTTACAAGAAACTGTGAAGCACAATTGAATATCTCCAAGTTTTCATATTGTAAAAGCCTGTTTATATACGGAAGAATAGTTTTTGGAATGTTTTCTCCTTAAGGAAAATACATATGTTTCACTACTATCATCGACCTTCTGAGTGACGAAAGTGAGAGTTTGTTTATATTTTGTCTTTATAGAGTAAGTTGCATTTAAAACGACTTTCTTTTAATTTATACCATAATAACCCTTATTTATAGCATAGTCAGAGCGATAATACGCGTATAATTCATTTTAGCTATGATACTCCACCTATGATGTTGAATATTAAGTATGATAACTACACCGCGCACGCGATTCCAGCGGACTACATAATTCTATTAGCATTAAACGGTTTGGGCGGACGTTAATTCCTATTATTAATCACGGTTTCATTATCGATGCGATCCAGACTATTCGGTGATAAAGACTTATTTATGACAGAAAAAACAGAAGTTTTGGATATTCCGTGTCAATTATTTTTAAGTACATATTTTAATTCGATAATTCAACAAACGCTTTCTTAGCCATAATTTATAGGTAAAATAAACGTCGCACTACTAGTTCGTCACTGCCTAACCCCCTCACAATTCCAGTTCCTTTTCCCTTAACTTAACAGAACTCAACGACACTAAAACAATCGATGTTGTTATTACACGAATGGTCTACTTGCTTGCAACTTTTTTAACTTTAAGTTTGTACTAAAATTTTACGATGGATGCGCAACATTATGTGATGATTGATGTAAGTACCTATGTATAATATGTTCAAATATATTGTTAAATAAATAGTAATAGTTTAAGATTTAATATGTATATGTACATAAAACGTAAGTTTAAAAGTGGTGGAGAGCCATTCTGGTCACACTCAGACTGTCATTTTGAATAGGTCTAGTTGTATTTGTGCTATGCTGAATGTGTAGTGCGGTGTCAGCGTTGTGCTGTTTTTATTGCTTTTGTATTGAACATGCACTTCTATTATTATTTTTAACACATCAAAAAACTACACCTACACTTCGCCTGCCGATACGAGGCTGCCACCCTTTCTTCCCCATCGGTTCTTCTTTATACACCTAATTCTTTTTACCTTAGCACTATGCTCAGTGACCTCAATAGTATTTTCCAAGCTTCCTACGGATGAGTCTTGAGCTGAATGACTTGTAAAGGTGTTGTTCCCTCAACCTCAGGATAGACTATTGTCCAGTAGTTTTACCACTTAAGGTGAAATATAACCTCAAATGGCTTAGCAAGATCCTCCGTTATGCCGAAAATATGGCAGGATTAATTTTGAAATAAATATATGATAAAGTTGGGGATTAATGTTAAGGACTATGTTAGACGAAAATACGATTCCGTAAAATTTTCTCGATAGAAAAAAAATCCAAAGCTACCTCCAAAATAAACAATAAACCGCTGTTATTCATAAAATACTTTAAATAAGATCATGAAACTTTGCATACTAACTGAACTTACTATAAAGCAGTGTTTGTGTTATTTACTTTTTTAAAATACCATTATTTTCACTGTAAAAAGAAATTACCTAAACTATCTGCTTCTTGAAGCTTGATTCCTGCTCCTGCCGCTCGGTCAGTTTCGCTTCGGCCTTTGAAGGGGAGGTTGTGTCGCTTACGATCAGAATACACATTACGCAACAGGACGACTTAAAATTAAAATGGGAAATAACCGTAATAAAAATAAGAAGCGACTAGGTTGGCGTTAAGAAACAGGCATAAGTATGATAAACCTAATGAAATAAGTATCTAACGACCTATCTACTTACAGTATTAGTGATTACAAACATGTCGGTACATAGCATACGACGCGCGGGGAAATGGGGGCGAAATTAGAATTTGAGCTGACTTACTATATCCTCTTAAAGTTTTATAATAATTATGATTATTTTCATAATGACAAGGAAACGTTAACAAATTTTAGTAGTTCAATAAATATGAATAGTTTAATTTTTGTACTTACGTACTGATAAAAAAATACCTATAGTTACAGCCTCTATACATCTCACTACTGGTCATGTCTCCTCTCATTTCTGATAGGGTATTTGGGCAAGAAAATATTCGCCGCGCTGCCCCAATGTATGTTGGCAAACTTCGCATATGTCCTCGAAATATTTTATTTTTTATTTTTCAGACATGCAGGTTTCCTCACGATGTTTTCCTTCACTACCGAGTACGTAGTAAATCAGCCCTTAAAATCGCATTTAACAATTTCATTGTTGCCGACGGGGATCGAACTCGGGTTGAACAGATTTTGATAATTCTTTTTTCATTTGAAAGCTGGTGCTTCTTATGCGGCCCATATTTTTAATCAAGATTTAACCAGTAGTTTTTGAGTTATCTTTAATAGTGCGCATTTAATTGACTTCGAATACATTGATGATGTTCTCATTTTATTGAATAATGAAGTCAGTTGTACAAAGTTTTTAATTTTACCTCTTGTTTCAGAGAATTTGCTATAAGACGTTATTATTCTAATTACTTTCATGCGCATTACAGCTGACCCAAATTAAGACGTATCGGTGCGCCGCACCCAAGAGCTTTCGAATAGATCGCTAATAGACATCATAACATATTGTACCCATAAACTATTCCACTATCGAACCGCCTATAAATCCTAATAACTGCGTATTAAAGTCACGTGCGCGATATAATAGAGAGCTGTAGAAATCCACGCGACGCCCGCCCACCTGCCGCCTGCTTTAATCTGAATATAAATTATCCATAATTAAAGAGGACTCGGACACGGGGAGAATAAATGCGACCACTTGAAACAAAGCCTCGGTTCGCGGGACAAGGGACAGGCGCCCACGAATGCGTACAATTGCCTCATTGGTATAAGTTTTAAAACACGAAGTTCCCAACTTATTACAAGCCTATTGTTTTAATGTACATTGCTTTTTGTTCACCCATTTTATTTTATTGTAGAGTTATATATGAATTTGCATCGTAAGGATAAAATAGTTTAGTTTGTACGTGACAACTCAACCGTCAATACTAAATTCCAAACACAAACAATGCTACACATAAGTTTGTTATGTGTCTTACTCTGCTATTGAGGTACGGGTCTTTGTTTTGTTGGGCTTATCGTATTTGGTATGTAATCATGTTTAATCGGTTATGACGAGGTCTAAGCATGATTTCAAATTCGTTTTTCACCCGCGCGTCCCGCAGTGGGCGGAGCGCAACCGCCAATCAGAGAGCGCAGCGTGACATAGAGCGTCCGTAACCGACCTTTCAACTCGAGCGCTGCCGGAGCTGCCCGACAACTAAACGGGTTACCGCGGTCTATTTTTTATCTACCCAAAGCGGGTTTTGAGTTGAAAATCGCGTATCACACTTGATGATAATGGTGGCTATGAGTTCAAAGATTATATTTTATGTGGATTTTCATCTAATTCTGTAAACCATTAGCTTGGATATTTATTTTGTAAAAAAAAACTTGGTGTCGTCACTGAAAATTCATAGTACTAATTAAATTTAAGCAGCTTTTTAATTGGATTTTCCTCTAATTCTGTAAACCATTAGCTTGGCTATTTATTTTGTAAAAAAAAACTTGGTGTCGTCACTGAAAATTCATAGTACTAATTAAATTTAAGCAGCTTTTTAATTCGTCATTTTGTAACAAAAATGATAAAATAAACCAGAATGTTTTTTCAAATTATGTTCCGTTACTCCAGTGCAACAGGTCAGTGTTGTATTGGTTGTGTTGGACCTGCAATATTTTTTATAGTTCATAAATATGTTTTTATACCCCCGTAATACCGTTATACACACGTAAGCGTTTTAAATTCTTCTTTTGTTTGGTTTTGGACTTGTAGCCTGCCTTAAAAGTAGGTGAATCATTTATGATTAAATGAATTTCTTTGTATTGCACTGTAAATAATGCACTGGTCGAAAGTTAAATTACATAGAAGGACTTTGTCACATTTCACGGTTTATATTTTTAAAATATTATCATCATCACAGCAAAAAGTCCGTGATGACGCTATGGAGATCATGAACTACTTCTATAAATTGCTTCTCTCCATAATAGATAGGTCACAAAATTTTTACGAGGCATTGTTTCGTCATACCTGATATTTTGTCTGAAATTATAAACACTATATTCGTGTCGAGTCCTTATTAGTAACTGAAATAAATTACATCATATTATAAAACTCTCTTTAATGCCAATTTTAATGATATGGCCTGATTTAAGTGGTATATAGTTTTAATTAAACGATTGATTTGACATTCCTACTGGTTTATACGTTACGGAAACGATGTTCTAAATATTCGACATCATTAGCAATTAAAGTTAATTTTATCCGCTTGTTGCTCATGGCCTACACCATCATATCTCACTGAGCCTTTGTAATGCGAGCTCAAAGGGCACCATATTTTTTCTGGAAGCTTTTGCGGGTAATGGTACTAAATTTGGCGTTATGTGTCACATTGGGGGACTATGAGATAGTGTTACAAACTAGATGCACGTATACGTATCCGTATCGTTAAAATATAAATTAAATATATATTTTAACGATACGGATTTTAAAAGATATCTTAGGCACATAGAAATAAAAAGTTTATAAAGTTTCATATGTTGATAATATTAGGTACTATTTATTATATACTTAACCTAATAATACATTATTATAATTGATAACTAATTCACATATCATTACACTGATTACAGTAAATTTGGATAAGAAACATATATTATAGATAATCCCTGGATTTCTTTCGTGGTTAAAATTTTGTAATGGCAAAACCTAAAAGATTAAAGAAATACGTTGGTAACATATTTTTGTTGCTTCCTTAACTATAAACAGAAAAAGAAGTGCGGTACGGCATTTCTTTTTTTTTTTTTTTTTTTGGAAAAATGACAACCGTTGAGTACATGCCGTACCGTTACCGTAAAAGGCGTCTTATAGGTTTCCTTGTAGCGGGGATATTTGACATAGTTGCCACGTTTGGCGCGCGGACTGGCAACCGCAATTTTTTTTAATTAGGAATACACATATCCTGGTTTGTTTTCTTCTGTCGTCTTTCTTCTTCTAATCACTGAAATTTATGGGATACATGCAATTGACCCAATAAATATATTTTACTTTAAAGTGTAATTATTTTGTCTTCTGGCATAAATTAGCAAGTCCAAAAATAATATGAAAAAAAAACCAAATTTAGAATGAAATATATGTCGCTTTTTCTGAGTTTCATAAGTTGTATTGTTTGTTGTTTTCTCGACGCTTGCGTTGTATAAGGTTGTACGTAAAATAGAACCTGCACGGAGCAGCACTTCTTTGTGAAGCCTGCACCGAACAAACCGAACACTCTTACCAACCAACAAAGTTATCGATCTCTCTCAGCCGTGCAAACTTGTTGAAAACTTTGCAAGTTTTAACACATTTTGTGTCGTGATGCTCTATGGGCGATATTTTTGTGTAAAATATGAGAGGAAGTTCGGCTTTAAGCAAATGTTGCACGCACTACCGTCTCTTACGGCGATAATAAATTTATGTGTCGATGTTCAGAGCGCATCAAAATTTTCGAGCTTAATGGGTGTTTTGTCAGTATTTGAATGCGTAATTTGCTTATGAAATACAATGTAGGGAAAGTAAATTTGAATTCATGAATCAAAAAAAAAGTAGCACAAAAATGTAGATAAGCATCGTGAGTTTACCGTTTAAATTTTGTTTTTGAATTTATATGAATACGCATAAGCTTCAGTAACGTATATTCATTTCGTACGAAAACTAACGTAGGTACATGTTTTTCTTTATCTATTATAGGCCAGTGCTTGACTACTGTCCCATGTGATGGTAAGTGGTGTGATATAGGCGAGGATGGCAAAACGCACTAACTCAGCTTTTAACAAATCCCCATTCACTCTTGCTTTGGGAAGGTATTCGGGTGGAAGTACAGACGCTAGAAAATTATTCCACGCTACAGGTATTGCGAACGACGAAGGAAACTATTCTGTTCGAATGGGTGATGATAAGTCAACAATCATGGCATGGCTAACCTAACGTCCATGTTGCATAAAAAACGACAGATTTTATCGCATTAAATTTTTCTGGTCATAGAGTAATTTCTAATAGAGTATTTTTTTCTTTTCTTTCGCATATAATTTAAAGTTATAGTGCTATTAACTCGATGAACCGACAAATGTTGGGGAAGAAAGATTATCGAGAGACGGCATCGTAAGGGAGTAGAATTGACAACAACCCGCTAGGTGAAGTTATACCCTGATGGCACATGCTGGGTGTCGATCTATGTACGTGCTTAGTGACAATTCTTGGTGAAGTCTTAGTTCAGTAGAGGACTTTTAATGTGCAATAACGAAGATCATAATGGAGAAAAAAGAATAATTAATGATTCATAATAGACAAAAAGTTTATCAAAAATCATGATTTATTAAAACGCTGAAGCAGACCTTATTGCCTACCAAAGTTAAATACCGTGATGATTTTAGTTCCGGCGATTTATAAATATTCTGAGAGCCTCTTTATCTCAATTTGTCTAATCCTTGCGCCTTGATTACAGTTTTTGTATTAAATTCTGCAATGACACGCAAAACTAAGAGAGTGATAACTCTATAGTGATACACACAAGAAGACAATATTGTTGCTTCCGACTAGCGATATAACCATCTTTATACCAGGTATAGAATCCCTCAACCTGTTGTTCGCCAATTATTTGCAATCCTCCCTAATGTAGGAAGGCCTTGGCCCCGTTGTGGAATTTTCACGGGGAATAAAAAATATAAAGTAAAATAAAATCGAAAGAGCCAATAATTTTTGAAAAATGCTAAGATGAACTAAAGTCCTATGCGACTTTATACCTTTGTATAACAAGAGTAAATAATCCAAGTGTTTCCCAGGATTTTTCCACACTTGTAGCGTCTGTCAAAGCGATCGGAGTAACAATAGAATACAAAATGCATACTCTCAGACAGCTTTTATGTTTGCGTGATGTAACATCGCTCGCGGAGAGCTTTCGTGGCAGCTTACGGACTTACAATAATCATTTTGTTTTTAGATAGTTTTGAATATTTTCTTTCCTTTACATAATATTGTAGAAAAAGGCCTTTTTATTAAAAAAATTATTCGAAATCATATTTCAACTTTATGCCTTAATTATAATTTTTTTGATTTGCTTTTGATTTTTGATTTAAATGTTTTTTATTATTATTATTATTCAATAGGCTATACTCGTATAATCAAGGCCCTATTTAATTTGATAAAAATCCATCTCTAATGGTGGAAAGTGGGAGGTAATTTTACTGTTGTAACTATTTTGAAGACATTCTAGTGACCTTGTTGTAAACCTTGTTTTGTGATATTACTAAGTCTACTCAAGAGGGTGAATAAATTAAGCTGGGACATATTAGTAACGGATTAGCAAGTTTCCATATAGCTCGAAGAACCGACAACCGATGGGGAAAAAAGGTTCTCGAGTGGCAGCCTCGTACCGGTAGCAGCCCTCTGTCACTCTTGCTACCTGCGTGAAATAATTACCTAAGTACAATAGCGAGCCAATCAAATACAGATTTTATCATCATGTTTGATAAGTGATAACAAATTTTGTGCCGTGGTTATCAAGTATGGCATATTTGCTCACTTTTGAAAAAAGCATGTGTAAGGTATAGTTAAAAAGGTCTCTCCAAAATAGAAACGCTGAAAATGATTTTAAAATTTTTTTTCGTTTTTTAAAAAACGTTACCTCCACATTAGGATTTCTTCTGTATCGTGGCAGTTTACATACATAAATTTCACACGGACATACATCCAGACATTATTTGTAGGTCATGTATCTCAAATACTCGTAATATCGAATTCCTTTTCCGATTTTTTCACGCCAATTTCGCCTCTATTCTAATGTGGTAACATTGAGAATGGCATACGGCGTTGACATATGATATAACGTAGTGCCAGCTGTTTACAAGGCCTGCTTTGTGCCAATACTAATTAATGCACAAAGGGTTTCCGTGTATATCGCGCTATATTAAGCTGTTTACACATCGTTGCGAACACTCGGATGTTTGACTTGCGTCGATTATTATATTAACATGTTTGTATAAGGGTCTTTACTTTAGATTTAGACACTATATGGCAACAGCTAACAATGTATTAGAAATCATTTAAATGTGGTTTGTTTGTAAAAATTAAAAGAAAATACTACACTTCGAGCTTATAACTAAAGATGTAACTCTTGTAATACATATGTAAGTTGGACGCCTTAAAGTTTTCATTGCAAGCAAAATGCGTTACATCCCGCCCACACATTGTAAGACCGTAAAAATATCTCAAGATGCTATCTGCTACCAAGCTATACATGCAAAAATAACTCTTTTGAATTTGATGTGCAAACAGGAAATGGACACAAACAAAAAATGACACAGTAAAGTGGCGTGGTGTTAGAGCCATGCTGCAGCTATATTATTGCTGTAGCACGAATTGGCTGGCTCGACCGGGGAAGGACCATGCTGTCACAGAATACCAGCGAAAAATAGCAGCTCAATGCCGCTGTGTTTCGTCTGATGAGTGTAGAGTACCAGAGACCCTTGTTAGTGTAAACGAGACATTCTATCTTAGTCCTCCGGGGTGATAACGCATTTGCATTTTGATTCTTAGTTGAGGATAGATGTAGATTTCTATGGGCCACAGCATCCACTTACGATCAGGTGAGGTATGTTTGTATAAAAAATGAAGTAAACTCGTAGTTTATGCACTAAACATATTCTATCATATCCTAGGCTTTAAAGAATTTTTTTTAAATATAATTTTGGAAGACTAATATACAAGTGATACACATTGCTTGACATCATTTAGTAGATATTGTGAATCCTTCGCAAGGTGAGGACAAGATCATAACATAACATAAACACTCACGCCTGTCACCCGGAGGGGTAGGCAGAGACTACAGACTTCCATTTGGCACGATCCTGACACACCTCTCTCGCCTCCTTCACATCCATACACCTACGCATGCATGCTCTTAAGGGTACTCCTAATTTGGCCCGTTTTCAATAAATCGCCAATTTGGTCGATAAATTTTCGCCTAGGACGTCCCTTTCCGACTCTGCCATTCACTTCTGCAACATAAATTTTCTTTGTCACTCTTTCCTCATTCATTCTTTCCACATGACCAAACCACCGAAGCATTCCTTTCTTAATCCTGGTCACAACATCATCTTGCAAACCACACTCTTCTCTTATTACACAATTTCTTACCCTGTCGTTCGGATTCAGCCCTAACATACTCCTTAAGGACCGCATTTCTACTGCGTTGATTCTACTCTCATGCTTCTTCTGCCACACCCAACTTTCACTACCATACGTTAAAGTAGGGACCAACACAGCATTGTGAATTGCCATACGTGCCTTTTTTGACACATTTTGACTCTTCACAATAGAGTGCAGAGCCCCATTTACTCTATTTCCCGACAAGATCAGTTCCAGTAAAAAGGGTTTCCGGATCTCTACACTTATACGCAACACAGCATTAAGCTATTTTACAGAATACATAAGGTTTTAAGGATTTTTGTTGCATTTCTAACGTACTTTTTAGAGACCATCAAAACAGTGGACTTAAAACGCACGCGTTCAGACTGCTTTCAACGAACGCGTATTATTACGGATTTGTGACGTAACTTGAATCAGAATGTAGGTGGTTTTTATTTCATACTCTATTATATGTGTAAATATTTCATTCATAGCCTAGAAAAACAATTGTTAAAAAAGGTTTTCTTATAGCATCCTCCTATCGCTATATGCAATGCACTTTGGGTTCTCTCTACATGAAGTAACAATCTGATATTAAAGCATAGAGTTAGTCGATTGAGGTGACGTTTGGACTGTTTATTGTGATATTTCGGAATAATATTAATTTATCTATTCATTTGTGTTTGTGTAGCACACCAAGTACAAAAAGGCTACGTTAGTGCCGATCTAATTTCACTTGTGGAGGCGTGATAATTTAATGGTGATATAAACATCACCACCATAATCAAAACTTTTTTAGATGATGATGATGACGATAACCGTTTCAGCCTATCAAAGTCCATAGCTGCACATAGGCCTCCTTCATAAATAGCCTCATAGGGGGGATATTTTTCATAATGTCCACGCTTGGCAAGCGGGCTTGCAACTGCAATTTTTTAATTTTAATATTATTAGAAAAACGCTGCTGGCCCTCTCATGATATGTTTCCATCTATGGCCTCTTCCGACACCTACAGGGTGATATGGGGTAGTGGATATTCTTACACGGCTATTATACGTTTTATTACTAGACTGAGTAGAGCCGTGTTGGCTTAGGATCTAAGCTTCTTAGATACTTCGATTCCGGCACCAATCAATTTTACAATGGAGATTTTAAGTGCCAATTTACACAACGTTCTCTGCAGTGAGGTGAAACATCAGTGGAAGAACAAAGAGCAACCAAGACATGAAATCTTTGGCGGTTTTCATACGCACTGGAGCAGCTTGCGATAATTGCTTTAGGTTGAAAGAGTTACTCACAAAAAAGTACTCTTGCCCAGCAGACAGATGTATTCAGATGTTACTTTTTAAATAAGATCAAAAGTTAAGAATATACGTCCCACTGCCGATCATAGGCCTTTTGTCATTTCTAAGAGGGTTTTTAGAGCATAGAAGTGTCCTTCTGCTGCCTCAAAACGCTTTCGCGGACATGTAATGTCGAGGAAATATTTTATAATTTGGCAGACAGTTTTCCTTCATCACCGAAAACAAAGTAAATCAGCACTTAGAGTTGTAATATCAATTTTATTGACACTGTCGGGGATCAAACCTGGATTGCTCGCGTACTGTGAAATTTACGGTAAACGCCTAACCTTCGAGCTACCATGGCTCACAAAATTAGTTCTAAATAAATATTAAATTAAGTACGAAAATAACTGAAAGACACATTTATTCTAAATGTATCATCATATATTTTTTGCAATAATTGATTCAAAACCCGATCCTTTTACTCGTCAACTATTATATAAAAGTTAAAGTTACAGCCTATACGAGTAGACGTCTCACTGCTGGGCACAGGCCTCCTCTCATTTCTGAGAGGGTTTAGGGCAAGGAAATTTCCGCCGCGCTGCCCAAATGCGTGTTGCCATACTTCACATGTCTTCAAAATATTTTTTCCTTATTTCTCAGACATGCAGGTTTCCTCACCATATTTTCCTTCGCCGCCAAGCACGTGGTGAATCAGCACTTAAAATCGCAATTAACAATTTCGTTGATACCGGCGGGGACCGAATCCGGGCTACTCGCGTACTGTCAAATTTGCAGCGAGTATCTGAGCTACCATGGTCCACGTTAATTAACTACTATTTACGTAGTTAATGTTTTTGTTGAAAAATATCACACAAAACTTGACATATAGAACAGAATCATTTTTATTATAGGTTACAAAAATACTTATTCAAAATCATTGAAGCTTTACCACTGGTTCGATAAAAAACCTCTGTCCTGGGAAGAACCAGCAAGCAAACCAGTGGGAATTTTTTTAAACATTAAGTAATATCTACATCAAACTGAAATTGTCTTTTATTTGCTTCTGTAAAACAGCTTACTCGGATATTTAAAACCTCGCGTTACTTTCAATTTGAGACCGCCAGCGATATGATTCGTTGTTTATTTTACAAGAAGACATTATGATTAACGACTCCCCCGCTATCACGATCCGCGGTGAAGGATAAGTATCTTCGTGTTACGTTTTCCGAAATTGAATTTTATATGACACAATAAATATAATACGTTCTTGTATTTCATTAATAATCTCTCATATTACTTGAATACTTAATCGGATCAGTAAGTTATAGATAGTCCAGTCAAAATAGACATTTGACTTAGCCAAAATTCGCATAGAGCTGAAAATTGGCAGATGTCAAATACATCATTATAAATAAAATGTCTAAAATCCCCTTCGATCCTACTTCTGCAAAAAAAGTCAAGGTCAAACGTATAAAATTAAGTTTTTTTCCATTTTCTTGAAAACGGTAAGTTTTATCGTGACAACAGGTCAGACAAAGTTGCGGATCATACAACTCTCTACAAAAACGGTCCAGTCACTTTTTCTTTTACGACTCACCGGTCGTGAGATATCACGGTTTTCATAATAATTTCTTATATTTACGCGAACACTACACATTGAAATAATACTAGTTTTTACGGAATTTATCGCGTATATTTAACTTTTTAATACCCGACGTTTCGAACGTTTTACAGCACTCATGGTCACGGGCGGGACTGAGATGTTCAACGTCCATATGTCATAGTTAACCGCGGTTACCATAGATCAAAATTTAACTTTTGTTCCGATCTATGCAGTATGAACTTATGGTATCTTGAAGTCTTGCAGTTGTATGCTTGGGTTGGGATTTAATTTTATTTATTATAGGATCCCAAGCAGATGGTAGCACCCAGCCATCTTCTCTATTGAAATTAGGATGTTTTTTGATTTCAATAGCCTCGCGAATCATCCTTGAAAGGAATCGGTGTTCTTTACCGAGGATTTGCGGTCTATAAAATCTGATGTAGTGATGGGGGCGATCCTGTACGTGTTCACAGACTGCAGACTTCCCGGAGCGTCGATTCTTCATATCAGCTATATGTTCTTTAACGCGGGTTTTTATTGATCTTTTAGTTTGTCCTATGTAGGAGAGACCACATTCACAATCAAGCTTGTACACTCCTGCATCTTGCAGAGGGACATTACACTTGACTGATTGTAAAAACTGACCAATCTTCTTCAGCGGCTTGAAGTATGTTTTGATGGAAGCGAGCTTCAAGATGTAGCCAATCTTGTCAGTGACTCCTCTAACATATGGCAGTACAACAGGTACACGCTCGACTGTGGCCGGCTTCACTCGTTCACTGTGACTTAGGCGCGGGACTTGAAGCTTGTTGTCATGCAAAACTTGCTTGACATGGTGGAGCTCGGCAGCCAGGTGTTTACTGTCACAGATCCCTCGTGCTCTCTGAAACAAAGATTTACCCACGGTAGCTAACTGTGAAGGATGGTGATGAGAATCACCGTTTAAATATCTATCTGTATGGGTCTTTTTTCTATACACAGTATGGCTCAAGGTGTTATCAGGATTCCGAATTACTAACACATCTAAAATTCAGTTCACAATGGAGTTAGAGGCAAACAATTCCTTAGCTTTTCTAGATGTGTTAGTAATTCGGAATCCTGATAACACCTTGAGCCATACTGTGTATAGAAAAAAGACCCATACAGATAGATATTTAAACGGTGATTCTCATCACCATTTTAACAAAATTAAATCCCAACCCAAGCATACAACTGCAAGACTTCAAAGTACCATAAGTTCATACTGCATAGATCGGAACAAAAGTTAAATTTTAATCTATGGTAACCGCGGTTAACTATGACTTATGGACGTTGAACATCTCAGTTCCGCCCGTGACCATGAGTGCTGTAAAGCGTTCGAAACGTCGGTTATTAAAAAGTTAAATATACGTGATAAATTCCGTTAAAACCAGTATTATTTCAATATCACGGTTTTAATAATTAAAAAATTCATATTTTACATAATATGCACACATTTCCGCACCACCTATGAGGTATAATGTATTTGGCGCATTTTTTTAACGTGGGTTCGCCAGTATACTCCGCAATCTAATATAATACAGAAAGTTTGATCGGATCGTATGCTATTGATTGAAAGAATGGTAATATTGCTAATGATCAAAGTGGAATAGGTTGTTTTTTCTTATAGGATAAGTGACAAACGCGTACACAGTCCACTGATGGCAATTGGTTGCTGTGGCCCATAGACATCTACATCTATCCTCGATTATGAATCAAAATGCAGATGCGTTGTCACCCGTGAGGACTAAGATGGAATGCCTCCTTTCCAGTAAAAAAGGTCTCCGGTTCTCTACACTCACCATACGAAACACAACAGCATTAAGCTACTATTTTACGCTGGTATTGTGTGAGAGCGTGGTCCTTCCCCGGTCAAGCCTACTCATTCGTGCTACAACTGTACTATTAATATGGCTGCAGAATGGCTCTACCACATATATATATAGCAGTATTTAAATTGTTCAAAAAACGTAATGATTTAATTGCAGTTCGCCGTATCAAATTCTCATATTAATTCAATCACCTCAACATATCTTTGTAAAAGAGGTTTATAGTCGACTTCAACCTTCGACATTTCTAACCTTCGTACTTGGATAACGAATGTGTATAATACTTTGCTTTATACAATATATTAATAGTGACGTTCAAGTATATTCAAGTCTTGAAAGCTTCGTTATAAATATAAAATAAAGATAATTGTTTTTATTGTTAAAATAAATATTCTCTTTAAAAAAGAAACTACTTAACGACTTTACTTAAACGAGTCATACATAGGCAGAACTGATCTCTTTTATTAATTGAAAAAATGAACCGTTAACAAATAACGGAAAAGAGGAAAATAAAAAAGTAACGGAGTTGTCTCAGCGTGAATTGGATATTTCAAGAAAAAGGAGAACATTGTCGAACCATTCCAATCCCATTTTCATTAATGGCCGCTTAAGAAATACGAGACGAAAATTGATAAAAGGGTTACTTCGCTTACGATGGGATTCAAAGTTAAACTATTATTTTATTTTCGTCTTGATGCCAAATTCCTTGGAATAACATGGTATGGATCACAGAAATCGTAATAATAAGACAATAGAAGTCGTATAGACGCGTGATCTTGTCGCCGCTATTATGTGTTGACGAACATAATTCACTATTTTGTGATTTAGTTGCGCGGGGAACGTCGTCCGTGAATTTATGTTATTACTCGTATAGTGGTGAACTGCAGCCTAATACTAAAAAAATTTAGTAAAAACTCATCAAGGACGTGTAATTCAACTAATAAAGGCATAAAATTTCATAGGTAAGTTGATTATTTACTAATTATCTTTGTTAAAACAATAGGCCTACATACGAAGATTGTTTAATGTGGATAAGGATTTTCGCCATAGTTATCACGATTTGCGGTCGGGTTGGCAACCGCAGTTTTTTATCTTTATGTTGTTGTAAGGAAATGTCTGCCTCTATTACCTTTTATAATACTCACGGGTCGATACGGGGTAGTGGATATTCTTAAACAACTACCACATGATCAGACATAATATCATCACCTACTAATCCTGGAACAACTAAAAAGAAACTGTCTTTATATTTGTTTATTTATCTTCCTCACATTCAAACCTTACCCCAGTACTGGAGCACCAGGATAAGTAAGTATCTATGTGCTTAAGATATCTTCAAAATATTAGCCTACCCAAAGGAGTGGCATAAACACAGTCCTGGAACACCTGCATATATAGGCTTTATTATATTAATTAATTTAATTTTAGACAATCACACACATTGTATGCCTATGTCAATGTTGTCTATATAAATGGAAATGCATTTTCTTTCTTAGAACCGTCCTACACTCACATCAACCGCGGTACGAGGACCTTATTCGAGAGACTTTTTCCCCCTTTAGTTGTCAGGTTATAAGGTAAGCTAATACTTACAAAACCTTATACCTCGGCTAAAACTGGATAGGTGGTTGATACTCTCCTCAGATAGGATACCTTCTTCTAGTTACATATTCCCTCCCCCTCATGTGTGCTCTAGGGCAGTCGTAGCAATTTCTGGGAAGTTAATTGTTTGTTATTATAGCAGTTTGCATTGAAACCCATCGTGTTATTTCACTTCGTATCAGCGCCTTATAAGCTTTAACTTTAAGCGCGTTTGTTTACATGTAAATGTAAATATTGTATTTCTAAACTTCGTCCTGAAATAATAAATACTATGTTTTGTACAACATATTAACAATGACTTAAAATGTACTCAAGTCTTCAAAGCTTCGTTATAAATTTATTACATTGTTTCTATTGCCTTACAAAGTAAAGCAATAATTGATTTCAAGATACAGTAAGCACCTTCTGCGTAGATCAGACCTAAATTAATAATTAAACAGCTGAAGGTACTCCCGGTTAACTTTGACATCGGAACGTTAAACTCCTCAGTCCCCCCGTGACCATGACCGAAACATTGAGAACTAAAAAGAAGTAAAATTAAATGCGATAAAACCCGTAAAAATTGTTTTATTCGATAATTGATTTGTTATGAAATTGCCGTGTAGTAGCGGTTTAGTGCATCCGATAGATTAATAAATACGTAGTAAGCTAAGGCATCCATAGCCCCATTTCGTCAAGGGTGGGGTGGAGTGACTAATTAGGAATGCCAAAATACTTCACATTGTTCATCAATCCGCTGCTTGCGGTGCATCCAGCAGTGGACTCTTACGGGTTGATGGAGGGATGATTATAAGAAGAAGGGATAAAAACATTATTGAAATATGTTAAATATGAATTACTTTTACATGATAGAGCCACGCTGCAGCTATATTATAGTGGTAGCACGAATGGGTCGGCTCGACCGGGGCTGGTCCACGCTCTCACAGAATACCAACGTAAAATAGTAGCGTAATTCTGTTGTGTTTCGTATAGTGAGTGTAGAGATCCGGAGACCCTTTTTACTGGAATTGGGTCATTCCATCTTTGTCCTCAGAGATGACAACTCATTTGCATTTTTGATCATTTGCATTTCTGGGCCGCAGCATCCACTTACCATCGGTTGGACTGTGTGCTCGTTTTGTCACCTAATGCTATAAAAATGTCGATGTGGCAGGACGGCGCCACTTTAAAATTAAATATTATACCGAGAGTCTATGGCACTGACATTTTACAAAAAATAATAACAAAAACTTTGAATTAAATAAATTAATTAATTAGAATCTATCGAAATTCAAATCATATCCACCCTAGCCTGTGACCCTGCGAAGTGACAAGGTCAAAGATGCCTACTACGAGAAAATTTATTGTTTTATTGCCGTTCGTGAAGTAAGGTAGATATGATTTTAATTAATATATTTATTCAAAATTTTTGTTTTTATTTTTTTTTAAATATCAGTGCCATAGGCTTCTACAACGTTTTCATGTTACACTCTATTTTTTTCGAAACGGTATAAAAGGGCATCCAGTACCTATACATACATTAAGAAACGAAAAACATTTATTCGAAATGCAACTTTTTATTTATAGTGACAATTTGTAACAATAGGGTATTACACCCATTTTCAAAAATTGTTTCAAATGAATCCTAGAGATCCTGATAATGAACCACTATAATTTTTATATATATTTTTTTAAACCGAGTAGTGCTATAACAATTACTTTTAATCTATCGTTTTAAATTTTCACTAGAAAACGCCAGCCGCTCATTGTCCTCGATTTTGCAAAGGAATAAGATAATTTTTAATGTTTGATAATGAGTTATCATCTATATCATTGATGTGTTGTGCCTGAATACAAAAATACGAGCATAAAAACGCAGGGAAAATTATGGATTCAAGTGTTTAAATATAAGAAATACTAGGTTAAAACTGGTAAGAAGATACCCGAATACATTGTCTACAAAAACCAGACTATCCTTCTGTGAAGATCATTTTGACGTATGACTTATATATAACTATCGTTTAATACAAAACAGAACATCATGAGGTGAAGGGTATCGCAAGTCACATTTTGTAATAAATTACGTTAACTTAGACATTAGTTATAATGATTGATAATGATTGTAATTATAGATAAACGAAACTATGATAGCTACTAAATTATATTTTATCAAAATGCACTCTGACCTGGTATTGTGTTTTTGTATAAACAAAAGTTGCTAATAGGTACTTACATTGATGTTTTCTCATCATATCATTATATCAATTAGGATTGCATGTAAAAAAATTGCCATCATCAATTTATTTATCCTTGGTAGATTAGTACTTTCTGTTTTTACGAATTTGTCTTCTATGATGCCTTTTGAATAAAATTCGGAATAAAATTCAATAATAGTAATGATAACTTGAAAAATTTCGAAATAACACAGCACGTTAGCTAGTTCTCTTAATCAGTGATACAGAATATCCTTAGGCTGGATCAGTGACGTTACGACATTGTCTAATACGGCAAAAATCGTTTTGCAGATTTGAAGCGCAGCCGAAAAAAATATTATTAAAATTAAAATATAAAATCTATAATGTTTATAAACAGAAATCAATATTTCTCGTTTACTTTTTACAATATCTATCATAATTATAAATTTTTTGGTTTTATTTTACATCGTTGAAAAATATCTTATTATCTTCACCTCAGTCCCAACTATCGACATAATGGTAAATTATTAACTCTCGTTGACTAACGACCTAACAGTCTACCTGATGGCAAGCGACTACTTCAGCTCAGTGACGCCATAACTGCAACAAACTTCAAACACAGAAAGTTACGTAGGTATATGCTGCCACCCGTATATCTCGTTCTTGCTGCAGAGAATTGGAAAATATAAAAATAAGGCTATATAAATTTTTTATAGCATAACGGTAACAGAATACCACACATTCCACCTGATGGTAAGTGGATGATGTGGCCCGTAGATATCTACATCTATCTTCGATTAAGAACAGAGAGTACATGCGTTGTCACCCCTGAGGACCAAGATATAGTCTCTTTACCAATAAAATGGGTCACCAGTTTCTTTGCACTCACCATACGAAACGCAGCAGCAGCATGAAGCTGCTATTTTACGGTGGTATTCTGTGAAAGTGTGGTTCTTCCTCGGTCGATCAGACCCATTTGTACTGCAACCATAACATCCTCTGAAATCGTCGTGTTGATGATCCGCAAAATCAACCTCGAGTGTGCGAGGTAGCGACGACGGAATGTGTGTTTATCATACCCGCTGATTGACCCTTCCCACCAAACTTTCGCCATTGAAGCTTTACCTCTAGAGTTAAACAGTAACTCGACGAAATTGTCATACAAAATCTTCAGCATGCATTGATAATACATTGAATAGATTCAAAAGTGAAGTATCTGCGAATTCATTTGCTGCGAAATCAGACATATTTGTTCCGTTTCAAGATGCACTCGCCGTGGCTCGGCTTGTAGAGCAACGAAGAGCTCTCAAGAACTCGTAAGGCACCTGCCGCCTGCACTATATATTATGTACAATACAGAAACTTGTCGATTAATTCAATGTTTTATTGCATACTGTACATTACAATTTTTTTCACTTTGTAAGTAGTACTGGAAAATATGCTTTCTAAAATTATAAATAAATTACGTAGTGTTGAACTTGAAATCGTGTTTAAACATTTGTTGTTTATTTTTGTTTCGTTTTCTCTTTTATTTTATTAAATAATAATTTTATAATACTGATTATTAAATTATTAACCCATGAAAAATATACAATGTTAAAGATACAGTTAAATATTTACTAAATACAAATTATATCCAGCCTAAATCGTTGATTAGTCTAACATGAGCCTTTTTGATCATATTTTTATTCAATGTACCTAAACAATAATTTACAATCATTTAAACGGTAATTTTCGCATAGAAAATTAATTCTAAGTAACAAAATACAATTGAAATACCTTTAATAATAATTCAATCGTAATTGATATTAACTTTGGAAGAAGGAAACTTAACAATATTCGCTATCTAAATTTTGAATAAACCAATTTCTAGAATAATAAATCGCGTGATGAAATTTTGCTGTTGTTTCCGTATAAATATATTTATTTGAATTACTAAATGAAAATTAAAACAGGAAAATTATCATATCGGAATATTTATTTGATACTATATTCAACAGTAAATTTTATTATAAGTACCACTGATTTCGAGTGTAAATTTGTTATCTAAATATTTATTTAAAACTGAATCTCCATTACAGGGATAAAATAAAACTTCTCGTAGATAATCGTTTGGCAGACGGATTGGCAGCAGCAATTTTTTTTTAATTTTAGTTGTTAGGAAGACGCTGCATCTCATCATCTAGTTTGATCGTACGACACCCACGGATTGGTGGCACAAGGTATTGGATATTATCTTACGCCGCCACTACACGGTCAGAATTGAACCTTATTAAAAATAATATAAACTAATTTAATTTACGTCCATTATTGTTTTATTGTACTTCATGTATATGTATGTACATACGGCTTCAAATTCAATTCAAATTCAAATTTATTTAATTGCCATAAATAATTCACGAATTTATTTCCTTCTATATCTTTCAGGTAATTTAATCGCGCTGTTCTGGCTTCACCGTAATTATTTCGTCCACAGATGTATAAAAAAAATAGATTAAATATCTGATTTTTATAGATGAATTTTGGAAATAAATATTTTTTTTATGTGTGTCACATATGTAAATGTTGAAAGAAAACCTCCTGAATTTCGTCTGAAGAAAATAACTATTATATATATTAAATGCGAGATCACGAAACATTCTCTTAGCTTGAGAGAATTCGTATTAAGTAGAAAAAATTCGTATAAAGATAAAATCTTTTTTGGACGCCATATCTTTATGTATGTTATCCTTTTAGGCGATTTTCTGTAGCTATGTATGTAATTTGTTAATCTATTAAACGTTTCCTAGACGTAGTGATTTCTAAAACTCTACGTACGATAATTTTCATGTTTTGATGACAGTTTTGAATATTATTAATTGTTTGAAGTTTATCACTAAGTCAATGAACTAAATCAATGAAAGAGTTGCTTTATAAATGGATAACCATTTCAACCTCATCAATATATGTGGTTAATGAATTACCCATGCTTTAGCGGCAGGACTAGTCCTTTTGTTAATGGACATAGTCTTCTCCATCAATGCTGGAGACCCTTTCAGTAGTAGCCAAAACTTCCAGTAATGTACTATGCGTATTTCAAGACAGAGAATGAGAGAGAAAATACCGGATTAGCAATCAGTTTGGAAGAAACCCATTCGAATCCTTATCTGATATGCCGCACTCATCATTCCCTTACTACTTCACTAACCCATCCTGCTCGTGGACGTCTCTTAGTGTATAGTCAATCTTGTTCGGCTTCGGGTCCTCTTTAGTCATTTATGAGGCTCCGAATCTAATGTTTTTCTGTCCTCTATCCAGGTGGTTGAAGAATGCTAGTTTTTGCGTTTAACTGTATAATATTCATCGAATCCAGATGGATTTAAATGAATGTTCAGATTTAAAGCCTATATTCATTAGTGAACTTGTGAGGGGATGGAATAATGATGGTAACGATGACAATGATGAAGTAAAATTAGCTTGCCGTCATCAGTAACAATATGAATGTTATAATTTTTATCACCTTAACTTTTATAAAATACTAGCGATCCTTCCCGGCTTTGTTCGGGTGATGTCTGGATCTCGACACCAAGTCTAAATGTCAATAAACCATCTAGGGACCCATTCAAACACACAAAAAATTTCATCGACATTTTTCTAGCCGTTTTCGAGTATTAGCGCGTCTAACGGACAGCAATTGATTAGAGATAAGAAAACTTACTATATAATTAAAAACGTTAACGAATATATAAAGCTATCTTGATTACCCACAAAGTCATACAGAGAGAAATTCCTAGTAGCTCACTCTCCATTATTATTAGCGGAGCAAATTTTTATTACTTTCTGAATGAATAACAAGTTTTACGCTTGTTAGGCACGCACTTGACGGTTTCATTCAAAAGCAAATCGCATCGGCTTTATTTTTTTCTTTTATTACATTTCACAACTCCAAGGCGAATTCGGTGAGCGCGCAATCGCGATACGAGTGAAAGAAAATTTAATAACTCGAGCGCTCGGTGAAACCGCGTCACGTACCTGGATGTTGTTTGCCACTTTTAATGTTCCCTAATTTTATATATTTATTTATGTTATGCGTGCGTGGGGCTTACGCACTCGGCACGCATTAACATTGAAGTTTATTTTGTTGTTATTTTTCCTGTTTTTATTAACTTACGGCCTTACCCTTAACAATCGACGTACATATTTAAGAAAGATAAGTGACAAATGAACAGGCAGATATAGAGATAATTAATACTTAAACTATTTACTAATCTGTGTTTAAGGCCGTGTTGTTTATTATATAATCCTAATTAGTTTATTTGTTTTCCTTAAGTATTGTGATTTCATTTCTCTAACTATGATATTTTTTTACTAAAACTACCTGTATTAAGTATTCTGTGCTAAAACGAAATAGTTGTGGAAGAGCGAGACCTTCTGCTGCATGTACTCATTTACTTACTTAAAGGTCTAAGCATTGTTCTAAAGATGTCTTTTTCTTTATTAACTGGCTTTACGGCTCTGGTTTCTAGACCTTCTGAGCCTATCCTTTCTTTGGGAATCTTCATTTTATGTTTTTTTTTTCACAATATGCTGATGCGTCACATTGCGAAACCCTTGGAAAATTTTGACGACAGTTCAACCTAGCGGACAGTTGATGACGACAGCCACTCAAGTTCATAAGGCGCCAAAGCGATCAAAATAACTTGAGGTTTATATCGACATCAAAACACTTGTTTCGTCGTTTTCTCTAATAGTTCACACGCGCGGACACTTAATTCACAAAATCGCATCACTTTTACGAATCAAAATCCACTTCAAACCATTATTCAAGCGACAAAACAGGAGCGATAATCCGTCTACGGCCAAGTTCCCGCCAAAACTCCTCTAAAGATGTAAGAATGAAATGACACAGAGTACATATTTTTTATTATATTATGCGCTGATAGGGCCATTCACGGACTCATCATAGCTAGATCTATGCTGCTGTGTTTCGTATGGTGAGTGTAGAGAACCGGAGACTATTTTCACTGAAAACGAGGCATTCCATCTTAGTCCTCAGGGATAGCAACACATCTGCATTTTGATTCTTAATCGATGAATGAAGGATGAATGTAGATCCACTTACCGTCAGGTGGACTGTTTTTCATCCTTATTCTATAAAAAATAAAGAAAATTGTACCGGAGAGACATAATAATATTAAGATAGCAACTATGCAAATAGCAAGATATATGACTCCGTGGCGCAGTTGCTTAGCAATGAGTGGCTGCGCTGGGGGTCCCTCACGAATCCCGCACGAAACAAGTATTTGTATGGCCTACAAATAGTTGTTCCGGGTCTGGATGTTTGTCCTTGTGCAATTTATGTTTGTAAACTCCACGATACAAGAGAAAATCTTAGTGTAGGGGTGACGTTTTCAAGACAGAATTTAGGACAACCAAGCAACTTAAAAAAAATATTGTAAAAAAAACCGTGTAGTGGCGGTGTAATAATACCCATTATCCCACATCGTCCCATGGGTGTCGTAATTGGCGACAGAGCGAAACTAAAACAGGAGCTGGCAGCGGCATCTTCGTGATAATAGCTGAATAATAATCAAAAAACTGCGGTTAACAACCCCCGCCTGCCAAGCGGGGCAGCTATAGCAAAGTACCCCCTATGAGGCAGTCTAGTGGGACACCTATGTTCAGCACTTATGTTCCTATGTTCAACACTATGTTATGTTACTTTTATATGCAGGACTGTACCAATGCGTCTTGTGGCTCTCTCGGAATGAATGCAAGAATTTTCTTATAACACAAATCTCTTTATAACATTTTACGTTTGGTTTCTTTTTGATTTAAAAATACGTTCTTTTATGTTCGGTATAGAACGATTTATGTAACTTTTCAATGTCTTTATATTTTGGCATTAATTTTTAAGACGACGAAACAACCTATACGAAGTTACTTTTTCGATCCAATATTATTGTATTATCCTGGCTCTCTATACCTTTCAGACCGGTACGGCACGAAAAACGTTATCATTTTTACATTATATATCTATGTATTAACTGATACACGCCTTCCTACCTCCTCGAAAAAGGGAAGGTAATGGTAAGCTTGTTTGTTGACACGGCACCGCTTTTAGAGCGGGGGCTTTTTCCGAAGCATATCCGACCTCCCACGTTATATCTACTCTTATGTAGTAATAAAACGTAAACACCTTTGTTGTGACACACACGAAGCTGTATTCGTTTGTTTGTTCTATCGTGTTCACTTTAATTCCTCTTCACGTGTTAAACATTTTTGTTTGCTTATGTACTTTACGTTTACGTATACGTCGCGCTATTGCTATTAACAATTATTGTATTGGTGCTGACGGGTATCGGACTCGGGTTGCTGTGTACTGTGAAATTTGCGTCACGGTTACTTTTGAAGCTTAAATAATATTAAAATAGAATAAACAAAATAAAAATTTAAAAAAATAAAAATAATAATAAGGAAGTTTATTTAGTTTAAAATTTTATTATATCATACTAAACGATAAAAATATACCTGTCGAATAGTACCAAAAAAGGTATATACGCAAACAAAAATGTTTCCTCCCTATCAGAAATAAAGTGAGGGTAGTTTCAATCACGACCACATTTTGCTATTACTGTGGGAGATATTCACTAAGGTTATATATATATATATATATATATATATATATATATATATATATATATATAACCATAGACCACATACATACCCTGCGGCAGATTGTACAGAAGACTGAAGAGTACAATTTGCCACTTTGCCTGGCGTATGTGGACTATGAGAAAGCCTTTGATTCCGTCGAAATTTGGGCGGTGCTACAGTCCCTTCAGCGGTGCCAACTTGACTGTCGGTATATCGAAGTGCTGAAGTGTTTGTACAGTAGGGCTACGATGGCTATCCGAGTACAGAACCAGAGCTCGAAACCTATCCAACTGCAGAGAGGTGTAAGACAGGGTGACGTTATATCCCCGAAACTCTTCACCGCTGCTTTGGAAGACGTTTTCAAGCTACTGGACTGGAAAGGATACGGTATTAACATCAATGGCGAGTACATCACTCACCTTCGATTTGCCGACGATATAGTCCTTATGGCAGAATCGCTGGAGGACTTAAGCACTATGCTCAATGACCTCAATAGTGCCTCCCAACGGATAGGTCTTAAGATGAACATGGACAAAACAAAGATTATGTTTAATGTCCATGTCACACCTATGCCGGTAGTTGTTGGGAGCACTATGCTCGAAGTTGTTGACGAGTACGTTTACCTGGGACAAATATTCCGACTAGGTAAGTCCAACTTCGACCGAGAGGTCAATCGACGGATTCAACTCGGCTGGGCAGCGTTCGGGAAATTACGACATATCTTCTCGTCAGGTATACCTCAATTTCTGAAAACTAAAGTGTACAACCAGTGCGTGTTGCCAGTGATGACTTACGGATCAGAGACGTGGTCCTTCACTGCTGGCCGTATGAGGACGCTCAAGGTCGCTCAGCGAGCTATGGAGAGGGGCTATGCTCGGAGTTTCTCTGCGTGATAGACTCAGAAATGAGGATATCCGCAGTAAAACCAGATTGACCGACATAGCCCAACGGATTAGTAAGCTGAAGTGGCAATGGGCCGGCCATATAGCTCGAAGAACCGATAACCGATGGGGAAGAAAGGTTCTCGAGTGGCAGCCTCGTACCGGTAGGCGTAGTGTAGGGCGACCCCCCACTAGATGGAGTGACGACCTGGTAAGATATGCAGGAAGTCGATGGATGCAGGTGGCTCAGGACCGTGCTTTGTGGCATTACTTGGGGGAGGCCTATGTTCAGCAGTGGACTTGTGAAGGGCTGTGATGATGATGATGATGATATATATATATATATATATATATATATATATATATATATATATATATATATATATATATATACTATAGTTTATTTTAAGCATATACACAAACGCAAATCCTCCTATTGGACATGTTGGGATAATAGTACAAATAGTGCTCTGACAGAGGAAGAAATAGCTATCCCAAAGTTACTTGCTGGTTATTCTTGGTTGAGGGCAAACTTTTCAAATTATTAGTAAAATTCAAACCGAATATAGTGTTTCGATGTTATTTTTGAGACAAGCCATGTTCGATATAAGTACCATTAAGCAGTAGGACGAATATTGACTGTAACTTTACTTTTTTATGTTCTGCAACATTCAATATTTATTTAATTTACTAGCGACCCGCTTCAAATTCGCCTGGGTCGAAGTTTTCCTTAATGCCATTTAAATAAAAGATAATCACCAACGATCATTTATATGATCAATTTTTCGATTTCACAAAAAAAGTCTACGAGCTTTTTGGATAAACTATAGCTTAGCTTAGAATCACACCTGGCATTGCTCTCTATCTATCCGTGAAACTTCATCACAATCGGTTTTGGCGTTTCGAAGTATAGCTCGAACAGATAGACTGATAGACAAAGAGAAATAAAAAAATGGTTATTCGTAGGGATGTAACGAATCCGATACCGATTCCGATATATCGGCAGACCGATTATATACAAGCGATATCAAGAATTTGAAAAGCGCGCGAAACGAACAACGTACGCTCGTCGTTCTTGCTTAGCTCAGTTGCCTCAGAGTGTCTGTTTTCAACTGCAGTGTAGGTCTCATACAACAACGTAACAGATTATCTGCTAATAATTTAAACAAACTTTGTTTTCTTAACAAAAATCTACCGAAAGTTAACTTTAATTACTGACTTTATTTTTTATATCGGTTTACTTTACCATTTTGTGTAATGAAAATTACTTTCTCAATTAGCGCTTTGATTGATTGATAATATTCTTAATTATTTCATATAAATAAAGGTTTACTTTGAATTTTGAATATTTGAATTGAAATTTTGATTTGACATTTTTTCTTCTCAAGATCCCTGATAATTATAGGTAACTTTTATGCATAATAAATAAAATTGTTCATTATTTATTCGTTATTTTTTCTATTTCTACTAAGCCACCAATAAAGGTATCGGTATCGATATCACCGATTATTTATTATAATAATCGGTATCGTATCGGCACAATTATGTATCGTTATATCCCTAGTTATTCATGTCTTAATGGTATGCAAATTATCCTCGAAGCTTAAGAGAAGCTTTTAATTTTTTGATATTGCAAACTGCCACTTAATTTTTATACAATATATGAATATATAAAGTTATCTAACAATTTCTTTGATTTTAGCATCTAATGAACTTATAAAAAATTTAAGATTCATTTAATTTTCGGCATCGTAATTTAAAACTATACTCTATTTACTATTTAATAGATACGCAAGTCATAGGCACTACATGGAGGAAAACAGTGTCAATACGTCAAGTAGACTTCATTAACTGAAAAAACAAGCTTATTGAAATCGCGTTAAAGCGTCCTCGAGTCGAGTTTCAGCCTTTCGTGCTCGAGTGTACTTGATTCTGTTTTTAGACTGAGCCAAATAAAAGCCGATAGTGTTGCGACGCAAATAAACAATAAGTGTTTTCTCAAAATTATGTAGCAGTTATATAGTTTTCTTTGCTTTAATATTCAATATCTTATTTTGATATACTTTTTTATAGGATAGGGTGACAAACGAACACGCAGTCCAACTAATAGTATGTGGTTGCTGTGGCCCGTAGACGTCTACATCTGTCTTCGAACACGAATTCAGATGCAGATACGTGGTCACCCGTGAGGAATAAAATGGAATGCCTCGTTTCCAGCAAGAAGCGTCTTATCTACACACACCTTACGAATCACAGCAGCGTTTAGCTGTTATTTTATGCTGGTATTCTGTGAGAGCGTGGTCCTTTCCAGGTCGAGCCGACCCATTCGTGCTACAATTATACTACTAATATAGCTGCAGCATGTCTTCGTAATACTTTTAGGTTTATAAAATTGTAGCCACGCTGCAGCTATATTATGGTCGGATCACGAACGGTTCGATTTGAGCGCGAATGGACAACGGACTCACATGATACCAGCGTAAAATGGCGGTATATTTATGTTAATATTATATTTTGCATGGTGAAAGTCGAAAACCGGAGACCCTTTTAACGGGTATCGACGGTTTCACAAGCGTACTTGAACAGATAAAAAATAAAAGTTAATGGAAAACTAAATCATAACTGCGAAATAAATCTATTAAATTTGCCTATGCAGTATTAAATTTAGAGTAACCTACAAGTTGTATTTAGACGGTATCATATTACACGATACCACCTAAATCCAACTTTATTATATTATAATTTCGTAAAATTGATGAGATATATTAATGAATACATTTCAGTTAAATGTTAACTGCATTTAGAATTTATATTATATTATTAGTTAGGTCACTGTCATTAAAGTTCTGATTTAAAAAGTTTCTTATTGTATCGAGTTTTAACTATAAAATTGCCGTTTTTATGAAATAATTCATCGTAAACTTTTTCTATATTTTTTATTTCTATATCATAAGCCCATGCAATCGATGCATCTTTGCCATCGTAGTGGCAATTTATTGAGGCCCTTCTTGAAGAAATCAGCTGGACGGGTGGCAACAATTTCTTCTAAGGTATTTTGTACTGCCTCTCAGGTATTGAATTTTTTCTCGCCAATAAGTTAACCAAATTGTGGAAAAAGTAGAAGTATGTAGGGACAAGGTCTGGTGAGTACGGCGGATGACGGAGTGTTTCCGACCCCATCTCTTGTAACTTGGAGACCGTCTGTTGTACAGTATCAGGTACAGGAGCAGCGGGGACGAGCGATCGACCAAGGCTAGTTGGAGACGTGCAAGCTTCTCCATCATTTTGTTCAGTTCTTCACAGCACACATCTGCAGTAATGCTTATTCCATTTAATAAGAAGCTGTGATGATTCACACCGGTGCTAGATCACCAAACACTGACCATCACTTTTCTAGGGGTACGTTTTCAGTGCAAGGCACGTCTCGACGCGTACCTACTTCGTGTTGGCGATCATTAAGTTTATAAGGCACCCATTTGTCAAGATTTTTACCTTGACAATTTGACGCAAATGAATCAATATTGTTTTGATGCTAACGTCGAAGCTGCTGTTAATTCAGACGTAGATCGAGAGTATCATCAGCTTCCACAAACACTTTTAATTCGTCATTCTCGACCAAAGTTTTTGGATGACCACAGAGTTCGTTTTTCAGGACAACATTTCCAAAACGGAAGCGGTCAAATTAAAGGTGGTGCGTTCGTTTGTAGTATTCGCTCCGTAAACGTCGTTGATGTTGCGTGCCGCTTGTGCTTGTGCTGCCACAACAGTACTCTTACATAATTACTCAAATTTTTTATGTATCCATTATACGTCATAATGGATACGTTAAAAATTCATATCGTTCTAATAAATAATATAAGAAATATCATTCGTTAAAATTCATAAGGCGATGAAAACATAACGCTAATTCTTATACAGATTACTAATAAAAAAAAGAGATTCCATTTTTTTAAAATATCTATAATTTGAAATAAGAATTTTTACCCAAACAAAAATTGTTTTGATTTGAAATGGCCATTAATGCAGAACGGGAAATTTCGTACGTATATCGGTAAATACCTGTTATTAAGGTATAGATCAACACAAAACGTAGATGAATGTAATTGGAACTTTTTTATATCTTTACCGTAATCGGTAATTATCTAATTGAATGTCATTATACATCCAAATTACGTATTTAAAATTACATACATACATAAACACTCACGCCGGTCACCCAGAGAGTTAGGCAGAGACTGCGAACTTCCATTTGGCGCGTTCCTGACACACCTCTACCGGCCTTATTTACATCCATGAACCCGCGCATAAACGCTCGTCGGTTAAGGGTTCTCTTAATCTTGCTTATGTCGCCAATTTGATCGATAAACTTTCTCCTTTCACTGAAATTCTTGATGCTTAAAAAAGACAATAACATTGACGTTCTAATATTCCCATTTATCACTGAATATCAGTAGTAAGGTAAATGCGGATTTTTAAGTTCTGATGCTCCTAAGCTTTTAAAACAACTCTGCGTACAAGATCTGTAGAGCTTTCCTTCAAAAATTTATTTAGGTCATGGCTCGTCTGAGATTGCTCTACGGGAATGCTTTGATACCCTATTGATTACGAAGCTTTACCTTGAAATTCGTATTTTCTTAATGGATTCGTAGCGAATAAGAAAACATCTGAACATATAAGTAATTACTCGTCGAATGATTTTAATATTCGTTTAATTTTTAATTCAAGTGACATTCGACAGTCCACCTGACGGTTTATGGATAGCAGGTGATAAACTATATATCTAGGATAGATAGTTTATGACCTACTCTCCATAAGCGATTAAGAAAAAAATGCAGATGCTTTGTCACCAATATTTATTTGGATATTTCCATTGTCATCTCCGGTGCTCCTCATCTACTATACAAAACTCAACACCATTTTTTGATGTCCTTTTTACGCTGGTATACCAAAAACATTAAGAAAGATGGTTTCAATGTTCGTCGCATTACAAAGTAGCAAGACGCCATACAATGCTATGCTTTGGAAACAACCATAATAACTGATGAACACAAGGAAGGCTTTGAATCTTTTTCACAGCATATGCTGTACATACCCAGTGTAACCACCCCTTAGTACTACATTCATAACACAATCGAAGATTATCGGCTAATATACTGCTACTAAAATTGTAGAAGTGTAAATATTTATATCACTAAATAATTAAATAAACGAATAAGGGGACTAAGATGTTTAATGTCCAGGAGACGTGGTAATAAGCTCCAGTATCTTGAAGAGTTGCAATGGTACATAAATTTGGATTTTATTTCATTACAACCTACCAAGTTATCCTATACCTTTAAACGAGCAATTCTTGTATATATATATAATCGGAATCTCGAAAACGTCTCCAACGATTTTCATAAAATTTGTGCGCAGGGAGTTTCGGGGGCAATAAATCGATCTAGCTAGGATTTATTTTTAGAAAATGTCTTTTTGTCCGTGTTTTTAGGTAATGAAAAACTGCTAAAATATCGTTAGAATAAGAAGGTAAATTTTGACAGTTTGTTAATGATTACAAATAGCTTAATTGGTATATTGGGCGGTCCCAAAGTCGTAATACCATGGTTCGAGCCCAGACCGACCGACTTTTTTTTTTCAATTTCCTTTCTTTTTTTGAGAAAATATATTTTTTCGAACCCTTTTTTTAGTATTTTTTAAAAACACGAAAATTTAAATTAAACTAATTGTACTCATGATTTTTTATTCAAATAACCAGTTCAGTTTTTTTTATTATGTCGCTACGATCAAAAAATATTATTCGTATTTCATCAGTATCTAATTTGTATCTAAATATAATTTCCAAAACACACGAATTAAAAAAAAACCGAGCGAAAAATACCGAGCAAAGCTCGGTCAACCGGGTACTTAACTATTTAATATGTGTTATACTTGGCTGAAATCATTCTCTTGAGTTTATACCTATAAATATTTTAAGTATTTAAATAACAGCTATTTTCATTAATTGATCGAACTTGTGTTGCTAACATATAAACGCGAATGAAATTGTGAGTGCTTTGCAATATTTCAGTAGCAATTAATGCGGTGGACAAATCATTGTGCTTCAAAGGAGTGATGGACATATACTATGAGCTTACTCTTATACCATCACTATATTATTATATCACACAACACTATAATATGATTATCGCAGTAGGTCATTTATGATCGAGTAAATACGATGAGTACGTAGTTTATTAATAATTTCGTTCTATAATCTATCTTTTTTCCTCCAATTTACAAATATCCATACAATCGTTTGCCCGATAGATATATTTTCCTTTCATCTTTCACCATGAAAAGCACGAAAAAATGTCCCCAGTCGCTTTGATCGACCCCTAAGGACACGTTTGGCCAAACGTCCATCCCGGCTCTCAGCGAGCAGTGACATTTCGCACGGAACGGAAATCTTTTCAACTCTTTTGACTGTAACAAAATACGGCCAGTGGCGTTCAACTGAGAGCCGTTTATATCTATAACAAACTCTATTATCTCTATACTAAATTATTATAAAATAATGCAATATTTTTTTATTTCTTTATTGATATGGATGCGTTTACTTACTTTACTTTACTGGCTTACTTTACTTTTTACGTTTACTTACTTTACTTATCTTAATTATTTTTAAAGGAGTTTTTGGAAATAAATTATAATATTAGGAATAAAAATAAAAATATTAGGAATTAATATTTTTTAACAACATATGTAATTAGAAATGGATGTGAGTGCGATTCGATATTTTAAAAAAAACTGTTGGGATCCCCGTCTGGAAAGAAGTTCCTTACGTTATTTTTTCAACTCCAAATGTTATTTAATATGTAGATTTCTGTTGATTAAAATATTTATTTATTTATTATTTTTAATCAATTTAAATAAAATTAATTAAATTTAATTATTATTTTAATCTCGATACTCCGAAAAACACACACATACAACCGTATCTAATAGAAAGAGACGGAGAGAAATAGAAAGGTCGCCTGGGTATTACGCTGCTGTCACGTGTTATCTCAATTTAAAAGAGGAGTTACTTAATAAACTTGAGCTTTGTATACGCTTCATATTTGGACGAAAATATGACCATGTTTCCGAATTTCACAAGAAAACTCGTGGATTCTGATCAAGAAGTTTTTGCTATTTTTATACTGTGTTTTATTCAATTCAACTTCCACTCCTTACCTTAAAGAGCAGTTTGAATTTCTCGGTGACACTGTCGCTCTCTTTGCTCTGATAAAAACCTCACGTTAAAAATACTTACTTTTACTCTAAATACTTTTCTATTGAAGTTATTCGTCTCTGGAACTCCTTACCGCTGCACATTAGAAGTGCGCAATCAATTTAAATTTTAAAAAACTTATGAAAGCGCACTTCTTTCCTCCTTGAATAGTATATCATTCCTTCAACTCTCCCAGAACTCACGACACTTATTAAAGTTGCTACCAATTTTTTTCTTGCTTTAAGGCTTTTATTTCTCTTACTTGTTCACTCCATTATTCTCTTTTTGTTTTTGTTACTGAAATGTATTTATTTATTATATTATGTATGTATTTATTGGTGATATAATTATATGTATGTTGACTGTATTATCAAATAACTTGCATTTACTCTTACCCTTTTCCAAAGGTCATTATATCCTGTTAAGTGCTTGCCTAATAGAGGTCGCTTGTAAGCGATAAGGCTAAGCTAAATTGTACCCTTTTTTATAAATTTGTGTACAATATAGTACATTTTTATTCAGTCTTTATTCATTCGCTTTTTACTTATGTGACTATTTCTGTCAGTTCGCTCTACTACTTTCAGTCGATAAAAATTCTTAGAGTACATCTAATAGTTAGTGACAGTAAACAATTATATTAAACAAACACTATAGAGCCTTGCTTGAAAAGGTCGGCTCGACAGAGAGAAACCAATATCTTACAGAATACCAGCGTAAAATTGCAGCATTATGCTGCCGTGTTTCGTGTGGTGGGTGTAGTCAACCATAGATTTTGTTTACTTTGTTACTAGGTGTGTCGTCTTATTACTCGATGATAGATGATCTCTAGAAACCTTTGTATCTACATACCATCACCGTCGTCAGCTCGTTTGTCACCCTTACACCTATAAAATGATGGTCATTGTAGCCTAGCTACAGGAAACAATAATAATAAAAAGTAAAGTTACAGCCTATATACGTCCCACTGCTGAGCACAGGCCTCCCGCTCATTTCTGAGAGGGTTTTAGGGCAAGGAATTGCCCGCCGCGCTGCCATTGGGGCGTGTTGGCTAACTTCACATGTCTTCGAAATATTTTTTTTCTTATTTCTCTTACATGCAGGTTTCCTCACGATGTTTTCCTTCACCGCCGAGCACGTGGTAAATCACCACTTAAAATTGCAATTAATAATTTCATTGGTGCTGGCGGGGATCGAACCCGGTTTGCTCGCGTACTGTGAAATTTACAGCGAGTGCTAACCATCTGAGCTACCACGGCTCTGTAACCTGTAATTACCAGCGGAAATTTTTGAATAGCATTACAACATGTTTTAACAATAATATAGATATCTATTTTTATATTGTACTTGCGATCCGCCCCGGCTACGCCGTCATTTCCGGATCTCGATAGCAGCGCCACCTACCGATTTCAATTGAGTTTTTAAACCATCCAGGAACCCATTCAAATACACAAAAAATTCTACAGATTAATTTTTATTTATAACCCTATATTATTTTTTACTTTCATAATATTGCCCACGCAATCCTGTTTGTGAGTGGTATTTCGTAAAATTATTTCTCAGTTGAACTTAAGATGATAAAAATAATAATTTCGCCAAATATCAAACCTGCCGAAAAAAAATTAAACTTTTATTCCATAGCTCCTAGCGATAGATTAAAAGTTTAAATTTGTTTTTATGTTTAACGCCCTCGCACTGCCCTGGTGGAATTTCATAAAATCCGTTCTTTGTAATTTTTAACATGCCTAAAAGAATATTTTGACTAAGTTTTTTGTTTTTCTTCAAACTGTAGCTCTTATAGGTATATTACAGCTATAGTATGAAAATGTGATATTTTTTAATTAACGCCCCTACTATTAGAATTACTACCATTGCGGGTAAAATTTCGTAAAATACGTTCTTAACTTACCTCTACTCGGCAAAAATAATATTCCTACGAAATTTCAAGTCTATAGGCCTTACGGTTCCAGACATATATATATATATATATATATATATATATATAAACACTTACCAGAGGGGTAGGAGAGACTATAGATTCCATTTGGAGATTACAACTCTCTTGTCTCCTTCACATTAATATTGAGGTTAAGGGTACTCTTAATTTGGCTATATTTTTTTTTTATATTTTTATATATATATATATATATCGTAGACATATATATTTAGATACGCCAACCCTAATGTGTACATAATGAAATCCATTACACGCTTAATGAATTCGACTTTCATTTTCATTCATGGCAATTGCGAACTAAAGGTTTCTGTAAATAATATTCATGAATACTTAATTTTATTCCATGAAGCCACCTTTTGTTAATGTTCCCGGGCTTTAATAAATTCAGGAATATTCATCTGAGACCTTCGGATTCTATCAACGCCGAACAGTATTATGCTTACGCGATGGTTTTCATTTCTCTGTACGTATTGTGTAACCAATTCAAACTAATGATATCTAGTAGCAGATATCACAACAATAAAACGTGGATCGTATGTGATGGCAGCAGATATAATTACGTGTTTGGGTTTCTATTACCTGTTTGTGTCATCATTTCACCATCCTGCCATAATTTCTGTAAAATTAAAAAAGTTATAGCTTTTTGTGCCTGATTGTGTTATGATTGTCCTGTTCTATAATATTATCTTCTCATCTGTTCGCATAACGTAGAACTCAAAGAAGTACGGTTTACGCTGCAGCTATATTATGTTTGTTGCACAAATGGGTAGGCTCAACCTAGGATGGACCATTCTCTCCCGCCTTTTGTCCCTATACTGAGTAAGATTTAATAAAGAATAAATAAATAAATAAGGACCACGCTTTCAAAAAATTCTAGCGTAAAATAGCAGCTTCATAGCTGCTGTGTTTCGTATGGTGAGTTAATAGATATAGTGAGTGTAGAGAATCGGATACCCTCATTACTGGAAATGAAGCATTCCATGTTAGTCCCCAAGGGTGATAATGCATCTGAATTTTCATTCTTAATTGTAAATTTAAAGTTACAGCCTACATACATACGTCCCACTGCTGGGCTCAGGCCTCCCCCTCATTTCTGAGAGAGTTTAGGGCAAGGAAGTGTCCGCCGCGCTGCCCGAATGCGTGTTGACGAACTTCACATGTCTTCGAAATATTTTTTTTTCCTATTCCTCAGACATGCAGGTATCATCACTATGTTTTCCTTCACCGCCGAGCACGTGGTAAATCAGCACTTAAAATTGCAATTAACAATTTCATTGGTGCCGGCGGGGATCGAACCCGGGTTACTCGCGTTCTGTTATATTTACAGCGAGCGTTAACCACTGAGCTACCACGGCTCTTTTCTTTCATTCTTAATTGAACATTACTTAATAGATAGATGTATGGGCCCATAGGCCACATCATCCACTTACTATCAGGTGAACTATGTGCCCGTTTGTTACGCTTATACTGTAAAAAATGTGAAAAATATTAAGTGACAAGTTATTTGCCTATTCCTTTGGGATTCCGTTTTAAATTCTGTTCGTTAATTACTTCGTGAATACTTAACAAGTATTTAAAGCTTTCAAAGAATTTTAAACGTCTCGCTACATTAATGCCTGTAATTAATAAATAATTATTAAATTTTTAAATATCTAAAATTATTTTCAATGATGTCACTATTTTTCAAGTGGTAATACTGTTGTGTAATTTGCTACCTCACGTTGTCACCCCTGAGGATAAAGATAAAATGTCTCGTTATTAGTAAAATGCGTTTCTTGTTTTCTATACACACAATACAAAACACAACAGTATTAAGCTGATCTTTTATGCTGGTATTCTGCCAAAACATGGTCCTTACCCTCGCCTTTATCATTTCTAACTAGTCATTATATCCTCTGTATTTCCGACCGCCAACTGTACTTTTTTTAATTTTTTTTCTTTTTTATCAATATACATCATCATCATCATCTGCTGAACATGTGCATAGGTCTCCCTCAACAGAAATCGACTTTCTGCATAACTTAACAAGTTCATCTATTCTGCCACTCGAGAACATTATCAGTGTACAATATAGTATATTTCATTCGTTTCATTTCATTCATTCATTTATTCATCCTCCCCCGGTTTAGCTGACTTATTCAAAATGCAACCATAATAAAGTTGCAGCGGGGCTCTACCACTTATAAAAACATTTTATAGTTACATTTGGCAGTTCAAAGCGTTTTTGAACGGGAGAAGGCGTGGAAGAAGCAAGAGCTCTACGCGAGTCTTTCGGCTTAACATGGGTCTTTCGTAGATACATTTACCTCCCTTCAATGGCTACGTTTCGGGGACCTTTTTAGGAAACCGAGCGTTTTGCCTGTGCGATACAAGATAAGATTATTAAGACAAACATTATCGGAGATACATCCAACGGATTCAACGATGCATCGTCGACATCTGTGATGAGTTAACTGCTGCTGATAGTCCCAGGAAGTCACATAGGCATGTCATTTCCGATTGTTCGACGTTTCCTTCCACAGCATCCACTTACCAACTTGCATCTTGCTATTTTATTCTTAATTGGAGATAATACGTAGATGTCTATTAGACACAGCTTCTACATACAAACATGTGGACTGTGTGATCGTTTGTCACCCTTATTCTTAAAAAAATACTCTTACAAGTTTAAAATAGATTATATTATTATGTCACAAATATTTTATTTTAACAATTCGACGCGACGCAGGGGCCCGCTAGCTGCACTGCCAATGCCTCTCGTGGGTAATGAAAAGAAGTGTCTTCTTCCTACAGAAAAGCTTGTTACCTCGCTACTTTGAATTTTCTTTAGAAAAAGGAAATACTTAGACGGTCTTGCCTTTTTTATTCTTGGAAAATGTCTTTTAACTGCACAATCTCGTTCTATGTTTTACTTGCAACGATAATGAAATACAAAGTAATGTACCTCAATTTAGCTTTAAAAACGGAAGCTCTGGCTCGCAATTTTATTTCAGTGAAGCACTGTTCTTAGATCTTTTTTTTTCTATCGACACATATCTTTCAACATGCAGTAAGTCACCGTGTGATAACAGCATTAAAAATCCGTAAAATTTTGTTACTATACATTGTTTGAGTGCGTATATTGGCAGCAAAAAGCCTATATATGTATATATTGTCTCACATAAATGACAAAAAATAAAACTTAACAATATATTTTAACGTAGTTTTTTTTTTCACAATAATAGATAATTCAAATTTACAATAAAATATACAAAAATTCCACAAGAGAAAAGTTTGGGGTACTTAATTGTATTGTGCTTGTGATAAAATAAATGATTCTTGCATTGCATTGCATTGGCCGGGGAGTAAAAGTATTGTCAAAGCCCACTTTACCTATGCATCTGTCTGTCAGAATCCATATATATATATATATATATATATATATATATATATATATATATATATATATATATATATTTTATACAACATGTAAAAAAAACCCTGTGGTTCTCGTTAACGGCGTTATCAGAATCAGTATCCAAGCATATGGAAATATTGGCAGCCGTGGCACAGTTTATACTAGTACGGCTGCCGACGTTAACCTCTCAATGTAATTGATGCTACTTTTATTTAAATAGTGTAAGTCACGATGTAAAATTTGTGGAGTGAATAAATATTATTATTTATTTATTATTTATTATTATTAAAAAAAAAAATTTAAAAAAAAACATGTAAAATAATAATTTTAATGAAAAAAAAAATAATTTTCAAATTGTATGTGGTTTTATTAATTCTGCCTTGGCCGAGGAGGAGGAGGTAAGAGGATTGTCAAAGACCCCTCATTACCGATACTCGTGTAAATAAGAGGAAATAAAACCACATACAAATGGCAAATTAATATTTTTTTATTAAAATTATTTTTTTAAATGTGTTTTTTTTTTTTGAAAAATAATTATATTTATACGCTTGGATACTGATTCTAATAACACACTTAACGGGAACCACAGGGTTTTTGTTACATGTTGTATGTATATATATAAATTTTCAGTTTAATAGAAAGTGGGCTCTACAAATCCAGTACTCTACTATGCTGAAGCAACCATCTTGTTCTACGATTAAACCGCTCTCATGAGCGCGCTACGTTAATATAAGTTAATTATGCATTTCGCGTGCGTCAAATGAGCTTGGTTTCGTAGCAGGGAATTTAGGATATTGCCCCTTGTATAACTCAGGAAATGGTCGGGTTGGCATGAGTTCGCTTCATTTTAAACATTATTTTATTATAATCGCTATTTATTATTAAGTTTATACATCTTTTTATACTTAATATAATGATTAATATTTGGTTGTTTGTATTTTATGCGAAACGCTGCGATTTTCATCAAATTGTGGTAAAAATTTGTCAACATATTGCTTGCACTTCTGCGAAGTTTATAGGCATAGTTGGATCCGGTAGGTGGCGCTGTATTAAAATCCAGGTATCCCGTACGAAGCCGGGTAGATCGCTAGCATTTAATAACTTTAAAATGACAATTCAAAAGAAGTCTAAGTGATCAATCAGTAATATGTTTTCTTAGTCAGTCCTATACACTGATTCAATATTACGTTTCCTACTCTCAATAAAAATATTACCACGTCAAGTAAATTCAAAGAATTCATACAATAGAATATGTGAGTGTTCTGAAATTTTATAATTAAAGTAAAATTAAATGACTAAAGACGTTAATAAGAGAAGAGTGTGGTTTGCAAGATGATGTTGCGACCAGGATTAAGAAAGGAATGCTTCGGTGGTTTGGTCATGTGGAGAGAATGAATGAGGAAAGAGTGATAAAGAAAATTTATGTTGCAGAAGTGAGTGGCAGAGTCGGAAAGGGACGTCCTAGGCGAAAATTTATCGTCTAAATTGGCGATTTATTGAATACGGGCCAAGTTAGGCCCTTAACCGACGAGCATGTATGCGTAGGTGTATGGATGTGAAGGAGGCGAGAGAGGTGTGTCAGGATCGTGACAAATGGAAGTCTGTAGTCTCTGCCTACCCCTCTGGGTGACAGGCGTGAGTGTTTATGTATTTATGTATGTAAAGGCGTTATACGATTTTCTTGTATAAAACGTCAAATAAACTTGCTGGATAAAACACATCAAAATCTAACGGATATCTAATCAGCTAAATATCTTTCCTTTAGCATAAAAATTTCAAACTAAAGTCCGCACACATTCTTTAATCGTTGTGTTATGGCTGAGATTACATGAAAAAAAGCCAAATTTTGTTCGTAAATACAAACATACAAATCTCCAAGTCTGATTATACTTTTATGGTTCTCGTAACTCATGCACTACACCGTAGTATAAGTTCCAAAATTATTGCATCTGGTTTACGTAAGTCACGAGTAGGTTAGGAAGAATATGTCTTTTGTGTTTGCGCATATACTTAACGCAGCATACTCTACGTAGTTGATGATATATTGCGATATTTCGGGTCTAAATTACAATAATAATACAAAGTCACAGAAGAATCACTTACAGTTTCATAATTTTTTTAAACCATCACATTCAAACCAAGAAAAAACAATCCGTAATTGAACTCTACTTATAATCTACCTGTCGCATAGACAACCCACCCGCCGTAGTCCATTACTCCGGTGTGGGCTCGCCAAGCCTACTCGGAGCGTCCACCTTGTGTCGGCCAAGGGCCTATACTACCCCATATGGCTTTGCAAGATCCTCCATTATACCTAAAATATTGAAGCATTAATTTTGAAATAAATATATGGTAAAGTTGAGGATTAATGTTAAGTACGATGTTAGACGAAAATACGTTTCCGTAAAATTTTCTCGATAGAAAAAAAATCCAAATTTACCTCCAAACTGAACAATAAATCGCTGGTATTCATAAAATACTTCAAATTATATCATGAAACTTTGCATACTAACTGAACTAACTATAAAGTAGGGCTTTTCTTTGTAAAAAGAAATTACCTAAACTATCGGCGTCTTGAAGTTTGTTCCCTGCCGCCCGAACCCGATCACCCGGTCAGTCTCGCTACGGCTTTCAAACCGGAAAGATGTGTCGCTTACGATCAGAATACACATTACGCAACAGGACGACGTAAAATTAAAATGGGAAATAACCGTAATAAAAATAAGAAGCGACTGTGTTGGCGTAAAGAAACAGGCATAAATATGATAAACCTAATTAAATAAGTATCTAACAACCTATCCACTTACAGTATTAGTGATTACAAACATATCGGTACATAGCATAGGACGCGCGGGGAAGTGGGGACGAAATTAGAATTTGAGCTGAGGTAGTATAGACTCTCCTTGGGCTAGCTTTGCGGGGGTTCTCTTCATTTTTTGTATAGAGTAAGGATAAAAAACCAGCACACATTACACCTGATAGTAAGTAGATGCTGTGGCCCATAGACATCTACATTTGTCTTCGATTAAGATTCAAAATGCAGATATGTCACCCTTAAGGACTACCTGGTTTAAAGGGTCTCCGGTTCTCTACACTCACCATATTAAACGCAGCAGCTTTAAGGTACTATTTTACTCTGGTACGGTATTCTATGAGAGCGTATTCCTTCCCCAGTCGAGCCAACCCATTCGTGCTACTGCCGTAAGAGTTGAAACCTAGCTCTGATGCATAAGATGATACAGCGTTTTATCATATACATAATACGTTTCAATAAAATGATATAAAGCTGTATATAAGAACAAATAACGAAAATTAGTTCTCGGCGCTTGCAACGTCGTAACTTGGTCTACGTCGTTTACCACTAACTACGCAAACAAATTTATTACTGCTCGCCATGCTACTCATTTGTTTAAGTTATGCTTTTTCGAATAGATATTCAAACTATTGTCGTGGTTAGGGTTTGTATATGTAAGTATAACATTAGTAATACGTATGATAGAAATAAAAAAGTAAATAGTTAAACTTTATAAAAAGTAAAAACTAAACTAAAGCAATATAATGATCGAATTTGGTTTTGGTAAAGAATTATTCGCCCATATGTCATAGAGACGCCTTTAAAAATTGTAAAGATTGAATTCTTATAGATCCCATCATCAAATCGTAACCAAACTTAATTTAAACCACCGCTGAGGTACCCCTTAATAACAAAAAAAGGAAGAATTATTGAATTCTGACAATGTCGTAAAGAGTTATCGATGAACGTGCACATAAATATTTCGACGAATTAAGAACCTCTTCCTATTTTTGTAAGTCGGGTGAAACTAACAAGAAATTATAAAATCATATCATCAAACAGCTAAATATTCTTGAGAATTAGTCAATTGGTAAGCATTACTTGGATCATGCACCGTGGAATGGTAATATAAAATATAAATTTTCTCTCTTTATTTTGGCAATAAATTACAGTAATTTTACGTTAATATAAAAAACGCAGTCAGATACAGATTTACAGACATGTAGTCTGTACTAGTAATGTGCCGGATATCCGTATCCGTTAATTTTTGGCGGATCTTTTACCTTATAAATTTTCAAAACGTAGATGAAACTTTATATATATATATATTATTTTTTTTTTTATATTTTTTTTTTTTTTTTATATATATATATATATACTAGCTAACCAGGCAGACGTTATTCTGCTCTTTTCGACGACCCTTTGTCATATATTATTAAAATACGAAAAAAAATTGTCTGTCACTCATTGACAAAAAAACTATCTTATCTCTCAAGTTGGACCAAACAGCATACGGTGTGCAAATTTGACTAAAATCGGTTAAGTAGTTTAGTAGTCCATCGCGGACAAACAACGTGACACGTAATGTATATATATATATATATATATATATATATATATATATATATATATATATATATATTATTTTATTCAGATTATATTTTATTTAATATTCTTGAATTAAAATCCAGTCATCGGCATCAAATTTATTTTATTTTATTATTAGAAGAATAAAGCGACAATGATTCCTTGATGCAATTAAGTCTTTCCAACATATAATAGCTGAAATTTCAGCGTGTCGGTGAGTCTTGCAAAAATTTTAAAACTTTTTGATGAAGTACTTGTACTTTTTCCAATTCTTGCTTTGCCATTGTAGAATGGTTTAAAAGTCCTGCGATTGTCCATTTTGTGAGTAACTCGGAAATTATATCAACTTTTTTAATAGCTTCTTTAACCACCAAATGCAACTGATGTGCTATACAGTCGATATTATGTATTTCAGATAAATAACAGGCACGCATATTTTGTTTCAGAATTCCCAACAATATATATATATACTCGTTTTATATTTTTTCGTTGCAAAACTTTGGGAATACCATAACATGATAAGGATAACAATGAAACTCCTGTTTAAGATTCTGACACAGATATCTAATGTGAAGAAAACTTTCTAAAAATCTTGTAATATGATATTATATTTTTGATAACACTTTATCGTAAAAGTTCGCTGCAAAGAAAGTCCGTTAAATATTTTCCGTTTTTTAATCTACTACTATTATTTCAAGGTCATGCACAGCGACACAGATTAAGTAAGAAAGTTATGATTCGTATCCGTATTCGCGGATCTTGAAACCAAATCTCCGTATTCGGATCCGTATCCGCGGATATACTTTTTTAACGATCCGGCACATTAGTAGTCTCTATATAGATGGGTCGTGTGATTAGAATCCAGGACGAGCGCGGATACAAGTATAATTTCCTTTGATGTATCGCTCAAGCGTTAAGTGGTTTAGATTGTGTAAGTTCTTCTAACTTTGAGGTATTTTTGTGGCTCAATAATATTTCCTACACTGTAGCTTCGACTATTTGGCTGTTGTCATTGAAGTTACAACTCGAGCAAAATTTATCAAATCCTTTATAATGTAACGGAGATGTTTAAAGACTGCAGATTACCCTAAATAATGTGTTATATTCGTATAAATATAAGACAACATAAAGCTAATACGATATACACACAGTGTATAGCATATTACTTGCTGAACCGGGCAGACGTTGTATCATAAATTGTGTTCAGCAACGTTTTTTTTTTTATTTTAGCGCATGCAATTTAATTTATTAATTGGCGCGCTTGATTAAAAAAAAAAGCAAATAAAATCAAATTTTCTTTTTGGTAATCGATCAAATAGAATTTGGGTTAAACAATTTCATATATACGAACATCCTAATATAAATAGAAGATAGTATTAGTGAAATCAAACTATACTCTAGTAATATCCGCGATATATAGGATAACTTCCTTAAAGTTTCGTACAAGAAGTTCACCCTACATTTAACATTGTATTATTTATGATCAACTGCACAGTTTATATATATATATATATATATATATATATATATATATATATATATATATATATATATACTGAAATCGTAATTTGAGCCACTAAGCTTTTTCGCGTTTTCAAATATTTTCTTACTGTTCATTTTTAATGTTATAACTGCTAAAAATATATCGCGTCTACTGTTACTAAATCTCTAACAAGCACGTTTGGTATAACAAATCTCACGTGTCACAAAACCACACCTCGACTTCAAGTGAGAAATGTCTCAAATAAAATACCATCCGCCATTTTTGACTGAGCACTAACTTGACACTCTAAGCACGTGTACTAAGTTGACGAGAGCCCGAAAATTGCTCTTCACGTTTCACAGTTATTGTTGAGGTTTAAGCTGGACACCGGCAGTAATGACCTACTCTTTTCCTATAGCATTTTTCCTTATTTCACATAGAAGTAATAGAGTGTATAAATTGACAAAAATACATCTTTATACGAGAATTCATTTTTACACATTGATAATAGCACTTATAGTATATGTAGTAGGTAATGGAACTTCTTTTTTGCCTAGAAATTGGCCTGGGTAGGTACCAACACTGCTATGTTTCAGTCTGAAGGGTATAGACGGCTAGTGTAATTTCAGGTTGTGAGGCATTCCATCTTAGGCCTTAGGGGTGACATCGCAACTGTAGCGTTTAAGTTAGTGACAGTTGTGTTTGAGCTACAGGTACTTACTATCGGGTGGTCTTTTAATTCGTATCTCACTTTTGTTTTGTACAAACACATCCTTATACGATCATTGTCATATCTTTATATGATCAATCTTTTAAGTGGCAGGGCCATGCTGCAGTTATATTAGTAATATAGTTGTAGCACGAATGGGTCGGCCCGACCGTGGAAGGACCACGCTCTCACAGAATACCAGCGTAAAATAGTAGTTTAATGCTGCTGTGTTTCGTATGGTGAGTGTGGAGAACCGGAAACCCTTTTTACTGGAAACGATTCATTCCATCTTAGTACTCACGGGTGACAACGCATCTGCATTTTGATTCGTAATCGAGGATAGATGTAGATGTATATGGGCCACAGCAACCACTTACTATCAGGTGGACTGTGTGCTCATTTGTCACTCTATCCTATAAAAAAAATCTACAGTAAGCAATTTTATGTGTTAGATTATGCAAACCTTAACTTATCTGCATTTTTACTCAGCAAGCAAGCGACAAAATTTATATAATTATTAAAGATTAACAATGTTTAAGTGTATAATTATCAACGCATAAAGTATCCTTATACTGTGTTTATCTCAGATATTATTCATCTTTCGTGTCCGTATTTCACGGTGACAGCTCGCCAACGATTTCGCTGGCCTTAATACTAAGCCGGCGTGAAACTATTCTCTTACTACACAACGTATTACGTACAAACTAAGATTTATAAAGATACATTGAAGACGCCAATCTGTTCATTGTACTACAGTGTAATTTCGTCTGTGTTTTTACGCGTTTCTAAATATTGCTTTTAATTTATCGTGGAAGAACCAGTGAAATTCACCTAAAGAGATTTGTTCTTTATAATAGGAAGATGGGGAATTTGTTTATTTTTATTTATTTATTTCGTAAGCACTCTTAAAATATATATAATAACTTGTAAACTCTTTATTTTTTGGTTTGGGGTTTGTGAGCACAAGATAAAATTGTGGTTTGTTGTGTTTTAGTTTTCTTCAAAGTGGTTGTTTTTTTTTTTTTTTTTTTTTTTTTGCTGGGGGGTGGGGGGTGTTTTTTTTTTTTTATAAAAATATATTGAGGTGGGTGGTTTTTTTGGGGTTTTTCGGCTCCTTACTATCAGGTGGACTGTGTGCTCGTTTGTCACCCTAATTCTATAAAAAAAACGTATGTACATATCATTCACCAATAAATACAACATTTGAACATTGGGAAGGAAAAAAAGGAGAAAATGATTTTTTTTTTTCAATGTAAATGAGGACTCATTTATAGATGATCGATGAGTTTTTTTTAAACAGCATAATAGTTGCAATATATGTCGATGCCAGGTATAGCTCGAGATATTTTATTATAGTACCCGGTTGACCGAGCTTTGCTCGGTATTTTCCGCTCGGTTTTTTTTAATTCGTGTGTTTTGGAAATTATATTTAGATACAAATTACATACTGATGAAATACGAATAATATTTTTTGATCTTAGCGACATAATAGAAAAAACTGAACTGGTTATTTGAATAAAAAATCATGAGTGCAATTAGTTTAATTTAAATTTTCATGTTTTTAAAAAATACTAAAAAAAGTGCTCGAAAAAATAGATTTTCTCAAAAAAGAAAGGAACTTGAAAAAAAAATTTAAAAAGTCGGTCGGTCGGTCTGGGCTCGAACCATGGTATTACGATTTTGTAACCGCCCAATAACCAATTAAGCTATTTGTAATCATTAATAAACTCTCAAAATTTACCTTCATATTCTAACGTTATTGTAGCAGTTTTTCATTGCCTAAAAACACGGACAAAAAGACATTTTCTAAAAATAAATCCTAGCTAGATCGATTTATTGCCCCCGAAACTCCCTATTTACACACACACTAAATTTTATGGAAATCGTTGGAGCCGTTTCCGAGATTCCGATTATATATTTTTTAGTCTTAGTATATATAACATGACAGTTTTTTTTTAAAGGAAAACAATGCTTTCTATTATTTACCATAAAATATTCACAAGTTTTAATGAAATAACAATAAAATGGAATTAATCAGTCTTCTTTATTATTATGGCGTAAGTTAATGATGAATGTGAATGAATGATACATTTCTATTTATTACTCATATCTCTATATTACACTAGTGACATTAGTTTTACCACATCTAACGGGAACACTGAGAAATTAACAATCAAACGGCAATCTCATTATAACCAAAAACTTATAATGTGCGACTGTCTAGTAGTTTTAATCGTTATTCTATGTTATAATAGTGCAGTGTAAGTAATAAAAACTATAAAAAAGTTGTAGGTTCTCTAAAATATTAAATACTAGGTGGATACTCCGGAACTACTAAAAGAATATTTTTAGTAGTTGCGGAGAAAACAGTTCACGAATAAACAGACTGGAGATTTATAGGTAGGTATTGATTCTTAATTATAAGTATTATTTATCATGATACCGGTTAGATTCTGATAAAATTTTTTGCCAATTTACCAAAATAAATTGGTATCGTTTTTTATGAGTTAAGTTAAGTTAAAATATCTAGTTGGCCCAAAAACGATTGTCTCCTTTAAGAAGCTTAACAAAAGCCAGACGAGCCGGAGACCGTCAAATTTGACCGGACACGCATCCAAAAAGCCTGACTGCGTCCGGCTTTATCCGGACGCCTGACGACGCTAGTAGTAACCTCTAAGTGAGATGGAAATTCTCACAGCATCACACGCACTGTACAAGCACTGCTATTTGGCGGCAAACATAGACAACAGATTATTAACTACACAGATTCTCGGCAGAAATAGCGTCCTATCACCGGTAAATAATATGACTAAAATAAATAATAGAACAAGATAATTTTTCGTTCGATTTTTACCAATGATATTTTAATTTTAAATATGGTGCTGATTGAATTAAAATGGCTCTTAACAAGCGGTAAAAGTAAAAAAAATTGTACAATCGACTACAATATAAATGAAATGAGAATATCTCATGAGACTTCAATACAAATGAAATTTCTAAGCTCACTTTTGACATGACATTGCTTAGGGATTCTTTATTTAACTTTTTTACGTTATATTGCTTAAAATGTAACTTAATTATTAGATTGTATTTATTAAGGGATACATTATATATACTCTTATAAAATATCTATGTAATTTCGGCTAAAAATAAGTAACTACATAGCTTTACATATATGCCATGATATGTGGTAAAATTAAACATTTTGTAGAACCGACTTCAATATAAATAAAATGAGAACACCATCAATGTAGTCGAAGTCAATTATTACGCACTATTAAGGATAACGCAAAAACTATTTACTGGTCTGGTCTTGATCAAATTTATATGGGACCAGATGAGAAGCACTAACTTTGAAATCAAAAAAAGAATCATCGAAACCGGTTCACGCAGAAAATAATTCTGATGTAACACCATAAAAACATAGAGTCGAATTGTGAACCTCCTCCTTTTTTGAAGTCGGTTAAAATTAGTCCTTGAAGTCGAAAAATCAATTTGTTAATGTTTTGATTTTAGGTAAAAATTTTTAACAACACCAAATTTTAACCATGTTTGTAAAACACTCGGAGAAGAAACTTTTTGTGTAGGACTCCATGATATGTTGTTTTTTTTTTTAATTAAAACCGTCTTCGGTGCTAATATAATATAGTGTAGAATAGTATAAAAGCCCCGACTCCATAATGTAAATTATTTTATTCTTTTGAGGTCTTTATAGAATTTAAAAAAAAAACATACATTCGGATTTTTAAAAAAACTCCTTATTTTATGAAGTCTGCTAAAAAACTAAATAGTAAGGTAATTGTTGCGTTATTTCATCCGTAGAGCTGTTCTCAGGGAACAATAATTGTAATTCCGAGAGCTGTTTTTGTATTTACCATACTTTAGATGAAGGCATTTCCTTTTGTTATTGCTCTTTAGCTGAAGTCTTTAATAAATCACTCGTAATGCGAGGCAGTAGCGGCGTGGTTTTAGTGACTATTTATACTTAATTTTGAATTGTTTGTTCACTGTTGTTAAAATATTAATAAAATTATTTATATAGGTAGGGTATACATACTTCGGATATGCAGTATTTTTGAATAAATAAAAGAATTTGTCACATGACGGAAGGATTAATATGCTCCGCATCCTTGAAGGGAACGAGTTATAGGCTCATTATTTTCTTTTAATAAAGGCCTTACAAGCATCTGTTTAATACCTAGGTATGCAGTCTGGAAGCAACCATAATATCATAACAACATGTTGATCTCAAGTTGTCCTGAATAAGCTTTTGATATTAGATTACTCAAAACGTACATGAAAATAACGAGCCAAAACAAACCCTAAAATTGGTTTCTCGTACTCGTATAATGTTTTTATTGAGGCTAATAAAGCATGATAGCGCACAACGCGTTTTTACAAGGCATCTAGCTTTCCATGCTACAGTATATCACACAGACAGACCTGTATAATCAAAGATTGTTTGAATTTAAAATGTTGTCTTTTCGAAGTAGGCGGGAGATACTAGATCTGTATTTCTTGAATAAAATAGTATATTCCAAGGAAGTGCATTAAGATGCCTGAACGGGTTCCCCTATCAGTACCAAGTAGACATCCTCACTATTGCGATTCTTCTCGAAAAACAATTAACATACCTTTCGCTAGAACGGATCTTGGTAAGCAATCTCCCATGGCTCACATATGTGCGAAATCCTATACCTTTAAACGAGCAATTCTCCTGTTCCCAGAATACATCTCCTGTTTCCAGATGACGCCTTGACACATACTAGTATAAGTATTGTATAGTTTGTAATATGTAGTATATTGTATATATATATAATATATATATATATATATATATATATATATAATATATATATATATATACATATATAATATATATATATATAATATATATATATATATACAAGAATTGAAAGAAAGAAGAAAGAAAGAAAGAAAGGTTTATTCTCAAAAATGACGCCATCACAGATAACATAAAAAAACACATAATTTACAAATAATATTGGCTATACAATACAAATTACAATATACTACATATTACAAACTATACAATACTTATACTAGTATGTGTCAAGGCGTCATCTGGAAACAGGAGATGTATTCTGGGAACAGGAGAATTGCTCGTTTAAAGGTATAGGATTTCGCAAATATGTGAGCAATGGGAGATTGCTTACCAAGATCCGTTCTAGCGAAAGGTATGTTAATTGTTTTTCGAGAAGAATCGCAATAGTGAGGATGTCTACTTGGTACTGATAGGGGAACCCGTTCAGGCATCTTAATGCACTTCCTTGGAATATACTATTTTATTCAAGAAACACAGATCTAGTATCTCCCGCCTACTTCGAAAAGACAACATTTTAAATTCAAACAATCTTTGATTATACAGGTCTGTCTGTGTGATATACTGTAGCATGGAAAGCTAGATGCCTTGTAAAAACGCGTTGTGCGCTATCATGCTTTATTAGCCTCAATAAAAACATTATACGAGTACGAGAAACCAATTTTAGGGTCAGTGTTTTGGCTCGTTATTTTCATGTACGTTTTGAGTAATCTAATATCAAAAGCTTATTCAGGACAACTTGAGATCAACATGTTGTTATGATATTATGGTTGCTTCCAGACTGCATACCTAGGTATTAAACAGATGCTTGTAAGGCCTTTATTAAAAGAAAATAATGAGCCTATAACTCGTTCCCTTCAAGGATGCGGAGCATATTAATCCTTCCGTCATTTGACAAATTCTTTTATTTATTCAAAAAGACTGCATATCCGAAGTATGTATACCCTACCTATATAAATAATTTTATTAATATTTTAACAACAGTGAACAAACAATTCAAAATTAAGTATAAATAGTCACTAAAACCACGCCGCTACTGCCTCGCATTACGAGTGATTTATTAAAGACTTCGGCTAAAGAGCAATAACAAAAGCAAAAATGCCTTCATCTAAAGTATGGTAAATACAAAAACAGCTCTCGGAATTACAATTATTGTTCCCTGAGAACAGCTCTACGGATGAAATAACGCAACAATTACCTTACTATTTAGTTTTTTAGCAGACTTCATAAAATAAGGAGTTTTTTTTAAAAATCCGAATGTATGTTTTTTTTTAATCTCTATAAAGACCTCAAAAGAATAAAATAATTTACGTTATGGAGTCGGGGCTTTTATACTATTCTACACTATATTATATTAGCACCGAAGATGGTTTTAATTTAAAAAAAAAAAAAACATATCATGGTGTCCTACACAAAAAGTTTCTTCTCCGAGTGTTTTACAAACATGGTTAAAATTTGGTGTTGTTAAAAATTTTTACCTAAAATCAAAACATTAACAAATTGATTTTTCGACTTCAAGGACTAATTTTAACCGACTTCAAAAAGGAGGAGGTTCACAATTCGACTCTATGTTTTTTATGGTGTTACATCAGAATTATTTTCTGCGTGAACCGGTTTCGACGATTCTTTTTTTGATTTCAAAGTTAGTGCTTCTCATCTGGTCCCATATAAATTTGATCAAGTAAGTAGTTTTTGCGTTATCCTTAATAGTGCGTAATAATTGACTTCGACTACATTGATGGTGTTCTCATTTTATTTATATTGAAGTCGGTTCTACAAAATGTTTAATTTTACCACGTGTTTACCATATCATGGCATATATGTAAGCTATGTAGTTACTTATTTTTAGCCGAAATTACATAAAGAGATATTTTATAAGAGTATATATAATGTATCCATTAATAAATACAATATGTTTTTTATGGTGTTACATCAGAATTATTTTCTGCGTGAAACGGTTTCGATGATTCTTTTTTTGATTTCAAATTTAGTGCTTCTCATCTGGTCCCATATAAATTTGATCAAGACCAGACCAGTAAGTAGTTTTTGCGTTATCCTTAATAGTGCGTAATAATTGACTTCGACTACATTGATGGTTCTCATTTTATTTATATTGAAGTCGGTTCTACAAAATGTTTAATTTTACCACGTGTTTACCATATCATGGCATATATGTAAGCTGTGTAGTTACTTATTTTTAGCCGAAATTACATAAAGAGATATTTTATAAGAGTATATATAATGTATCCCTTAATAAATACAATCTAATAATTAAGTTACATTTTAAGCAATATAACGTAAAAAAGTTAAATAAAGAATCCCTAAGCAATGTAATGTCAAAAGTGAGCTTAGAAATTTCATTTGTATTGAAGTCTCATGAGATATTCTCATTTCATTTATATTGTAGTCGGTTGTACAATTTTTTTTACTTTTACCGCTTGTTAAGAGCCATTTTAATTCAATCAGCACCATATTTAAAATTAAAATATCATTGGTAAAAATCGAACGAAAAATTATCTTGTTCTATTATTTATTTTAGTCATATTATTTACCGGTGATAGGACGCTATTTCTGCCTAGAAGTCCGTCTGTGTAAAAGTTATAATCTGTATAGTATAATCTGTGTAGTTACTAATCTGTTGTCTATGTTTGCCGCCAAATAGCAGTGCTTGTACAGTGCGTGTGATGCTGTGAGGATTGCCATCTCACTTAGAGGTTACTACTAGCGTCGTCAGGCGTCCGGATAAAGCCGGACGCAGTCAGGCTTTTTGGATGCGTGTCCGGTCAAATTAGACGGTCTCCGGCTCGTCTGGCTTTTGTTAAGCTTCTTAAAGGAGACAATCGTTTTTGGGCCAACTAGATATTTTAACTTAACTTAACTCATAAAAACGATACCAATTTATTATGGTAAATTGGCAAAAAATTTTATCAGAATCTAACCGGTATCATGATAAATAATACTTATAATTAAGAATCAATACCTACCTATAAATCTCCAGTCTGTTTATTCGTGAACTGTTTTCTCCGGAACAACTACAAACAACTTTAGTAGTTCACCTAGTATTTAATATTTTGGAGAACCTACAACTTTTTTATAGTTTTTATTACTAACACTGCACTATTATAACATAGAATAACGATTAAAACTACTAGACAGTCGCACATTATAAGTTTTTGGTTATAATGAGATTGCCGTTTGATTGTTAATTTCTCAGTGTTCCCGTTAGATGTGTTAAAACTAATGTCACTAGTGTAATATAGAGATATGAGTAATAAATAGAAATGTATCATTCATTCACATTCATCATTAACTTGCGCCATAATAATAAAGAAGACTGATTAATTCCATTTTATTGTTATTTCATTAAAACTTGTGAATATTTTATGGTAAATAATAAAAAGCATTGTTTTACTTTAAAAAAACTGTCATGTTATATATACTAAGACTAAAAAATTAAGGGTGTCCGGCCTTTTTGCCAAAATGTCCGGCTAAGCTCGTTGGTCTATCCGTCTTTTCGGTCTTAAGATCTGGCAACCCTAGTCACAACACACATACAGACTCTTTGTTTGAAGCTAGCTGCAGATTTTCATGGACTGCAGTAGCCACTTAATATAAGCTGGACTAAGATAGCTTGTCACTTTCCTTTTTTTAATTTTTTTCAATTATAGCATATTATATCTGACCATTCACTTGATTTGACTTGACTAGACTTTGTTTCTTTTTTAATTTGTGTAGAGAGAAAAGCTGATGTGCTTTGAACAGATTGATTTAAAAGTCAGAAATATACCCAAAATTTGTATATGTGTAACATAAAGAAAGTAGGCTTAAGCTCATTATTGCCGTTTACATCAAAAGTGCTCCAGTTTCTAAAAACACCACCGAAAGAATTCTTCACCGTTTTATTGCAGTTTATTTTTATTTAGGCTATTACTATTCTCTTTTTTATATTTCATACATTTTAAAAATAATGTTTCAAATCACAACCAAAGAATTCTACTCTTCAAAAAAAAGAGCTTTTGAACATCTCGTTGTTGATCACCACCCTCTCCATGGTTAGTCTTTACAAATATATATATTTTCCAGTGTACTGTTTTTTTTTTGTCACCTTTCTTTAACTGCCGAAAATGTAGCAAATCCGCACACAATTTTAGTTGTGATAGCGGTGAGAATCGAACTCGAGTTAGTACTCTGAAATGAAACAACCCGCTTCGGTTACTACGGCAAGACATTAAAATTATTCAGACGTTATAATATGCAATAATCCATATGATAATTGCTTTACAAAGTCTTAGTTAACAACTCGTCTCGGTGGCACCACGGATCCGTCACAATTTTCATAATGGCCGCCGCGGCGTCTTGTTCTACAAATAAATTGCTCCCATGAGCGTACCGTTCTATGTTAATATAAGTTAATTATGCATTTTGTGTGTATTAAATAAGCTCCGTTTCAAAACCTTGATCCTGTAGATTAACTGTGATATAATATAAAGAATAGGCGAATAAGAATGTAGAGGAATGTTAAAAAATGTTTTCTTTGTACAATTTTGAATAGACGAAAATATGTCAAAAGTTCGAGGTAACAACTAGAATGTCATGTAAACATTTCATCCTCTATATCTATAAATACTACCTCTGAATCCTTTAGGGGTGAAACTTTTTCTTCATATTTAAATAGGACCGTCCTTGAGGTAATATAATGAAAAATAAAACATTATAATGGGCTTATTTGTTTCCAAGAAATTGGTATACCTACATAAAAAAACATACGCATCGAATATATGATCTCCTTCGTTTTGATCTCTATTAAAAACAACATGAAAAAATTGTTATCTTTGTAAAAACGCATTGTATTACTAGGCTCGTTACTCTAAACTAAACAATTGTGATTATTAAATTATCAAATATTTATCTATATCTGTAGTATTAATTATTATCTGTTTAGCTCAGATGAAGCTGTAAGAGTTGCATAGACTAACAGCGTTAACAACCAGAAACTAGAACTATTATATGTATGTTTTACTTGCAATACATTAATTTAAGTTCACTTATTTGTGCATTGGTCCCTCCCGATCTCTAGTATCCAAAATGTGTAGACGGCTTTTCAGCAAATGATTATACTTATGAAATAAAGTTCCAAAGTTAACTTAAACTTGCATGCCGATGTAAGGATATCCAATCCACTTCCCATATAATCCAGTAGGTGGGTACGTAAGAGGCGACAGATGAAAACAAACATGGAGATTGGAAGAATCGTCTTTTTTCAACCGACTTCATTAAAAAAGGAGGAGGTTCTCAATTCGACTGCATTTCTTATTTATGTTAGGTACCTGAGGGCTTTTTGCTAGGTGAACCGATTTTGATGATACTTTTTTTATTTGAAAGCTGGTGCTTCCCATGTGGGGAAATATAAATTTGATGAAGAATAAATCAGTATTTTTAAGTTATTTTTAATAATGCGTATTTAATTTACTATGACTACATTGATGATGTTCTCATTTTATTTATATTGAAGTCGGTAGTACATCTTTAATTTTACTACTTATGTAACAACTTGGAAAAACATCGACCGCCACGCGTGTCAACTATGACATATATCCACTTTGTTGGGAATTCCGAGGAAAGACCCAGCAGTGGACTTTGATAGGCTATAACGATAAGTTATTATGCGTTTATTGGTACTTTAGAGCAGAAATCATTAAAATTAAAAGCTTTTATAATATTTAATCTGTACATTTTATGTAATACGTTTGAATTCATGATGTATTTTATTGTTACTTATGAAGGTTTGTGCTCCATAACACCCATTGTATATTTTTCGATGTGAAAAAAGGAAATATCTCGAATCCAGCCTTTTCTTCTAACAAGCTGATAAACATAACAACCTGCTTCGAATACAATTCCGCATCTCGGCTTCAAATGGGAAAAATACTGTCACTTGACTCGCTGAGCATGCGTATTAGTCACCATGATATCCTAATTTACCGAGATCTTGCAAAATTCACGCTTCAATTTTAGCAGGTATTTGAAATTCGAACCGGAACTACGTACCCTTTAGCTCTTCTGTTATGACTCTTCGTCGATCGTATTCGGATATATTATCTGAAGGTAGTATGGTTTCTTTTCCCGATTATCAAGAATAGGTACATATTATGTACACCGTATGTATACATATGTACTTTTTATATTTACGAATCATATATGTATGTATCTATGTTAGTTTGTCTGTGCCTTTGCGATTTTCTGTAGTTATTCGACTTGACCGATTTTAATGTTCCTTGAAATCACGATATATTTAATGTCTCTTGAAGTCATTATCATAGTTGGAGTGCTATTTGACAACAGATTAATGTTTATAATATGTTAAAGACGCTCGCGAAACATAATAATATGATACTAGTTATGTATTATGTAGTGAAACACGAGCGGTGGTTGCAACAACTGGTTTATTAGCCTTCATGGCGGTATTGACATATTTTTAACAATATAAATTATCAACATACCCGACAATACTTTCATGTAACGCATTCTGATCTATGTGTTCTTTTAATTTTTTATTATTTTAATTGTAAGATTATTTGGTTAAAATTTCTTTTTTAAAATAAATAAACATAGAACAATTTTGTTAAAAGTAAAAAAGTTAAAGCATGTCGAGTCAACTTGTTAATTTCTACGCGTCATAACTAACCGCAATAATAGCGAATGGATTTAAAAATTAATACCTTATAGTTGTCGTGAGTTACGGTCACATATTGTGTGTTTTCAGTATTGACAGAGTTGGTTTATTTTATTTTTTGCTTAAGGGTGACGAAAAAGCATACAGTCCACCGGATGGTAAGTGAATATTGTGGCCTATATAGATATCTACATCTAGCGTCAATTAAGATTCAAAATGCAAATGTGTTATCACCACTGAGGAGTAAGATAAAATGCCTCGTTTCCAGTAAAAAGGGTCTCCTATTTTATGCTGATATTCTGTGAGAGCGTGGTCCTTCGTTCCCGATGAAGATAATTAGTGGTAGAGCTATGTTGCAGTTATATTAGTAGTATAGTTGTAACGGGCCAAATTAGGAGTACCCTTAACCGACGAGCATGTATGCGTAGGTGTATGGATGTGAAGGAGGCGAGAGAGGTGTGTCAGGATCGTGCCAAATGGAAGTCTGTAGTCTCTGCCTACCCTTCTGGGTGACAGGCGTGAGTGTTTATGTATGTATTATGTATAGTTGTAGCACGAATGGCGGCTCGACTGGGAAGGACCACGATCTCACAGAATACCAGCGTAAAATAGTAGCTTAGTGTTGCTGTGTTTCGTATGGTGAGTGTAGAGAATCTGAGACTATTTTTGCTGGAAGCGAGGCATTCCATCTTAGTTCTCACGGGTGGCAACGCATCTGCATCTCATCTGATTTGTAATCGAGGATCAGGTGGACTGTATGCTCGTTTGTCACCCTATCCTGTAAAAAAACTTAAAAAGGTATTAACTTAAAGTAAGATAATTACTTAAAAGTTATTGTGACTTCATAATGTATTTTCCGCAGATATTGTTAACGGTATGTTTCTACTATTATAAGCCAGTGCTCGATTACTATCATACCTTAGGTAAGAGGTGTTGCAGGCAAAGATGGCTAATAGCATTTTAGTTTAATAAATGGGAAGTATTCCACAGATATATAAAGTAACGAATTAAGTTCATAAGAAAAAAACGAAACTGTAATGAAAACAATTTCCGTGAAAGAATAAAGATTTAAAGCGGACCAAATGAGTGTGAGGTGACGAGTCGACCATTATATTCGGGGGACTGATTCCACTAAAGTTTCTTGACACGTGTAAGCAGTTTCTGTGTTTAAATCCCTCCATTTGATATCACACGACTAGCTATGACGCGTTGAAGTGAACGAGTAGACTCGACATTCTTTAACTTCTTTACTTTTAACAAAATTGTTCTATATTTGATTAAAAAAATATTAACCAATAATGTTACAATTAAAATATAGAAAATTTAAAAGAACGCATCAGTCAGAATTCGTTTCATGAAAGTACCTTATTATGTTTCGAGAGCGTCTTCAACATATTATAACCATTAATCTGTTGGCATATGGCACTCCAAATATGTAAATGACTTCAAGAGACATTAAACGTTAATATCGGTATTTCAAGAAACATTAAAATCGATCAAGCCGAATAACTACAGGAGATCGCAAAGTAACAAACATACATATATGATTTGTAAATATAGAAAAGTACTTATGTATGTATGTATACATACGATGTACATAATATGTAATTATCATTATCATCTTTACTGTCCATTCCACAGTACGAAGTTGCCCCTCGAAAACTTTTCTTTACCATCGGTTATCGGTTCTTCGACCCGAACGGATCCCCTAATTGTAATTGCACAATTGACACTAGGAATGCCTATGGCACTAATATTTTACATTTTATATACTAATTTGAAATAAAGTTACGGTATTAAAAAGTATAAACAACAAAAATGTTGAACTAATTAAATCAATCAATTAGAAGCTATCGAAATTAAAATAATACCAAAAATCACCACCGGTATATATATAGCTCTAATAACTCTCTCCTCTCTAATACCTATCACTGGTAAGTTTAGTCCTTCTCGCATTTCGGAGGGGTTTATGGAATAATTTTTATTTTACAAGAAACAATTGTATTTTAATTATATAAAACATACAGAGATGCGTCTTAACATATTAGGGCTCATGTCAGGCCGAAAGCTTTGCGCTCGTACCCCATGTGCCCTTTAGAATAAACACGGAGTCGTGTAACATACAAAACCAATTTCCCTTTAAAACGCCTACTAAGGCAAGAGTTTACATTATATATAAGAGAAGTCACATGGCAGTTTTTGAATACTGACGAAAGCTTTCCATGATAAGGCTACGGTCTCCTATTAAATGCTATACGCGACATCCGACTTCAGCGTAAACGTTCCGATCGGCGTCTGAACGCCAGGCACAGCGTCAGTGGTCAATACATATCTTAGCAATGGACGACGTCTAGACTTTCGATCAAACAACAGTTAAGTAGCTGACAGTGCCCACGTGTGGTTGTGTGTGATATTTGTACATAAAATGGATATAAATTCAATACTTTTGGCGGCGCTTGTGTTACTTGAAGAAGAGACACAAGACGACGTATACGAAGTAAAATAAAAGCAACAAGGCACCGATTATTTATGAAGAGAAATTAAGAATGATGTTTCCAGCTATATAATGAAACACTTTAAAAACAGCAATTTTAAATTTACTGAATTTTTTTTATTAATCAAGAACAATTTAAACATAATAATAAATAAATAACTCGTCTTTTTCTTTATAAAATTTTGTCATTTTGTACTGACGCTAGGCACGACCTTTACGCTGCAATGGTTCGAAATAACTAGAGACGCAGCGCAAAGCGTCTTAACGCCGCCTACGACGTCCATACGCCGACATCAGCTTGTGAAAGAGACCATAACAGTATATTTGTATAGTAAGCATCGTAACGCGGCGTACGGCGTGACGCTGTAAGCGGCCGATGGCGTTTATAGGAGACCACCGCCTAAGACTACAAGATTTCAAGTTGAATAGAACTAGTTTGACGTATTCTTTGCGTTTCATTTTACTCACACTCTATAATATCCATGGTTCTGTAAAGCACCTGAAATATTCAGGAATTAAAATATGGTAAAATTATTATTTAAATAAATATAAATAAAATTGAAATGTCTGTTTTTATATCGTTATATCAAAGTAACAGCTAGATATGAAGTACAGGGGCTTATTTGCATATCATTAAGACATAACATGACTAATTTCCGGAATGGCCGATCGCGATGAAACCTCTCGAACATATAGTGAGTAATGCCAGGAGTCAAAGCTATATTTTGTCCAAAAACGAAGTTTTTTTTTGATGGAAAAATAAATAAATTTTTTAGTCATTATTGATTATTAAAAAAAATCTAAATGACGTTAACATATTCCCACACAGGCATAGTCAGAGCGGGATATTAGTTCGACGATAAGATCTGTGTTTGATTAATATGCTGTGTGAGAGGTACTCGTACTTGGCACAAGCTAATAACCGAAATATTTACTTTAATTAAGAAGTAACAGCCGACTTTAAAAAACTGAAAAGAATAAAATAATTTCACATTAAAATCGTTACTAAGGTGTAACGTTTTTTTTTTTTTAGTATAAGGTGAAGAAAGAGCACACAGTCAAAAACAAGAAACTGCGCAGTAAACACTAAGTGGTTGCTGTGGCCCAAAGACATCTACATCTATCCTCGATTACGAATCACAATGCAGATGCGTTGCCACCCGTGAGGACTAAGATGGAATGTTGTTTTCTCCGGTAGCTGTGTTTCATATGGTTAGTATAGTAGAGTAGAGCACTCACGATACGAAACACAGCTATGTTAAGTTGCTATTTTACGCAGATTTTCTGTAAGAAAGTGGAATTAAAGCTCTGAATTCATAATGTAAAATTATTTTATTCTTTTTAGTTCACTGCAATTAACTTTTACGTTTACTAAATGTAGTTTTTTACCCTTTTTAGTGGAAATTTTCTCCAAACTTCTGCAAAGTATACATACAAAAAACATACAGGCGAAATGTAAACTTGTCCTTTTTTGAAGTGAGCTAAAAACTAAATATCTTTTTGTGCAAATGCTCCATCCGAAGGAAGGATGCATAAATTTATCACAGTCTATCAAATTCCATTGCTGAACATAGGTCTCGCCCACAGAGTGGCTCTTAAGTAGGATATACGCCATAATCGCCACGCATACTAGTCATTTATTTTCTCTATTAATTTAATTTTAACAAACAATAAATACACACCATAAAATTTCGTATACGATCCCTTTTAATAATTAAATTTTTAAGTAACTTTTATTTAAATGTTAAAGACAAGTATTGAATTTAGTATTAACTGATAAAATAGTAAATAATATCATTTGATTCTTTTTACTTTTTTTTGTACTCTAGGTGGATGATTGAAGTGAAAGATCAGCCGACTTTATTAAGATTGAGTATTGTGTAAGATGAAATTTAAATACCTTAGTGTTTTTCTGTTTTTATTTTTTATAAAAATGAATTGAGGGACTGAAAAATGATAATTAAGTTTCATATTTTCGGATAATAATGTTGTAATATAAACTTCCATTCTTTGTTAAAGGAATTCCAAAAGAAAAACCACAAGAGATTACGTAACGGGAGAATGTTGCTAGTATTTCTTATTTCTAATGCTTCAATATTTGGGTAATTAATTTTTTGGCTAAATTATAACAATATATGTAGTCGTAATATAAGGTAAATATTTAATTTTTTAAGTCGCTGATGTTTCTGTTTTAATTGTTTAGTAATTACAAACTATTTTACTATCACAAAATATTTATGATTTTAGGCTACTAATGAATATTTTAATAAGACATGCATTTTTAACGTGGTGGAGCTTACAAGAGCTTAGTATTTCTGTTGTCTGTTGAAATTTGCTAAACTTTACTTTTTTATAGCAACGACGAAAAGGCATCTGTTCACCTGATGGTTCGGGAATACTGTAGAGTCTAGCGTCTATCCTATATGAATTAATCAATACAGATGTATTTTCACCCCTTAGGAATATGATGTAATCGTTACCAGTAAAATGAGATACTGAGCATATATTTTTATTATATATCTTATTTACGTTGGTGTTTTTTGATAACCTAGCTTCCCTGAACGAGCCAATAATATGGTTCAAAATGGTTCTACCACCATAAATTACTGCAATTACCAATGTGGGTGTCGTTTAGAGGCCACAGAGGAAAACTGCAACACGAAATAGGTGGCAGCATCTTTTACCATTAGGGTCTAAAAAAGAAAATGTAGTTACCAAATAACCTGTCAAACGTTTCAACTATGGCTAAAAGAAGCAATCAATGGAGGAAAGCTAGATTCAGCAGATTCTGATAACTCGTAATGAATAAATAAATAAATAAAAAATTATTCGTGGTAGAGCCACGCTGCTGCTGCTATGTTATGGTTGCAGCACGAAAGGATCGGCTCGACCGGGGTAGGACCACGCTGTCACAGAATAGCAGCTTAGTGCTGATATGTTTCGTATGGTAAGTGTAGAGAACCGGAAACTCTTTATACCGTAGACGAGGTATTATATCTTAGTTCTCAGGGGTGACAAAGCATCTTCATTTTGATTCTTAATCAAGAACCACAGCATCCACTTATCATCAGGTCGAATGTATGTTTACCCTTACTCTATAAAATTCTTTATTTAATAATACAACTTTGTCTATAAAACCATACAAGTTATTTTCATTTGCATTTAAAATCTAATAGATTTTTTGATAAGTCGGCTTAAAATTCAATTGGAAATGTTCTCGTATTTGTAATCGACATGGCGTCGTATTGCAGGAGCAAATTTTATCAGTTGTCTTAATAAACAGGCAGGCAGGTTCGTTAAACCAGCATCGGGTTCCACAGCTCGGATAGCTCGGGGAACGGGACTCCCGAGATGAGAGCAGGAATCGTCTTTCCCTTCTGATCCAGAAGCAATCTCATGCGATACGATGACGAATTTATTGTTCGACGACACCTTATTACAGATGGTGATACAAGACCGAATAACGCTGACGATTTTTGAATGCTATTTATATTTATTCACTTTAAAATTTATTCTTATTACTTATTTAATGTAAACGCGATTTTCAACATGTTTACAGTTCTGCATTGACTTAGATATAATTTTAAAACAAAGATTTTAACCCTTTTAATTAGTACGCACAGTACGTAGTACGTAGTACGTAGTAGTAATAGTAGTAGTAGGTACACAGAGTCAGGAAGAGCTATAATACAGAAAAGATTCCGTCGTAGGATCTTTCAATATTTCAGGATACGTATGGTAACTACAACGGAATTACAGTTAACAATATCCATAGTGCTTACTAAGATTGAATTCAGGTTGCTGTAAAATACACGAGTACACCAAATTACCTTATTACTGCTTCCCGCTTATTAATTACATATTTTAAACATGTATCATTGAGTTATACAACACTAGAGGAGCAAACCACATTACCGCGCGTCGAAAAAAGTGTAACCACTATCCAAACGCGACGACGTAGCTTTGAAACTAATAACAATTTTAAGTAAACATAAGTGGCCACTTCAAACAAAGAAAGCTGCAGATGCATTGTTACCTCTGAGTTCTTAGATGGAACGCGTCACAGCTTTTATAGTGGCTGACTGGCTGACGGGTTCGCATCCCGGGTTAAGCCAAAAAATCAATTATTGAGTTTTTCTGTCAAAAAATTCTCAGTAGCTGTCCGCAGTCAGGAACCCCCGTATCACCCCCGTGCCTCGGAAAGCACGTAAATCCGTTGGTCCTGCGCTTGATCTCTCTCCGATTATAGATAAAATTACCGTGCTCCGGTCGTGTCGGTTTACCGTCCCATCGGATTACGAGAGTGAGGGAATAGAGAGTGCACCTGTGCTTGCGCATACACTTGGGCACTATAATCCTGTCCTGCGCCGATGGCTAGCCTCCGTTGAGGCAGGCCGCCGTGGCCGAAATTCGGTCTGGAGGACATTATTATAGTGGCAACACACACTGACAACTGAAATGCACATACAGCTACTGTGCGGCCGAAATATATTAATGATCAATAATGAATGAATTATTAATATTTTTTCCAAGGACGTTTTCACACGAACGACTCAGTGGACGAAGTGACTGCTGTTGGCGATATTAAGTAATGAGAACAACAGACGTATTGTTCGCTTTAATCTCGGGATCCATCTTTTAGGTTTAGCCTACTACAGAACTACTACAGCAAGACCCTAGGTCAGTTAAATTTCACGCTACACAAGCAACCCGGATTCGATCCTCGTCTGCACTTAGAGTTATTGCAATATTTGTGTTTTGTCTGCTTTTGGCGGTAAAGGAAAATATGGAGAGCCTAGCGATCAGCCCCGGCTTCGCCGGGTGATTTCTGAATCTCGACAGCAGCGCCACCTACCGGGTCCAATTATGCATCTAAAACATTCGCGAATTAACTTAATCACACACATAAAATTTTATCAAAATTGATTCTGCCGTTTTTTCGCAATTCTTCCGTCCGTGTATGTGACAGAAGAATTATATATATGTATAAAAATAATCAACATGCCTGAGTAAGTAAATATTTCGAGAACATATGAAGTCTGCCAACATGTGAAAGTCGGCTCTAAAGCTTTTAACGTATCCAATGTCTTTTTAAAAGTTACTCAACAAGTTCAAGAAAATCTCAAAATAAAGTTAAACGTACATCTAAAGAGGCAGCTTAAAAACTTAAATGGACAATTTACTATTTAAAGCGCACAATTACGTCCAATGTTTGCAAGGAATTTATACTTAGTTAATTATGTTGTTATATTTTTTTACTCTTTCCCGCATCCTAGCTTCGCTTTTTCGAGTCTAGTCTTTCATCGTCTGTTCCTTCTTTTTATTTGTTTGAACTCTTAATTACCGTAAACTAGCGACTCATTTGTTTCAATTAAATTAGAAGTTATTTCATAGAAAAGAGTTGATGAAATACTATTTTTTGTATAGTTCGAGTGACAAACGAGCTAAAAAGCCATCTGATGCAAAGTGGCATTTACAATCCATGGATATCTGCAACGAATAACAAGCAAAGAAGATCACAAGACTGTTAAGAAAAGATACGTTGTCACCTTTGAATTGTATGATGTAATGCCTTACAGTCCGCAGTAATACTGGCAATCTTGCTTTAACCCGAGCACTGCTGGCCGGGTGTACGCCTTGGCAGAAAAAAAATCTTTACCTTTTTCCTTAATCTTACCGTACCATGCAGTAATTCATAAAATCTTTTTAAAATTGATAGTTGAGAAAGTGTTCCTTTCAGCTTAATTTACTTATGAAAAATTTTTGAAATACATATAAAAATTATATAAAAATTCAACGGATGAATATAGGACTTATCTATACACTAGCTCAAAATTGCCATATTGTACTTTGCAGGCGGATTTTCAATCGCAGTTTTTCGTTATTTTGAGCTGTAATCAAGATGATGCTGCAGCGTATTCCCTGTTCAGAAACTCACACAATACTCGCAACTTAAAAATTAATAAATTATAAACCACTCATGCATCATAAGTAATATTTGCATTAAGCTTAGAACGATCTTCCACGCGTATAAAATTATATACTTGTGGAGTCAAGGTACTTACAGAAATGTTTCCATGACGAACACGCAATCATAATACGGGACATTTCTCCGTTAACAACATAAAAATTAAAAAAAAACACACACAAAAGCGGATGACGGAAAATACATAAAGTTTATTGCCTCTTTTCAGGCCCAGAAAATAAGCAACGAAATGAGATGAAAATGTTAAATGTTTAAAAGCAAACCGCAATATATCTCGCGCTTGTTTTACAGCCCGCTGCGCTCACCCCTGTACGCCGTTTAATAACAGTGTTTAGCTTTTGGCAAAAAAATGCATATAGCTACTTAAAATAATTTAAAAAAAACTGCGGTTGCTTGCTCGCGGAAAACATGTCGCTCATTGTTAGATAATAATGGCGACTACACAGCTACCTGAGCGTAAGTCAATGCTGTGACCCATACACGCCTACATCTGCCATCGATTAAGATTCTAAATGAAGGTGCTATCTCAGCCCTGAGGACTAAGGTGGAATGCCTCGTTTCCAGTAAAAAGGAAATCCGGTTTCCTTAACCCACCATACGAAACACACTACATCAAGCTGCGTTTTTTCGCTGGAATTCTCTGAAAGCGTGGGCCTACTCCGATCGAGCTAACCCGGTCGTCCCACCGGTACTACCGGGGATCAAAGGAGCACTATAGAATGCAGTATATAATTAGTGGTCAGACTATCTGTTCAACGAGGTAGAGCCACACTGCAGCTGGTATTTTTTAAATGTTTTTTTGAAAAAAAAATTTTTTTTCAAAAAAACATTTAAAAAAATTTTATGAAAAAAATAATTTGCAAATTGTATGTGGTTTTATTATCTCTGCATGGGCCGAGGAGTAGTAAGAGGATTGTCGAAAACCCTGCATTACCGATACTCGTGTGAGTGAGAGGAAATAAAACCACATATAATTTGCAAATAATTTTTTTTTTCATTAAAATAATTTTTTTTAAATGTGTTTTTTAAAAAAAAATCTATACGCTTGGATACTGATTCTGATAATGCAGTTAACGGGAACCACAGGGTTTTTGTTACATGTTGTGTATATCACAGAATACTAGCGTAAAAATAGCAGCTTAATGCTGCTGTTTTTCGTATGGTGGTGAGTAAAGAACCGGAGAGCATTTTTACTGGTCACGAGGCATTCTATCATAGTAATCAGAGGTGACAACGCATCTACATTTTGATTCTTAACCGAAGAAAAATGTAGGTAGGTAGGTGTCTACAAGAGACAGCGTCCACTTCCTATTTACTATGTGCTCTTTTATCAACTTATTATATAAAAAACTTATCTACATCGCATGTTTAGAATTCAGATTCAAGGTGGAAACAATTATAATTGCTGTTGATCGGTTGCTATGATAGTGTCCATGTCCCTGACTCAATTCATACAAAAATTAAAAAGTACCTACGTTCACCAATGTGAGAAGCATTATAATCAACTTTTTTATTAGATGCGTTTAAACAATTACACTAAAAATGCTAGCAAAATGGTATTTGTTGAATTCGATTTATTTAATTTATTTTTGATGTAATTATTTCTCCTGAATCTTTATTAAACTAAACTATTTAAAAATTCAGTTTTTTGTTTTGTTTATTTAAGATGTTTTGTTTTTGACATTAAATTAACATACTGTATTTCTATTTGAGAAAATACAGTAAGTTAATTGAGGTCAAAAACAAAGACATCTTAGAGAAACAAAAAGAAAAACTGAATTTGTTTTTCCGCAAATCAAAGGAAACGCTATTACGCGACGTCAGGGACGCGTCGGAGCCACGTCCTGATCCCGAATGCGATTTTCTTCGGATGGACGTCTTGGTCAAAGGGATTTTTTCATCGGAATAACTTAATTTCGCTTAGTTTTAGGATTGACTTCACTAAAAAAGGTAAATGTTAAGTTACGAGATCGGCAAAAACCGAAAGAAAGCCTTTTATACTGTTTTTTTTTTAAACGCCGTGTCTTAATTTGTCAGTACGACAGCGATGTGATATACGCTTGTCATATCGAGTTGGATGCCCGAATAATCACATCACATTATAGTCCTAATTTTTAAAGCCGTTTTATGACAGATCAGTACGACAAAAATGCTTATAAAAATGCCGAATTAAAAAAGCTACCCGCGGTGGCTTACACATGAAGAATTATGTGATAGGCCAGCTTTGCTTTAGCTTACATATTATGTGTTGTACTGTACATGCCGCTTATCAAATCGGACGGCTTGAAAATCTGTAACAAGACATCGAATTCTGATCCAATCGCCCGGGTTAACCGGACTCAACCCGGTTATAATTCGGTCCATCGTCTTCAATTTCGCTACAAAATATATGAAAATAACATCAATTTGGAAAAAATAATGCCTTCGGTCGAAGCACGCTACTGATAATGTGATCATAAATCTTTATAGGATCGAACAAATTAGCCTTTGCCCATTCACTTGTCTTGGGTTGAATAATGGATGCACGCCATTGTATTTTCTGGCTTATTTTGACGCATTTTAAGAAAAAGATCACAAATAAATGCCAACTACCAGATCCATATGAAACAAACCAGGAAATGGGCAGCAGCGTCGTGTAATATACAAAATTTCAGTTGCCAATCCATGGCTTTTGTGAGAGAGAGAGAGAGAGTGAGAGAGAGAGAGAGATGTTAAGCAGTGGACTTTATCAGTGTGTATTAATGACGATGATGATGATGATGATAAAATCTATATTGTACTGATACAACCAGCCCGGCAGGAAAACTTTTAGTGGGCGCTAAAGTTAATCGCTCGATGAAGCAACAGCGATACGATGTGAAACACCTATACCCTCGCATAATCAAATTCTTATCACATATACGTTTATCATGACTGCCTCAGTGGTTTAGTGATCATAAACGCGATTGCCGAAACCTGGGTTTTTCTGTCAAGAAATGTTGAGTAGCAGGCCGGAATCAGGAAGTTGGCGGTGTTTAACCCACGTCCCTCGGAAAGCAGCTAGCTAGAGCGAGCGAATAGTGAGTCATTTGTGCTTGCGCATACACACTATCATCTTGTCCTGCGCAAATGGCTGATCTCTGTTGAGACCGCCCGCCGTGACCGTAGGTGATCGAGAGGACGTTATTTTATTATTACATTTATCATGGGACAATATGGTATAATATTATGTAGCAGCAGATCGTTGTCCGTAGTGATTTCTTTCTATGTATGCCTTCAAAATAGTTCTAGGTGAAATATCGCTCGACATGACGCTCTACACGAAGTCAAAAACTGACATTTCATTATGTGATACACAGATAGGTACAAGTTGCGTCAATAGCGAGTGTTTTTTTAATTTATTTTTTTGTTAACTCTATAAGTATTTCTTTATTGGTTTTTTTTTAACTATAAAATCTTCCATCACTGGAACAAAAGTTGTAGTCTAATCTAGTCTCATGGTTATTGCTTTGCTGTTTGCTGTTAGGATTTATTTAAAATTTCTCAAGAGTGACCACTGCTCGAAGTACTCTAAAGAGACGAAACGGGCCACACTGATAAACAGCGGCTGTGTTTCGCCACGCGACTGCGAGTGAGCGAGTGCGACCCCTTTTTCTTCACGTTCGGTAACGTCAAGTACTAGGTATTCTATTAAAATAACGTTTAAAATAGTAAACATTGTGTACAATATAGCGTTATTATTATGTAGCGAAACAAATATTTTCTTTCTTTCTTTCTCGCATTACTATAATGTTTCAAATTTGGCAGGTTAATTAAAATCATAATCTTGGCCTAAGTTCGCGATGTTATTAACTAATGACGAGAGAGTATTTCATTACACGTCGCTTAATGGCAACATTTATGAAATGTACGTGGTGTCGACATCGGTAAGATCTCGACAAGGCAAATACTGCACCGTTGTTGTACCGACCAATAAAGTATTTTTTTTACTGATCAAAAGTTAACTTCTGAACATAGGCTTCCTTCATAGATTTAATCATAGAGGGGATATTTTTCATAGTCGCCACGTTTACACAGTTCACTATTTTGTTGTTATTACGAAGACACTGCTGATCATTTCCTGTTTCGCTTCTCTCTGTCGCCTCTTACTCTTATGACACCATTGGGTCTATGGAGTAGTTCTCCTACACGGTGAATGAGTTCTGCTACTTTATCGGTCAATAAAAGTCCACTGTTGGGCATAGATCTCACCCGCTCCATAAAATATTTGCATTAATCGTCTCGCCTAGAAAGCGGTTCAACGGTTTAAAAGCCGGACGTTTTGCGCCATTGCATTGACGTTTCTGCCATCGCCAGTCTGTGTACTTTACGCCACATTATAAACGTGATGGTTGTAACACGATCTATTAATAAGATAACCCATAAGGTACTGCTGCGTTTCGCATGGTGAGTGTAGAGATCCGGAGACACTTTTTTACTGGAAACGAGGCATTCCATCTTAGTCCTCAGGGGTGACAACGCATCTGCGTTTTGATTCTTAATCGAGGATAAGTGTGGATGTCTGTTGGCCACAGCATCCACTTACCATCAAATGGACTGTGTGCTCGTTTTTTACCCTTATTCTATGAAAAAAAATGATTTTTTGGCATTACTCATAGTCGCTTGATAATATCAACGGTACGAAATGAGCTGGTAGATTGTTTCAGCGCTACCATATAACACATGAGATTAAATGTACATACTCGTAGTATATACAAGTTGCCGTATTTATGAGTATTTACTCTCGGCGATGGACCATGTGTAAAAAATAGTAAAAAATATGATTAAAACTACTTTTACGGATTTTGTCGCGTTTATTTTTATTTTTTACTTTTTTATTTTTTTAATTCCCGACGTTTCGGGCGCTTTCCAGCACCCATGGTCACGGGGGACTGAGATGATTGACGTCCCGATGTCATTGTTAAACCCGGAGTACCTTCAGCTTTTTTAATTATTGTTTATGGTCCGATCTATGCGATATAAAAGTAGTTTTAATCATGTGCAATGTTCGCGTAAATATAAGAAATCATTATAGTAAAAAATAAAAATTAAACGCGATTAAATCCGTAAAAATTATTTTTATGCAACGAACCCGACTTAAATCATAATAATGTTGGCTTTACATCCATATAACATAACATACGCTTGAACAGTTATTAAATAACGGGCTTATCGCTATCACTTATATTCTTTGTTACAGAGATTTTCAGTATAATACTCATTTTAGCCTTTCAGTTCACAAAAGCGTACCCCATTGTTCAAACAACTTCATTGTGAAACCTTATCAAGCTATGTAACCATTGAATTAGTCTTTATTTCCATTAAAGTTATTTTCATTTATATTCTCCAATCTGAGTCAATTTACATGTGTGCCTCTAGTCCAGGCTTTTTCAAACTTTTGGCCCTACGTAACCAGACAAAGGTGAAGCCCTAAAAACTGATTGTAGACGAAAATCAGGTTTATTATTTAAAAAAATGTGCAGGCGCATAGGGCAATATATTTTAATTAGTCACACTAACTGACAGGTGACAAAATGGCAAGTTACTTTTACGCACAAGGGACTCTGCACCATTAAAGCTATGTCTTTGTGGTTAGTCGCAATTAGAGCATAGTATTACAAATGGCCTGTACCATTGTCCGAGTTCCACGCGTGTGGCAGTTAGTCAGAGGCCATAATGTGAATCTTATTATTATTTATTTATTTGATTCACCAACAAATGTTACACATATGTATGCTTAATTCTAAAACAGTGATATAAACTAAGTGCACATTCATTAATATTAACTTATCGAGAATCTCCTACGATCGTTTGGCGAGCCCTTAGAGGCTCGCGTACCCCACTTGTAGAATTCTTGCTCTAGTCTATACTTGCCTTTCGATCCGATGTCTCACACATCCGAAACGACCAACACCGTAAAGGATTACTGATCCCGTTTTAATGTCAAAGAGATCCTTTATTCGTCGGCGCTCCGATGAAAGCCTTTATCCTACATTTGATACGTAATCAAAGGCGAAGAAGGGTCTTTTAAGATAAAATATACATTTTGCATTTTGGTTGATTATAATGTTTTGATAAAATAGTCATTAAAGATTATTTTATTGAACAGGACTTAAAAATATTACATAGTTTTTTATTTAAAAAAGTCAGAGGTTATAATTATTTTTTATGTGATTTTTTTATCTTTTATTTTAATATTAATTCCAACCGCTGAATTTCACGCTCGCAACTCACGATACCATCCACACCGTTTGAATGCTCTACGTTCCACGTGTAAGTTTTACTACGACTCTTACGAACCCTATGTCTGGTCTTCCTCGTACGACCTCTCTGTGGAATCGTTTACTTTCGGCGATTTTTCCCGACCAATTCGACTTAGGAACCTTCAATAATAAAGCTATCTCCTTCCTATAGTGCCGTCAACGCAACCCCTGGTTTTTGTGGTGTGGTGGTTTTACGGTTGTTCGTGGGTGGCGGTGGTTACTTACCATCAGGTGAGTCGCATGCTCTTTTCCCCTTCTTCTAAATATATATGTATGTGTTTGTATATATACCTGCCACTTATATGTAAATAAATGGTTAATGTAATAATGAGTCTTTATTTCAGTTGGAAATAGAGCACTGCCCTTAATTAACTTGTTTTGAATTCTACGTAAGTATCATGCGATATTAAACTTTATATCTTAATTTAAAGATTCATTAATAAACAGCAAAGCGCTGAAATGTTTTAAAAATCTAAGTTCGAGGACTATTTCGTTTATTCAAATCGTCAGTCGTTTCTGCTTGGTATCTTATAATTAAAAAAATTAAGTCCCAATCCAAGCATACAAGTGCAAGATTTTAGATATGTATACAAGAAGTTTCTACTGCGCAGATAGTACCAAAAATTAATAATTTTTATCTGCAGGTAGCCGTCGTTAACTATGACATTGGGAAGTCAAACCCTCAGTCCTCCGTGACCATGAGTCTACAACTTGTGTCTTGTGTATAGTCTATAACTTGTGCTCTTGTGTTATAAAATACCACACGCACGTGCACCCCCGCCCCCCCTTTTTTTTCAAAGGGTATATAAAAAGCTTACTATGCTACTGCTTCAGTGAGGGTTGGCAGACTTAACAAGCACTTAAATATTATATTAGTTTGTTGTAATAAGGACTTTAATTTAAGTTGCTCGGAATTGCAATTTAAAGTGAGCACCTTGTCTCATCAAAGTTCATCTAATCCAAAATGCCAAAATCAATATCCCATCATTATCAACAACCCGTCATTAGCCTACAGGTACAATTTAGAGAACAACGAATTCTTCCGAGGCGCACTTAGCCCGATTCTTGATTTCTTCTTCTAGACCTTGGATTCATCTAGAAAAGGAATGCGATATCCACTCTAGAATAAGTCTCATGCGGTTGTCACCTCTACCATCCTACATCCACTTAAGCTTATATAGTAACGGTTTTTAATAGGTATGCTTTCCGATAACAATTAATTTAACTATCTAAGTGTTCAAAGTATACTTCTGAAAATATATTTAAATATCATACATACATATAAAAGTGTTCGAAACTAGTTCGATTTAAATTAGACATACGTTTGTTCAACGATTAAATACCACTTAATTAAATAATTAGACGAACTTACCTTAAGTGAAGTCTAATTATAATTTTATGAGCGGTTGTCTGAAATAATATAGTTGATTAACAGTGTATTGTCCCTTTTGCTTGTCTCTGGCATCGCGTCTCTTTAGAGCATAGATTAAAAGAAAATCTAAGGTCTATGATATGACAGACTCAATCTGACAATCTTTAGAATAAAGCCTGCTCATTCCACCAGGGATTGTTGACTTTCAACGTGATAGGCCGGGTGGGTTTTGGTGGGTTCCAGACAACCGCTCATAAAATTAAAATCAGACTTAACTCAAGGTAAGTTCATCTAATTATTCAAGTTTATTTCACGGTTATCCGAAATATAATTAATTAACAGTGTAGACGTTTAGAGCGGTTTGGGGTAATGGGCTGTTCTAGTAGAAAATTTGAAAATAATAAAAATTTAATTGAAGAAAAAAATGTTTATTAGATTTATTAAGTTTATAATTTAAATCACCTAAGCAAATGAAGTAGTTTTAAATATTTATTTAGAACATTTCTGATTGAAATGGAAATTATAAAGCATAATTACTTGATTTATTAAGTTTTAAATTTAAATCAACCAAGTACTTTTAGTAGTTTTAAATATATATATATATTTTATAACATTCCTGATTGAAATGGACATTATAAGACAATCATTAAGACCATTTCGTATTAAATTATGCTAATATAAGATCTAAATTATCACTTCAAACTTTATCATCATAAAGTCACAGCAATGTCATAGTTACTAAATCATTTATAATGAAAGCCTAATTGCCTTTCTATCAATAGTTTAATATAATAATCTAGGAAGATTATAAGCTAATATATACTTAGTACCTTAGTGGTTACATAAACCATTATTACACATATGTAAGGATGGAACCAAAAAAGGAGTCTGGTGGAACCTCATAGTATACAGGCACATCATAATATCTTGCAAAGCATTTGTTTATAACATTGCATCAGTTTACTTAGTCACGGATGTGGCAGCATGGCGAGTGCTCTAGAATTTAAACTTTTTATTATCAATTCCGCTATCTTTCAAGACACATTTTATCCATCTGTGCTATTAGTTTACTTAGAAGCTCTCTTGTAAGATTTTTGAAAAGTCAACAGTAAGCATTTCTCATAATTTCTAATAGTGGATGCAAAATGTTATTGTAAATCTTTGACATATGAATTGCATTTTGCAGATGTTACTTCCTGCAATGGCTCTTTGATTGAAATTATCACTTTTGCTTGGCTTATTTGTAGAGGTGTGTCAGTATATTCATTATGTCATTGCTGTCTAATAAAATGAAGGCAGGGCAATTGCTATAGATAACGCAAAAATTTGTCAAAGTATCACGCACGTATTTCCTAGTTATTAAATGCCTACATTATCGAGGAAAATGAGGTAAATAAAAACAAATTTCTACTAGCGTGAAATTGTACGATTAAAATTATTTTTTGCTTACCTTCAATATTATAATTCTGTTCTGATGATAGACTCTGTATTGAGAATCTTGAAGCAGTACTTATCGGTTTTCATAGGAAAGATCTATCACGACTCCTGGCTGCCGAATGTTGTTTTTCTTCACGTCAACGCCGACACTTTTTCAACAGTTCTTCATATTTTCGTATCTTTTCCAATATTTCTATCTGTACGATTTTGTACACGGTATAAAAATCCGGCTGGCTGGTAGAAAATTTGTATCTTTAGTAAAATAAAGTGCATAAAGTTACAGCCTATATACGTCCCACTGCTGGGCACAGGCCTCCCCTCATTTCATGGATGGAAGTATCCACCGCGCTGCCCCAATGCGTGTTGGCGAACTTCACATGTCTTCGAAATGTAAGTCTCCCCGGAAAAAATCGTTTTCAAATACTTTCTTTTCTTATTCCTCAGACATGCAGGTTTCCTCACGATGTTTTCCTTCACCGCCGAGCACGTGGTAAATCAGCACTTAAAATTGCAATTAACAATTTCATTGGTGCCGGCGGGGATCGAACCCGGATTATTCGCGTTCTATTATATTTACAGCGAGCGTTAACCATCTGAGCTGCCAGCTAATATATAATAAAATATTTTATTATATAAAATATAATAAAATAAAGCGCATAAATAAATGAATTCATAATATCAGAAGTGATCCACTGCGCAATAAATACATAGTACCACAGTCCCACAAGTTTATGCGGTAACATAAAGCCGAATAAGTTATGGTTGCGGCTTAAGAGAAAACTTTTTACCTAAGAAAAAATGACCTGAATGAAACCTTACAAATTTCCGAGTGGGTCGTGAAAAAAACAGCCACCGTACAATTTTTACTAATTAAGAAAACGAGTGTGCTTATGACCACACTACTGAAGTAAAACTTCTTAAGCTCCATATGTTTATATATTGATATATTTATAATATATACATGTATAATATACATATACGTATATTAATTTTCTACAAATATTTAAATTTATTATGGGTTTCCTTAATTTGTTATTATTCTCCTGAAAATTCACTAAACATGAACTTTAAAATGAATTTACAATTTTATTCACTTTAAACGTAGAATATTTAATGTAGTGAACAAAATATTAATTCATTTTTTAAACGAAATAAATTTACGAAAAATAACTGGCTATGGGAGAAAGAGAGAAAGAAAATGTGCGCTCACACTGCTCCCTCTTGCTCATATCCCCCACTCAACTCACGTTCGCCTCGCCCGATCACACTTTTCATAACGCTTTTGTTCGTTCGTCAGCTTACTCCCCAAGACAAGCGTGCGTAAAGAAGTTTTACTCCAAAAATGCTCTGACCATAAAAACGTGTAAAAGTACATATTATTAATTGTAATGATAGTTTTCAATGCACTTTTTTCGCTTTTACGTCCGTAACACTGCAGACCATCGTAAACCGCTGTTGAACTTATTATACGTAGTAGAGCCATGCTGCAGCTATATTAGTAGTATAGTTGCGTTTTGATTCTAAATCGAGGATAAAAATAGATGTCAATGGGCCACAGCGCCCACTTACCATTAGGTGGACTGTGTGCTCGTTTGTCACCCTTATTATATAAAAAAATTGGTTTGTATGCGTCAAGAAAAAATAGTAGTTCCAAATTATCTTCAATTTAAGGTATAATGGAGTAATTAAAATTCATCTAAGTTCAGCATTTACTTAGATAATTTCAGATTATATTAAATATTAGCGTTGTTCTGCTAGCAATGTTCCTGATTAGCACAGGTAGCACTAAGTATCACCGTTCGAACGAATAACATCTTTTTTATAGAATTAGAGTGACTAACTAGTACACAGTGCAACTGATGGTAAGAGGATGCTGTGGCTCGAAGAAATCTATATTTAATCTCGATTGAGAATCATTTTTTTAGTATTTTAAGCGTCGCGGACCTTTTATAAGAGATTTATGGGAAGAACGAGTCCACGATACGTTATATTCATATCACGATAGTTTATCAATTTACGCAGTACATTCTAAAAACAGGCACGGTATTTTTTGACTTAATCTACAAATATCATCATTAAATTAACTGATTTTCAAAAATAATCATAAATTATATACCTAAGTCTTCCTGTTGAAACTTATTTCTGTTGGTGGAAACCGAATGAAAATCCCCACAGCAGGTAGTTTCTGAGATCAGCGCCATTATATATACTTACAGATAAACGCCGCGGGGGTTTTTACTTTCTAATATGTATTTGATGTACGTTCATTTTTAACCCTACAAATTCAGTTACCAAATATTTAACACAGCGTTTCAATAAAGCGTAACACAAAGGTAAACCCCACTCATAAAGGGCGTACTAAAATACATATAACGATTTCATTAAAAATCAGAGCATATAATTTTGTTGCGTGTAAGCAAACAACCTTCCCCGCATAAAATTATTATGTATCAGATTCTAAGTTCGCTTAATTTCTGGTTAATTCCTGCCGAAACTATACGACATCGCTAATCATATAACTAGTACAAGCAATTACAAGCTGACTCCGTGTTGTATGATCGTTACTGAGGTATTTCAAAGAAAGCCCCACAGTGGTTCGGGATCACAACACGCCGTACGACCCAATTAAAGTTTTCGTTACTTGAGGCCCCTACACTTGTAGGGGTTGAAGACTGCTTTGCAAATAATGTAATTTGACAATGCTCATGTTGTTTAAAAATATACAATTACAGTATATTTTATGTTAAATAACTTATTATTCCCTTTCTATATATCTTTACTTATATATATGTATATATATATATATAAGGTGATCAAGTTCGTTTGTCACTCTATATATAAAAATACCACGACCGGCTGCGATTTGAACCCAAAACCTCTAACGCTATATACCATTATGTATGCCAGTATTTATTTTAACAGGGTTATGAAAGTTAGCGTGTCTGAAATTTCGCACTCGCTGTGTTCGAATTAAGTGGAAATATTTCGTGTAATCTTAAAATGCCGGTAAAATGGAGATAGTGAAATGTTAATTCGCTAAATGAAAACGCCCCCCATTCCAGCTCCGTGGCCTGAACGAGATTTGATTAAGCAACAAGACTGACATTATTTCTTGGATATTTCGAAATTCGTTTTGGCCCGGTAATCCAAGATTTCGGGTGGCGGGATCGCTCGCTTAACTTTCGGATGTAATTCACCCGCTCGCGGAACGTACCTCGACTAATTTCGCGAGTAAGGAACTTCAACGGTTCTTCAAATAGACCGAGTTTTGAAATTAACCGAGTTTGCAACGCAATTACGGATCGTCCGTGAAGTTAGTACATTGAATAAGTTAATGTTCAAGCTGCGATGGATGATAAGATGTTTGCTACAGCTCATAATGTGTTATATTTTTTATATATATCTCGATAGATGATATAGGTGGAACTTTATATTATAGGTGACCCCTGTTCATTCACTCACAACCATTTTTATTTCCACATTACAGTCTGTCAAAAGTCTTCTACTAGATAGTCCTCTACTAGACTGCCTCGTAGGGGCTTTTTAACCTATTACGAGCTGTGAAAAAATGAAATAAATAAGTATAAATAGAAAAAAGTACAGCACGATGTCGCCTGCTGTACTTAACCATTTACATAAAATGTGTAGTATACAAAATTGTTTCTGCCTGTGTTACTAAACGTATACGTGTTAAAGCCATACTGCGGCATTATGGTTTTAACACTAATGGCTCGACTTCAGCCGGGATGCACCACGCTTTCACAGAGGACCAGTGTTAAGTAGCAGTTAAATTGTATGGTGAGTATAAAGAACTGGATACCCTTGTTACTGAAAACTAGGCATTCATTCTATCTTAGTCCTCTGGGGTGAGAATGCATCAGCATTTTGATTCGTAATCGTTGATAGGCATTGATGTCTAATGGCCCACAATATCTATATACCATCACGAGGACTCTGTACTTGTCAACTTTGTTCCATAAAAAATTGAGTTCCGTGATACAAGTATACTCACTCGTCTATAAACGTCAGTTTCTCATGTACGTATTGAAAATTAAAACATGGTATGCTTAGTAGAAAAAATTTTTGTTTTATTTCCAAAATTCGTTTCACATTATAACAAAAAATAACCTGTATTCGTCGATAATCAAGGAAGCTAAATATACACCTAATTAGAAAACAAACTAAACGTTTTGTATTTCCTTTAAATCTTCTTTAAAACCATTGGAAAGTGTTTCGGCGCTTAAAACTTTTCACTTGGAAATCCCATAAAGCGCTTAAAATTTATGAAGTAACAATCGACCTTATTTAGATTGTTTGCCCAACCTTCGTCGACCCTTTTAAAGGGATGGCTTCAACGAATCTGCATGAAAAAAATCGGACACAAAGCACGCCGTTTTAAAACGTTTCTTTGTCCAATTTACGACATTTATGTAGAAAAATCTTATTTTATTCAATGAAAATTCATTCTTTCTAATTATGAAAATTCTATAGTAGATATATTTCTAAGTTATATTCAAGCAATATTGCAAAAAGACATTTTGATGACACCTAAGAATTAGATGATCTCTACTAAGTTACTTTTCATTCATTTTTATATTCTTATATTAAAAAAAAACTTTATTTTGGATTATGCTAAATCTTCTATTAGCTTCTGTCTGAAAACTCTAAATAAGTCTATATTTATTCTTCTTTATTCATGACGGTTACTTGTACAACCAACCCAAAATCAATCAATCAATCAATCATACATACGGTCGTTCATTCGAATGCATACTACATTGGTCTTTCTTTTATGAATCTCTGTGTTTGAGCGTTTTGCGTGTGAGCTGATGGCAACACTTCTTAGGCATATTACCTTAAGCCCGTGATTATCATAGCGTTCTAATATTAACTCTTTCGCAGTATAAGATTAACGTTTTTTTAATTATGAAAAAAAAATTAACCACATAATTATATTAATGATAGTGTGGTAATCGTTTTAATATTACATATAACTGGTTAATACACTATAATAATTATATACCTTCCTCAAAATTCGATTTGGTTAATGCGCTGCCAAGCTACAAAACAAATTTTTTTATACGTTTGACTAACATTTGTAATTGAGGTTTTATAACTGCCATGTATTTTGACGATCTCTAGAGATTTTCCATGCAAAAGGGTCTCCAGTAACCCTTTCGACCATAAACGTTGATAAAACAGTCTACTATTTCAAATGCTACCGTTACATAAATGAGACTTTCTAAATATTTTTTCAACAAAGAAGTTTATAGCCGTTATATATTTTTTACGATGAGCAGTAACGTATAGAGTTTTCGTGATAGAATATTTAATTTATTTCAAATTTTTTTTTCATATTGGTTTAGAAACCAATTGCTTTGTGCTAAAAATGAAATAAAAATTTGAAAAGGAAAAGTTGTACCAGTTTGAACTAAACTCACTATTAACTTTCCATTTAGTGATTAATGAAAACTGAATCAAGAATTCATTATGCAATTAAGCGTCGAATGAAATTAGGTTAGAGATGATAATATATCATATTCATCATCACTACAGCCCTTCACAAGTCCACTGCTGAACATAGGCCTCCCCCAAGGTATGCCACAAAGCACGATCCTGAGCCACCTGCATCCATCGACTTCCTGCATATCTTACCAGGTCGTCATTCCATCTAGTGGGGGGTCGCCCTACACTACGCCTACCGGTACTAGTTGATAATATATACGAACGTAAATATTGCCGCGCGCAGATTTTCCGATGATCAGGTGGTCCTATTCGTAATTCAGCCGACCGCGTCCCGTGGCTGTCTGCTCTGTGGACTCTCAACTTGACATATCATTAATGCTATAATATTAGATATTACCGAAATTGGAACTAAAGTTATTTCATGTGACTAAACGGTGATATATTATATCACCGTTTAGTCAACAACTTTCGTTTATTTTTGATATTTTTAACAGTTGTAGAAAATTAACTTGTTAACTCATTATTAGCAACGGTTCAATCGTAAACGCCATGTCATAAAGAATTAGCAAACCTGTGCGCGATAATTTGTTTCATCTCCCTATGTCGCCTCTTAAACCACCCCCAGTTGATATTGGGTAGTAGACTTCACTTTCGCCGCCACAACATTGCTGTAAAGGATTATTCGCATAAGAAATAAATATTTATTTGTTGTATAGATGTCTGATAATTTATTAAATATTTTGCATTCTTCTTTGCAGCTGACAAACTGCCGCCGGGTTTTCCGACTGTTGCGCAACCACCGTCTACGATGGTCGTGGAAGTCGGCCACACGGCAACGCTGCCATGCCAGGCGAGTGGAAGCCCTACCCCCAGGGTACGCTGGCTTTGGAACTCGTTGCCTTTGGATGTCGCCTCTAATCCAAGATATGCGTTGCTCAACGACAAAATGCATGGTAAGTTTTCGTATTAGACAATTATGATATGTAACTAACAACATTGTAAAGTACGAGAGAATGTTTTTATAGGATAAAGGTGAGAAACGAGCGCACAGTCCACCTGATGTTAAGTGGTTGCTGTTGCCTACATAGACATCTACATCTACCCTCGATTACAAATCAAAATGCAGATGCGTTGTCACCCGTGAGGACTAAGATGGAATGCCTCGTTTCCAGTAAAAAGGGTCTCCGGTTCTCTATACTCACTATACGAAACAGAGTAGCGTTAAGCTGCCATTTTACGCTGGTATTATGAGAGCGTGGTCCTTCCCCTGCCCATTAGTGTTACAACTATACCAGTAATATAGATGCAGCGTGGCTCTACCGCGTAAAAATTTATAAGATAAAGACGATAGAGACGATGATAAAGATGAAGGTAATAGAGCTAGTATAATTATAGACAATTAGATATTCCATCTTAGTCCTCGTAACCGCTCAGGCGGCCACTTGAGCGGTTATTTCTGAAAACCCATCCGCAGCCTTCTTTTTTTGAGTTGGTTGCATTTGTGCATGTGTCGCAGTAACTAATCAACGCTGATATTTTTTTATAAATACGTTATGTGCGTGCGCGTTCTTGGTTGAGCAAGCAGATGAGTTTGTGTATTTGGGATGTGTATTTAGTAGGTATAGGTAGATATGTTATGGATATAGAACGACGTGTGAACGCAGGAAATATAGTAAATGGGCCCTAGATCCTATTATGGAAAGTCAGAATGTGTCAAAAAACACGTATGGCAATGCGCCATGCTGTTAGTCCCTACTTTAATGAAGAAGGAGGAGCGTATAATAAACGCTGTAGAAATGCGGTCATCGACATCATGGTGCGTTAGGACTGAATGTGAGTGACAGGGTGAGTACTTGTGTGATAAGAGAAGACTGTGACTTACAAGATGAAGTTATGACCAGGGCTAAGAAAGGAATGCTTCGGTGGTTTGGCCATATAGAAAGAATGAGCGAGGAAAAAGTAACAAAGTAAATTTATGCTACAGAAGTGAACGGCAGATTCAGAAAGCGTGCTTAAGCGACAGTAGCCTATGACAGGGCGCGGACCGCGAACTCAAAAAGATCGTAGGTTCGAATTCGCCATTCGGTTACTGGCGTGAACCACTCTTAACTCAAGAAACTTAAGCTTACCACGAGTGGTTAAGGGGAATATTAGTAATGTTTATAGCATTGTTAATAATCTTTTGAAAAAAAGAACGGCATGCTCTAGACGAAGGTTATCGACTAAATTAGCGATATATTGAAAATGGGCCAAATTAAGGGTACCTCTAACCGATGAGCATGTATGCGTAGGTATATGGATGTGGTGGAGACGCGAGAGGTATGTCAGGATCATACCAAATGAAAGTCCGTAGTCTCTGCCTACCCCCCTGGATAACAGACGTGAGTGGTTATGTATGTATTATGTATTTTATGTTATATGCCTACAAATCCACCTATTACACATTGTAATGTTTTACTTACATTTCACTACATTCTCTCTCGCTCTTCGTGTTCTTATCGCACCAGTTCTGGAACGTCTATTGTTGTCCTTTTCTTGAAGCTTACGTAATCATGGCGTCATATTTGTTAGTCAAGGGGTGGCTAATTTACCACTTTCACACGCTTCGGTTTTGGCGTGCTAGTAACAACCTTTTTTATAAATAAATATCTTAGCTTACCATCTGGTTAACTGCAGGTTTAGTACATGATTTTGAATAAAGAAAAGATGAACTTCACACGCGTTGTTACTCATGAAGACTGCCTCGTTACCAGTAAAAAAAACTCTGATTTACCGTACGAATCATAGCTGCATTATGCTGCTATTTTACGCGGACATTCCAACACCAGCATATGATGTATCCAGCTTTCTGACGAACGAGACCAACTGATCGATGCCCAACCAAAATAGATGAACTTAAATTCTGCAGACTAGTGGTTGAAAACTGGTGATGAAACAAATCTTTCAAGATGTACATACTACTTGGCGCATTTTTGCACAAAATTATTAACCTAGCGGCTCATTACATTTTTAGTTTTGTTTTGAGTTGCCTTCATATACATTCATGGTACACGTCAAAAGCATTTGAATATAGGTTATTATAAATTAGATGATTATTTAAAGGATAAAAATGCATTTGCATAATGAGTATACTTAGACTTTTTTCTCTTGTGTATGATGAGTCAGATGGAGCTGTAAGAGCCGCATAGGCTAACAGCGCTAATATCACAGAATAAAAAAATATGGAGACAAAATAGTCGACTTGCGAGTTTCTTGCAGCTTATTCTCACAAGTTCACCCTTAGTAAGATCTTGTTTATGCGATGGCGTCGCTTTCGTGGTGTTCAAAAAACCAGTTTTTAAAAAAGTCTTTGACTTCGACTTGAAAAAGACCATATACAGTATACTGAATGTTTTTTTTTTCACTAAAGACTGAAACTGAACTGAAATTAATGACTGAAGGGGTGGAGGCGGAGGATAAACGATAATGACAATGGAACATTGACTAAAACTGAAAACTTCAAAACTACACCTAAAGCACCCGAAACGTCGGGAATTAAAACTAAGTAAAAGTAGTGAAATAAACGCGATAAAATCCGTAAATTTAGTTTTATTCAATATGTAGTGTTTGCGTAAATTTAAGAAATCATTACGTTCACTGAATTCTCGGATACGATTGAACCATACTATAAGATTTCTTTTTATTCAATAGGTTATACTTCAGGGTAAAATAAAATGAAAACATTCCACACCGGGTACAAAAAGGGAACCTTGAATTTGTTATATTCCTTAGACCAATCAAAGGGTAAAATAATGAAACTTTAAAAAAAAAACGCACGCTCGCTTTTGAAGACGTCTCTTATATTCTTCGATATACTTATCTTGGCAGTTATACTGCCATTGATTGGAAACCGTAAGATTTTTTCTGGCATATCCCATAGTCATCAATTACTACACCTATGGGGCGAAAAGGAGTCGTGGATTCTCTGACGCCTCCACTACGACAACGTGTAACTTTAATCCTGGCATATTTCACTCGTTTTTTCTTATTAATGAGAATACTAGGCACTCCTATTAGCACTCTACAATATTAAAATTACTAATATGCATTCCCTTTAACCACTTCAACCAAGATGTAAATTCTTGTGCTAGGAGTGAAGAGAGCTTGATACCTTAGTATATACAAGTTCGTCGACAATTTCAAAATACTGACAACTGTGCATAAGATATTATAGCAAACCAAGCGTACGCGCTGCCACGGAGGCACTCACTCACCACGCCGTAACGTAGAATTGGTGTAAACATAGGACAGTCAAAAATTACCCAGACCCGGAAAGCATAAGTAAATGGAATGGTGCGACCGGTTAATACTCTAGCTACAGAATTAAAGCTACATGCATTTACGTAATTCTTTAGTCTAGCTTATCGGCCCGTGAATATTCCTGCTGAACCTGTGTCTCTCCCGTTGTAGCAGATTTTTCTAAATCGTCACTGTTGCCAGGTGTAATGACGGTCACAGCGCCAAACGTCTCGCAACTTTTGCGCTGCTCTCCGTCACCCATCTGGGTATTTAAAGTCTGGAGTATATATGGTTGTAGTAAGTATGGTTTCTCGTTTCGCACTTATGGGTACATTAAAAAGTAATACTTCTAAATCGTTACAACAATACACAATGACATACTGGATTTAGAGAAGCGCAAACACAATTATCTTGACCATATGGAACACGCACTCGGCACTTTAGAAGCTTGGAACAGAGATCGCGTCCGTGACCGAAACAGCTAAAGTTAATAAAGTATCCGCGATTTGGTGGCATTGGTGAGCGAGCTTTATTAATGGAGATCCGAATTTCTATGTTTTTCTTTGCTTTTTAATGTAAGCGAAACACTGAAGCGGATTAGAATTAATAGAATTGTACGTTTTTTACGTGGTAGAGCCATATTGTAGCTATATTATGGTTGTAGCACGAATATAATCTAGGACCACGCTCTCACAGAATACCAGCGTAATATTGCAGCTTAACGCTGCTGTGTTTCGTATGGTGAATGTAGAGAACCGGAAACCCTTTTTACTGGAAATGAGGCATTCCATCTTAGTTCTCAGGAGTGATAACGTATAATTACATTTTAATTCTTAATCTAGGATAGATGTAGATTCCCCATGGGCCACAACATCCACTCACCATCAGGTGGACTATGTGCTCGTTTGTCACTCTTATTTTATTTAAAAAAATGTTTTACAATCTTATTTTTATTTTGATAGAATGATTTTCCGTTGAAGTCCACTACTCTGCCATAGATTTGAGTCGAATACCACCATAACCAGGCACCCTTATTTTATCATAAACAATAGTTCAACTACTTTTGTTTTCCGATCTGAAGTGTAACAGTCAGTATAACTATGCGTTTTAATATTCATAAAACATCAGATTATTTCGTGTGGTGGCGTCGAAGAGATCATATATCATCTCCATATCACCCATTGCGTGTACTTAGAGGCTGGCCTCTCTCGAGAGGCTACTTATAAAAAACTGCGGTTGGCAACCCGCTCGCCAGGCGTGTCGACTATGACAAACTCCACCCTATGAGGCAATCTATGGGGGGGCCTATGTTCGGCAGTAGACTTTCATAGGCTGTGTTGTTGATGATGATGATGAACACAAATATTTAGTTTATTGGAAATTTGAAGATTACAGGGTTTTGGGGGCGCGTTAACTTTAGCTAGTACAAGCACATTGACTAGATGTTAGAATTTCTGTTCTGCCTAAGAGTGCCTCTAGCTAGGCACCTATTCTGTCTCATAATAGCTGTGCTCAGGTCTGAAAGTTGTAGAGAGTATAGAGAATGAGCCTGTGAGGCACGCCATGTTGGTCCTCAGAAGTGACACCTGATCCGTAGCCTTCTTTGTTTGAAGTTGGTTGCATGTGTCCATGAACTGCTGTAGCTACTTACCATCAGGTGTACTGAAAGTACATTTGTCACTCCATATAAAAAAAGAAAAATGATTTATGTTCTTCCTGTCCTGAACCATCCACGGCGTAGATCAGAGAGATATTACTAAGGGCAGGAAAACAGAGACAAAGCCACTAAGTATTATGTTAGCGTGTACGCAAAACAACGCGTATCGCTCTACATACTCGCATATTTCCAAATTGAACTACATACTCGCATATTTCTTCTTACCGCATTACGTTGTACATGGTGGGGTGAGATACGTAATCATTCAGAGTTGATAAGCCCCTTACGGTAGATTTCGAGAATTATGTGTGAGAACTTTTTTATTTCTATTCTCTGTGTCTTATTTTTACATTTTAAGAATATTAAACGTACATTATACAAAATAAAAGGCTGTAATAACTGTGAACGTCTTCTGATACTTAATGTATCATACTTAACTGGAGTCGTCTACCTGCTCTAGGCTTTAGCGCCTTAAAAATTATAAATATAGGGTAGGCCAGAAAGGAGTACGATTTTAAAAACACTCTTGCGTTTGAAGCTTTAGAGAGGGGACTGCGCGGGTGGTGGGGTTAAGTAGCTCGGTTCTCGGAAATTTAGTCGCGATGGATCACTTCACGGGAGCGCAACGTGCTTTCTGCGTTAAACATTATTATAAAAATCACGATTTGTGCGCTATTGTTCGGCGTTTATTTCGACGTGAGTTTGGATTACATGACCTAAATCAGTGTCCGAAGGAAAGCGTGATTCGATCGTGGGTCAGAAAGTTCGAAGCTACTGGTTCGACTCTCAAACAGAAGCCTGCGGGACGCCCAAGGTCAACAAGAACGAAAGACACAACTGAACAAGTTAGAGCTTCAATTCAACGTAATCATGTTCTATCGACTCGAAAGCGTTCAGCCGAACTTGTGGTGTCCAGAACATCTTTGCGTCGCATTTTGTTGAAAGATCTGAAATTGCATCCGTATAAAATTCAACTTGTGCAGGAATTACAGCCAAATGATCCAATTTTAAGGAGAGATTTTGTTGAAACGATGCTGGAACGCTTTCGGAGTTTCAACAATATTCTGTTCTCCGACGAAGCCCATTTTCACATAATGGGAAGGTGAATAAACAGAATTGCCGTTACTGGGCTGCAGAGAACCCACGTGCAAAACATCAAAAGCCTCTACATTCGCCGAAAGTAACCGTTTGGGCGGCCATGTCAGCGCACGGAATTATCGGACCCCACTTCTTCGAAAATCGACAAGGCCAATCTGTCACTGTAAATTCTGACCGATACATAGCCATGTTAAGGGATTTTTTCTTTCCACAACTGCAACAATTTGAAGCCTATAATCGTGCGACATGGTTTCAACAAGATGGCGCGACATGCCACACAGCTAATGCCTCTTTGACGGTCGTAAACGAGATGTTTGGTGAGAAACTGATACCGCGCCGAGGTGACATTGAATGGCCTCCTAGAAGTCCGGATCTTACACCACTGGACTTTTTTTTGTGGGGATACCTAAAAAGTAGAGTCTACTCCAATAACCCAGCCACAATTGACCAGTTGAAGACCAATATCCGGAAAGAAATGGCAGATATTCCCCGTGCAATGTGCCAGCGAGTTTTTACCAATTTGAGGTTCAGATTCGAAGAATGTTTGCAGCGCGATGGTGCACATCTGGATGGTTATTTTTAAGAAATGAATTTCCCAAATGTAAATTTTTGTAGAAATAAAAATTTGTATGTGAATTGTACTTAGTTTTTTTTTTATGATTTTTTCAAATTCGCAATTCTTTCTGGCCCACCCTGTATAAATTTATGAATAAAATTCTATATGTGTGTCCACTGTAGGTACACAAAAAAAATGAGAACATTAAAAATATTTTAAGTTGCGTTGATATATTGCGTCGCGGCTTGTTGCGGATGTTTTGAGGATGCCATAGAAACCTAAGTCTATCATCGAATAAGAATATCAGATTAGTTCATATAATTTTATTTCAATTAAAAGTATCACCGGTTGCAACCGTTCCGTTTTATTTTAGGTATATTCTATATTATGATGATGGATATAATCTCGAAGACGTCACCGTGTAGTGGTGGTGTAAGAATATTCACTATCCCATATCGTCCTATAGATGTTTGAAGAGGCGCCAGAGCAAAACAAACCAGAAACCTGCAGTTGTCAACCCGCCTGCCAAGCGTGCCAACTACCTGCCAAGTATTGTACTGTGAGACAATCTATGTGGATTCCTATTTTCAGCATTAGACTCATAGCCCGTGAATGAATGAATGAATGAGTTCTGTGAGAGCATTTTACACGTGGTAGAGCCACGCCGCAGCTACATATTATGGTTGCAGCACGGATGGGTCGGGTCGACGGGGAAGGACCACGCTCTCACAGAATACCAGTGTAAAATAGCAGCTTAATGTTGCTGTGTTTCGTATGGCGAGTGTAGAGAACCGTAGAACGTTTTTTACTGGAAACGAGGCATTCCATCTTAGTTTTCAAGGGTGACAACATATCTGCGTTTTTATTCTTGATCGAGGATAAATGTAGGTGTCTATGAGCCACAGCATCTACTTACCATCAGGTGGACCGCGTGCTCGTTTATCACCCTTATTCTAAAAAAATAGTCCTTCTCCGGTCAGGCCAACACATTTGAGCTGCATCAAAAGTGCAATCGCAGCGTGACTCTACCACGCTACCACATATAATTCCCGGTATTTAAATAATACATTTTAGTACTTAGCCTTTGAGCGAGAAAAGAACCAGTCCGGTTATCACCAGCTGCGACGACCAGTCGCGGGTACAGTTCCTTTAGAAACTTCACCGCAAGTTATTTTTACATAATTTTTATTTAAAAAATAACGTTACCTCCTCACTGGGTGTTCTCTTGTGTCGTGGGCAGTTTACATACATAAATTGGAAAAAAGTCGAGGATAGATCTATGGGCCACAGTAAACACTGTGGTCATCCATCAACAAACCTTCAGGTGAATTGTCTGTTTGTTTGTCACCCTATCCTATAAAAAAAAACATAAAGAATTTATGGCCTCCGGTAGATGGATGACAGCTTAAACAACTTGTAAATACAAGACCTCAGTATAAAAACTAGGCCAATCGCCTCTCCGTCTGCAACATTTTGAATGAAAGGAAAGAACGGTAAAGTAAATTACGCTGGTATCCTCTTTTATGTCATTTCTCTAAGGTAAATAATGCACAGCTGAGTTTCTGGTGTAAAAGTATTTTAAGGGTGAGAGAAAAGCTAAAGCCCAATAATCGCCTTTTTCCATTTCTGTTTTTTTATTATTATAACTTCTCACCCTATACGTTCTTGTACCACAAACAGTTAGTGTATACTTGCGTGTAAACGTACCCATAATTTGTACGTTACATTATTCGAACTCCGTATAAATTATTATTAGATTCCGCAACCACTTCCGGGACGCTCCGGGAAGATTATCCGTACAATAATATGAGGTATGGACAGTGTCGCGAGGGATGAGGCTTTATGCGGGTTCCTTCTCGCAACTGGAATTTCTCGGGCATCTTGAACTAACTATAAGTCAGTTATGCTTACCAAAATTATCTACTTTATGTGGTTCAGCGCTTTTACATACTATGATTCTATAATTCAGTAGTACATTGTGCCATACGAATTTTTGTGCGATTTTTCTTTCCCTGACGGACAGATTTTTTTAACTGTATATATATTATGTATTATATTATGTATATACATATGTGAGTGTATATGTGTATTGTATTAACATAATTTAGTTAGGTAGTTTTGTATTGGGTAGTGTATTTAGTATAGTTCAAGTGATTCTTTTAATTTTTTAATATCCTTAATTTGCACCTACTAACATCTTTAATTATTCCATCTTTCTTAGGGTTGACTATTAGAGAATATCATAGGATATTAAGTCCCCCTTTGTGACCTCTTCTTGAAGGTGTATTGTAGTAAAGAATAAAATAAATATATAATTTTTTATCCCGTGGAGTACATCGTCTAGCATACTTGTTTATTGACTGTTAAGTTATAATAAGATTCATAGGTACACTTAGTAATATTGGTTATGTTGTGAAAAATACACGTGTTTGTTAGTTTTTTTTAGTTGTCTATAAAATTAATTTTTATTATAATATATAGTCGTAAATTTATTTATGATACAGCCAATTTAAAACTTGACATGAAATTTTTATTATTTTCTGTCTTATTACTTGCTCCACATATATAGCTCGAAGAACCGACAACCGTTGGGAAAAAAAGTTTCTCGAGTGGTAGCCCCGTACCGGTAGGCGAAGTGTAGGGTGACCCCCCACTAGATGGAGTAACGACCTGGTAAGACATGCAGGAAGTCGATGGATGCAGGTGGCTCAGGACCGTGCTTTGTGGCATACTTTGGGGGGAGGCCTATGTTCAACAGTGGACTTGTAAAGGGATGTAATGATGATGATGATGATACTTGCTCTACTTTCAGTTTCCCGTTCAATTTTTAAGCTATATTTGTGACTAACTGTCAAATTTCGATATTCCAAAAGTATCATAGAACAAACTGTTCTATGATAGTTTTGGAATATCGAAATTGTTTTACGTTTACTTACTTGTCACAGTTGTTGTACACAGTCCACCTGGTGGTAAGTAGTTGCTGTGGTCCATGGATATCTATATCTATCCTCATTTGCGAATGCAAAATGCGTTGTCAGCCTTGAGGACAAAGATGGAATGCCTCTTTTCCAGTAAAAAGGGTCTCCGGTTTTCTACACTCACCATACGAAACACAGCACCATTAAGCTGCTATTTGACGCTGATATTCTGTGAGAGCGTGGTCCTGCCCCGGTCGAGCCGACCCATTCGTGCTACAACTATACAATTAATATAGCTGCAGCATGGGTCTACCACTATAAAAATAATCTTATACCTTTAAACTTCTTCATTAGCCTGTCTTATTGTAGGGAGGGTTTTCACCACGTTTAAGCGTACCTTTGACACTCACTATAACGTCGTAAGTTACGTTGCAGCTATATTATGGTTGTAGCTTGAATGAGTCGGCTCGACCGGGGAAGGACCACGCTCTCACAGAATACCAGCGTGAAATAGCAGCTTAATACTGCTGCGTTTCGTATGATGAGTGGAGAGAACCGGAGACCTGTTTTACCGGAATCAAGGCATTCCATCTTAGTCCTTAAGGGTGTCGACGCATTTTTAATCGATGTTAAATGTAGATGTCTATGGGCCACAGTATCCACTTACCATTAGGTGGACTGAGTGCTCGTTTGTCACCCTTAACCTATATTAAAAAACAACGAACTTACTACTCGACTGATAGTAAGTGGCTACTGCAGTCGATGGACACCTGCAGTCAACTTCAAACTTCTAGCTACAGATATGTAGTCAGTCCCCTACTAGCTGTATCTGAAGCCTTCTAAGAACAAGAACTAATATAGAATTCCTCAAAGCATATAAATTATACTGACTCTGTACCCTACAGAGCGAAAACTGTTGTGCAAGCACTACAGTTTTCTAGTCTGAAGGGCACAAACACTACAGAAATAGTTAATACCGTCGTAATATACGCATCTACCGAGGCGAACGCTTAAGAAGAAAAGGAGCATTACGACCTAGTAAATTAGGTTTTGTTGTTTATTTACATCTAATATAATAATGAACGCGATATCGAGTGATGTATTCAAATAATTCGTCAACAAACAGAAAAATGATTTTTTTTTTTTTATAAAATTATCAAGTTCGTATTAACTTTTAAAATATTTAGTTGATATTAAGAATAGCGTATCATCTTAACTTTTCTTTCGCCCAAAGAGCGGAAAGTGCTCCGTCACTGCTTAAATCTCGCAACTTTAAACTTTACCAATTAATTGGTTTTTAATTAGGAGAGACGGCACGTTTAAAAATCGATTCGGAAGCGAATTTAATTTACACTTCTTAATGAAAGCTCAGCGAGTTTTGCACTCCCACAATATGATAGGGCTATGGGGAAGGAGGTTAGAAATGTTAATAATATAAATGTTGTGTGAATAGTACGATCGAGCCAGTCGCAACGTTAAATATTTAATTTGGAATCATACGATGTAGCCGATTTATCGCAAAATTGATGCCCACTTGATCGCGAAGTAATGACATTGTAACACTTCCCCCCTCTCATACTAATAAATATATTAAATACTAAAAATATTATTAACCCCTCAGGATAAATAAAATATCTTTTGATCTTTCAAAAGGTAATAATAGAACGTTTGTAATATTTTGGCGTGATCGTCTTAGTTAGGACCCTTATTTACGTTTTGTTTGTTTAGTAACTTAGTTCTTTTAGGTGTCTTTTCGAAGAATGAATATTCACTAGAGCAATTGAAAGCTGTTGGTAGTGCCTTATAAGCTAAGTGAACCCCGTTCACCAAGACAAGGCTCGAAAAAGGTTAAGAACATAAAACGTCCCTATTCCACTTGTATCAGGTTTACATTATTAATTTATTATTAATTATCTCTTCCTACCCGATACAAGGGCTTCGCTCTCCTACGTTTATTTAAAAAAATGTAGGGGAGGCACACGCCGTGCGCGGTGAGCGCCAACCATTATAAATGTTATTTATCTTTATGTTTATAATATTTTCGACTTGTATTTCTATTGTTTATCATGTTTTAAATATTTTTACAAGTTTTTAAATAAATTTATTTATTATGAAAAACAATATTTTGCCTTTAATTTACTATGTTATTGGTCTAATATCTGAAATGTATTTATATTAACTTTATGCTTATTAATGTAATTTTATTGCTTAATATATATATATATATATATATATATATATATATATATATATATATATATATATATATATATATTTTAGACTACTTTTGATGCCCCTTTATATTGAATTTAATTATTAGTAATAATATTGGGCCGTCAAGAATAATTTCAAAATTCGATCGTTTTTTAAATTTATTTTATACTAGCGATTTATTAATTGTTATACCCGATTTATCAATGCTGAGTTATGTGTTCATTTCGAGGTAGCACGGTAGGTCAGCTGGGGAAGGATCACGCTCTCACAGAATACTTTCGTAAAATGGCAGCTTAAAATTGCTGTTTTTCGTATGGTGAGTGTAGAGAATCGGAGACTCTTTTTACTGGATACAAGACACTCCATCATACTCCTCAGGGGTGACAAAGCATATGCATTTTGGTTCTTAACTTTCTTAATGTTCATTAAGGATAAATGTGGATGTGTATGCGCCATAGCATTCACTTACCATCAGATGCGCTGTCTGCTCGCTTGTTACCCTTATTCTTTACAAATATAGATTTATGATAATCATCATTAGACATTTAAATCTATTGATTTTTCGATTTAAAAAAAATCTAATTCTTTTCGGATAAAGCGTAGCCTAGATCACTCCTCTCATTGTTCTCTACCAGTTTGTCGAGTTTTATTACAATATTATGTCTAGCTGATGCTAAGATTAGCTTGGAAAAATAGACAGACCCAATATTTATGCAGTTAAAAGTGGTTTTGACCAACGTTCACAGTTAAAACTACTTTTGCCTGATTTTTGCAGTCAAAAGTGGTTTTGACCGGATAAGAGTTTTGAATTTAACATATATATAACTTTTATATATTTTAGATTTATTTGTTAAATCTTTATTCATGGAACTCAATCTACGAATCCAAATCAGCTTGACTGCGTTCGGGATATCGTGACACATCTTCTTGTTACGTATACCTTAAACCTTAAAACAATAGAGTGTACAATTAGTGCGTGTTGCCATTGATGACATTTGGATCTCAGACGTGGACTTTCGTACAAGGATTTAGGACGTTGGAGTAATGATCTTAGTTTTTCTGCGCAATAGACTTTGTAATGAGGGTATCCGCAGTAGAACCAGCGTAACACTTCTAGATACAGTGACGAACTGGTAAGGACTCTGTTTTTTTTTTAACTTTTGGGGAGATCCACGTTTAACAGTGGGGCAGACGTCAATCGTATGAACTTTTCATCGGTAATATGTCCTGAAATTTTAATTAAGTACAATTTTTGTTTATTATTATTTCAATGATATTTAACAATTTAAATAGAAGACTAAGATATACTTATTATTCAGAACAGAGTAACAAAATGCTAACAAAGGATCATGATGAGCGTAGGAAGATTTTATTCAAACTAAAATATATTTTTAATGAATTGTATATTAATTTTCCGACTGAGTGAAATATAAAATAATTTATAGTATCCACAATCCTTGAAAGTCCAAATTTTCAAAGTAGGTAACGTTCATTGTTTGAATTTTAATGCTATTATGCACTTCACAAGAGGTGGGAAAGTAATTTAAAATTCAGTTAAAGAGTCCACGGGCAACTTGCCGCGGGCTATTTTAATCTCATTAATTTTAATTTATTCGAGTGGATTATTTCACCTTGGCCGCGTCCAATATTTCTTAGCTCTGTGGACGGTTGGTGAAATGCTTCAGTGGGATATAATGATTACTAAGGTATTCTAAGGGCGCTTCACTCCGCTCCACTTGTTCGAAGTTTGTGCCGAATAAGAAGCCAACCTTCAAACCAGTAACTTCCTTATTTATATTTGTTCTTAATAGAACAAGGAGTAATGGTCCAACGTTTCAAATTTATACAGTGTTATATTTTTAGTTAATTAAGTTATTTTCTACTTTAAATCCGTTATCCATACGTTGTTATTCCAGAATCAAATACCATTTATTCCGGCACCATTACGTTATGTCGCGCAGTAAATTAACGTGCCAATAAAACAATTGAATATGTTTCTAGCGAGGCACAGCGCAGTGTGCAATTATAAATTACCGACAATTTAACCTCTTTCTACAGCGCTACTGTTTTTATTTGACAAACGTTTTATTTTCGACTGTGTCGCTTATTATGGTCTTTTTACTTTTCTTTCTGAATTATTTGTGGGTTTATTATTGTAAAGAGCTTAAATGAATATACGACTACTTATCCAATTTATTAGAAAAGTTACTTTTAAAGGTAAAAAAAAGAAAAAGTGAAAAAATTAGGAGTAGAAGAAATCTGTGTCTAGCAAAAGATATTTCATAAACATATTGAGTTCGGCAACATGCATGGAGTAGAGTAGTTAATTTTTTCTTTTTCTTACTTTTAAAACCTAAGTGGAAACCCGTTTCTTAAAACCTCTCTATTATTTACTTTATCAAACTTGACTTATTTTTATGAAAAATAGTTTTGTTAGAATATCATTTATTTATTTGTTTTTGATTGGAGTACTTACCCAATAAAAATATTTTTATAGAATAAGTGTATGCTGTGGTCCATGACATCTACATCAATCTTCGATTTTAGAATCAAAATGCATATGCGTTGTCAACCCCACGGCCTAAGATGGAATGCCTTGTTTTTACCAAAATGGTCTTCTGTTCTCTACACGCCTTTACGAAACACAGCAGCACGAGGTCGAGCCGAGCCATCCGTGCTACAACTATAATATAACTGCAGCATGGTTCTACCAATTTAACTTTATAAGATCCGATTTCTAAATCCCATCGCATTTTTAGCTCGTTTAAAAAAAACACCGATTCGAATACATTACTGTCCGATGTGACCGTAAGTACTCAAAACGTCGGAAATTATGAATAAATTTAGTCCGATTTAGTCCAAAAAGATAAGGTTCCTTAAGGGATATCTGTTGTTCTGAATTATAAAATCAAATTTTTGTTTTTCTTCTATACATATGCAAGTCCATCTGGGTTGCCACCATTACTGCCGCCAAACAAAAAAGCTACAGGCGTATAACTATTAATTATTGAAGGTTTAATAAGCCTGAATAATTACGTTGACTGCCTCGTTGGTCTATTAGTTGTCTTAGTGCGACTGCTGACCATGAAGTCCCGGGTTCGAATCCCGGGTCGGGCCAAAAAATCAATTATTGAGTTTTTCCGTCAAGAAATTCTCAGTACCTGCCCGGGGTCAGAAAGTTGGCGATGTCTCACCCCCCGTGCCTTGAAAAACACGTAAAGCCGTTGGTCTTGCGCCTGATCTCTCTCGGTCGTGTCGGTTAACCGTCTCGTTCGGATTATGAGAGTGAGGAAATAGAGAGTGCACCTGTGCTTGCGCGTACACTTGGGCACTATAATCCTGTCTTGCGCCGATGGCTAGTCTACGTTGAGACTGGCCGCCGTGACCGAAATACGGTGGAGGATATTATATTTCCTACGTGGTAGAGCCATGCTGCAGTTTTATTACTAGTGTAGTCGTAGCACGAATGGGTCGGCACGACCGGGGAAGGACCACGCTCTTACAGAATACCAGCGTAAAATAGTAGCTTAATGCTGCTATTTTTTGTATGGTAAGTGTAGAGAACCGGAGACCCTTTTTGCTGGAAACGAGGCATTCCAACTCAGTCCTCACGGGTAACAACGCATCTGCATTTTGAATCGCATACGAGGAGTGTAGATTACTATTGGCCACAGCAACCACTTGCCATCGGTTGAACTGTGTATTCGTTTATCACCCTATCCTATAAAAAATTATTATTAATATAATTACTTATTGAAAGGCATTTTATTTCTGTAAGCATGACTGAACTTCAGTGTCACACGTGTTCACAGGTTGCAGTAGTCACTTATCATCAAGTAGACTCTTAACTCGTTTGATACTCTTATGTGACAAAAATATTTACATAAGCACTGTATACTAGGACACGATCAAATATAATCAACTCGTATAATATCCCCTCGTCTATCCAAACGCCATATTCTGGCGTCTCAAATAATATGCGCATCTGTCAAACACCATAATATGGCGTCGAGTGATAGCAAACTATTTGTAACATATATATGATATATATAACATATATATCTGTTATGCGTAATCTGATAGCTTATTTAATAACGTAACGTAATAACGTTATTTAAAATCATATATCAATGGAATGATATATGATTTTTTTTTAGTATATATATATATATATATATATATATATATATATATATAAGTATATTTCTATATGGATATATGATATATATATATACTTAGTATACTTGTTATATACTTACTTAGTACTTCGGAAAGTGCTCGACAGACGCGCCATATTGGCCAAAATGAACCCGACATTCGAGTGGATATATTGTTTTCATAGTTCACATAAAAATTTGCTTATTCATATTCTTAAACCATCTGGCTACCCTAATCCCGTCTTGTATATTTCCACTGCCACCCGCCCGTAGGGACCCCGCAGCCGCGACTGTGGCCCTAAAGTCAGATTACGGTTCATTTGCATACAAATGCCCGAATCTCCGTCTGAATGAAACGCCATGGTGCACTGTTGTTCTAGCAAAAAGCAGGATTCTAATTCGTACAACAATAACAACGGACTAGGCGTGGTCTTGCTTGATTGAGGTCGCAAACTTTACACGCGAACCACGCCTTGTGTCACTTCCAGCTGCGGTCGTTTTTCTTCATCTCTGTATATATAATGTGGAGTTTAGAAAGGTCGCGTTGATGGTGTTAATTATGGTTGAGGATGTTAAAGAAAGTTTTCGCACTCTATTCAAACGAAGTGACATCCTTGTTTGATTATGTATCAATCTCAATAAAATTTGGCCGACACGATCTAGAAAGTAATATTTGTATCTTTGGTTTAAAAGATTTGTGGTAAAATATATAGCTCTAAAATGAAACAGTCAATATTATTAGAGCAACAATACTATCAAAAACATATTTTACCCGCATTTTTGGGGGACACTTCTCTTAAATACTCATCTTTATTCGATATTAGATATTCATGTAGTGTGCTTTATTATGATGTATTTAAGCTACGGTGTAGGAAATGTTTGCTGTGGCATATTAGTAAGACGACTTGACCGGTTCGAAGGACGGTACCACCATACGGCCGTGACACATTACACACGTGTAAATTTTGTAAGTATTAACAAATTCAAAGCGCGCGCAACCTTCGTCAGAACACTGTGCTGTCGCATAATCCCTAAATCCCTCCACGTAGAGCGCCACTTTTATTTGATTACGGTGAGAATCCCGCGGGATGGACGCTTGCGGTTTTTTCGAATGACGCAATCGTTACTTATTTTCTGATGTTCTTATTTTGTGTCAAATTGTCATGTAGTGTGCTTTATGTTCAAATCTAGTAAGAGTACATGTTAGGCCCCTCCGACCCCCCACCCCCCACCCCCGACTTTTTGAATTTATTATTTCATCATTGGTTTGATACAGACTGATATAAAATGATGAAGAAGAAATTAAAGTAAAGTTATAAATACAGTAACTTTGGACCGTAGGTGACTACTCTCTGCAAGAAACGATCGAAGTATATAGATAGTAAAATAAATGCATGCTCAATCAAGATTCCCAACTTATTCTTGGCTCATGGCTCGGGTATTCTCATTAGACTTTTTCTACATCTATAAAATATAACCGTACTCATTATACATTTAAATATGTAATGTTTTCACATATTTAAATGTTAACTCCAGAATTTATTTTTCTTTCTCGTTATACTTTAAAAAAAATTGTTGAAATTTTATTTAATTCTACCGTAAAATGGCACAAACATAGCGTGCAATAAAATTATTAAAACAGCTGCATAAGATTTTAAAACAGACATTAATTAATAAAGCTAGCCCATTTCATTTTCGAAATGAAACGTTTTTCATTGTTATTAACATAAATGGTATTTAACCTCGTGCTAAACCAAATTAAACTCCTAGTCAACTAACAAACAATATGATATACTACTAACACAAAAAATTCGCATAGTGTTTTTTTTTTTTTGTTCTAAAACATACTACTCCCTAAATTGTTGGACCCCTATCCGTAGCGCCTACGTGATCTTTACGAAATTGCAAGCAATAACAGCTAGTAAAGACAAAACGCGTCAACGAACAGCGGGTGGGCGTAATTAAAAGAAAAATAAGCTCTATTCATAAACGTCAGCCGGGATAGCTGGGCCGTAGTGGAATTATATCGCCACCGATCACGAGAGACCTTCTCGTCCCTCCGTGAGCTAATTAAAAACAACCGCCGAGGGGTACTCTATGGGTCATCTTACAGTGGCGCGGCAGGTTTTATCACGGTGGCCCGTTTAATCTAGCTCTTAGGTCGGTACAGAACGTGAGGTTTACTTTACGCCCCCGTAGCCTGATTAAGCGTACACTGTGATCTTACGAGAGACACTTATGACCTCACCTAATGCTCTCTTAATGAATAATCACATAAAGAATGATTCTTGCTGGCTTTGATTTATTTTGTGGGTTAATATTGTCATCATTTGCTTTAAGATAAGTGAACTGTTTGATATTTCTTTAGTTATATTTTACGTGGTAGAGCCATGCTACAGCTATATTAGTAGTATAGTTGTAGCACGAATGAGTCGGTTCTACCTGGGAAGGACCACGCTCTCACAAAATACCAACATAAAATATTAGCTTAATTCTGCTGCGTATCGTATGGTGAGTATAGAAAACCGGATATCCTTTTTACTGTAAACGAGGCATTCCATCTTAGTCCTCACGGGTGACAACGCATCTGCATTTTGATTCATAATCGAGGATAGATGTAGATGTCTACGGGCCACAGCAACCACTTACCATCAGGTGGACTGTGTGCTCGTTTGTCACCCTATCCTATAAAAATACACTTATGGCCAAACGCAAACGCTACTCAATTTTAAGATGTCTTAAATTAAAATGTTAATTATGAATTAAAGTGGTAAAGTATAAGTGATATTGTTTTATGTTGGGACTTCTTTTCTAATTAGGATTCCATCTGAATAGGTACCATTCTCTTACTTATCTCTACTGCCAAACATCATATGCATCAATATGTATATATATATATATATATATATATACGTTGTTTGACCACTTTTGTTATGCTACTGCATAAGCTGTTTAAACATGGGTGGTATGGAAGCCTAATTTACTACACTTTTTTTACACAGGAGTTCGCCTTAATAGATACTGATATAGTTCGAATTAATAGGCATCTATTTCTGACGCCAAATAAAAGTGATTGTTTGTTGTGCTGTGTAAAGGGTGTAGACTCTTCCTCACACTGTAAACCTGCTACCCTCTACAGTGTAGAGGGTAGCATGTTTACAGTGTGAGGAATTTCACTAAGTCGTGATTAGCAACAACGATGTCTGTCGGCTCAATAGCCGCATACCATCAGGTGTAAGGTTTCGTAAATCAATTAAAATAGGAATATTCGACGTCCATCATCGTCCCTTTTTAAACACTGCCGTTTGATCGCTAAATGTGCTTGCTGAGCTAAGTGAAAAATTTAACTTTTAATAAGTACCGACTCCAAATAACTAAAAATAACAAATTAATTTCCACACAATTGCCTCAGTTGGTGCTAAGACAATATAGAGAAATATTAAAACCTTTAATTTTGAAAAATTATATTTTTTTTTCATTTCATTGAAATCGGATTTTAGTTTTTATAAAAAGCCTAAGTTTTTGTTTGAGTTACTACTGACACATGAAATTATCGTGTAACAAACATACAAAAAATTCAGTCGGATTCAGAACCTTCTCCTTTTTATGAAGTCGGCTTAAAGCATGGTTTTTTATAGAATATGGGTGACAAAAGAGCACACGGTCCACCTGATGGTAAGTGGATGCTGTGATACATAGACATCTACGTTTGTCCTTGATTAAGAATCAAAACGCAGATGCAGATTGTCGCCCCTGAGTGCCTCGTTTCCTGTAAAAAAGGGTCTCCGGATCTCTTACACTCACCATACGAAACACAGCAGTATAGATCTATTTTTATGGTGGGCTCGAGCGTATAAAGTTTGTTTTTGTGATTTCGGTTCGTTTTGATGGCTAAATAGCGACATAAAGAATTTTGTACATACTACATATATATTACGTTCGATTTTGGTCCGAATAATTGCGTTTGGCGATTGGCAAAATTTAGATAGCATCTATAAAAAATTAGTATTTCTCAAACCTCCAAGATGTTAACTCCCTGATTATTGTTAAATAATCCATCTGATAATTGAGCCTTAGCTTGTATCAATGAATCAGAGAGACAGCAACAAAGTATTTTTACTATGAATAATGAAAAAATGTATCAATGAAATGTTTTCGATTTGAATTTGATAATTTGGATGTTGGAAGTACCAAAGGTGATAATTGCGAGAAAGATCTCATGTATCACGTCCGATAGATAGTGGTATCACTATTCTGTATAAAAGCAAGATTAACGACTGCGAAAAGCAAAGGTGCGAAAAACTCTTGTATATCCGCAAAGCGCTTCCTAAGCGTGGCGTTTTTGGCACATCTTCACTACTGTGGAGAATGCTATGACCTGCACTGGAATGTTTTACATCTGTATGTATCTATGTATGTATGAATGCACAAAATAAAAAATGAATTGTTCTATGTATGACTGTAATAGAATATTTTAAATCAGTTTTCACTCACATCCAGACGTCTGAATTATCTGTAATTTTCCAAACGTACTAAGAACCGATGATAATACAATAATTTCATGACTAAAGTACGTGAGGGTAATATAGTCACCTTAAGCTTTGCTGTCTGATAAAACCAAAACCAGGAGAAGGCCAAAGCCAAAAACACAAAGTGGTATACTATAACTAATATATTAAGAAAAAATAACAAAGTAGCTTTGGCAATTATTAGGAATACTTCGAAAAATCTACTTAAAAAACTAACTACACTACGCCATACTAAAATCAACTAAAATAGTTACTATAATGTCAAGTTTCAAAATCATATCGTTGTCATCTATTCAAATAGGGCTGTAATTTTTGAGTTACAAGAAAGTGATCATATTGACCGGATGACCTATATTACCCTCACGTATACTCGTAAGTATCCTCACTAGAATAATTACAGCTCATTATCAATGCGTGTTGTTACAGTTTCTTTAAACTCTAAAATTAATAGATTATTATTTATATTTCTTAAAATACAAGGACAGAGTTGGACAAGCCGCCAGCAATGTCTAATTGTAATCAAATTGCCTTTGAGAGGCGCAGCTGCACTGCATGGTGTTTGCATACGATGGTCTATTTCTCACTTTTCGTAGTTTTTCGACATATTAATTTGTAAATCTTTTTCGTCATACTAATTGGATACGAGTATGAGCAAAAAATTATAGTATTACTTTCTATGTATTTTGATGGGTTCAACTTACTTGGAATCATCATCTCTTATTACTAAGTGGTAGGAATACTTTGAAAAGTTTTTTTAATAGAATAGGATGACAAACGAGCACACAGTACACGGCATGGTAAGTGGATGCTGTGGCTCGTTGACATCGCATTTATCCTCAATCAAAATGCAGATGCATTGTCACCCGTGAGGATTAAGATGGAATACCTCGTTTACAATAAAAAGTAGCTCTCTAAAGGGTAAGGTTCTCTACACTAACCATACGAAACAGCAGCATTGGGCTGCTATTTTACGCTGGTATTCTGTGAGAGCGTGGCCCTACCCCGGTCGGGCCGATCCATTCGTGCTACAACTATGATATAGTTGCAGTGTGGCTTTTCCGCGTAAAAGTCTAGGAATAGAGCTCCTTATAAACCACCTTCGTACATATTTCTGCTAGGAACTCGCAATCTATTAACTGCTGTGGTCCGTTCTGAGGGATAAGAAAGGTCAGAGCAATTATAGACAGTTTTCACCTTTAAACGCATCTGTAGCTTTTAATATCTGAAGCTGGGTGCAGATATCAATGGACTAAAGTACCCACAAATATTAAGCACCTTACCGTTAAGTGAAATAAATTGATTGTGTGAAGGAAAACATTGTGAGGAAACTTGAGAAACAAAAAAAATATTTCGAAGGCATGTGAAGTTCGTCAACACGCATTAGGGCAGCGCGGCGGATACTTCATTACTCTAAAACGCTCTCAGAAATGAGAGGAGACCAGTGCCCAGCAGTGGGACGTATACAGGCTGTTACTTTAATGGTGACAAATGAGCACATAATCCACCTATCTCACCTGTCCACCTATTTGTTGACTGAAGAGGTCTAGTGGACGTAAGCGCAACTGTTGATCATGTGGTTGGAATAAAAATCATCTATTGGATTATTCTGTCAAGAAATTGTCAGTAGCAGCCCAGACTCAGAGCAGGTTGGTTGTATTTTACACCCGTGCCACGAAAAGCACATAAAGTCGTCGATCCTACGCCGAATTTCTCTTCGGTCGTATCGGATCGCCGCACCGTCCCAATGGACTATGATAGAGAGTGCACCCGTGCTTTTGTTTAGCCTCGCTTGTCCATTGAGACTGACGGCTGTAGCCGAAATTGGATATGTAGGACTGTATTATAGTTACGAGCTTGGGGTTCGTGACAATAAAAACTGCCGTTTGAATTACCAAAATTGACACTTTAATTACCGAACACCAGTTACAACTTAAAACACACTAATAATTAATTACAATGATCACTTTAGTTCGCAATTATTTCACTTCAAAGTATTCGCTTGTTTTTCCAATTCAATACTGACTCGGGTCGCGGTCTAAGCCGTCCTTATATAGGTCTTTTCCACTGAAACCTCTAGAATGTTCGAGCACATATTGGTCCCGACCGACTAGGAGTAGAAAGTTCTAGCATGGAAATATCTAGAAAGATTAGTTCTGCTACGCGATACTAGATGGCGCTAGTGCCATGTACCAGGCATTAATTATGGCGCTCAACATTATTATTAGTTCACTTAATGGTAAGAGGATACTGTGGTCCATAGAACCCCTACAACTATAATCGATTGAGAATAGAAATGAGGAGGAGGATGAGGAGGAGGAGACTTGAGGATTAAGATAGAATGCCTCGTTACCAGAAGAACAGTTTCCAGTTCTCTTCACTCACCATACGTAGTATAGCATTATTCTGCTATACTTTTATCAACACAAAAAGTTTTTAGGAAACTATAATATTATGTCCAAATGTTAAGAATTTAAACAGAAACATGCCTCATGAATTTTTAAAACAATAATCTGTTATTTCCAAAATTATTAAACACATTTTGCGGCATGCCCCGGTTGTATCAAACTACATAAGCATTATGCAATAAAACCCACAAGTTACCACCGTCCTCGAAGACACAGCAACGTAAAGGCGGCGGCAGTCGTAAAATGGATTAAAAGTCACATGTCGAAATCGGGCCTCTCTTTCGAAACGATATCACTGGAGTGAGACGCAAGTGTGCCCGTGGGATTGTATCGGGATCCGAACGATTATCGTAAATAGAGTGTTTTCGTGTTTCCGTTCATCCTTTTGGAATTATCAATGACTTTGCCTCGACTTAACGATGCTGTACCCTGCAGTGCGACGTACCGGTAATAGGATTTAGAAACGCAGCTTTAGTTTCTACTTCCCGTATATAAGAACGTTATGGACCTGTATACTAATGGAACTGGACTCAGTCAAGGAAAATATAGATGATCATTGGATTTTAATAGGACTGTGATTAATAGATTAAACCTCTAGCGTAGTCCTTACAGTGTTATTGCTGCAGTCTGATCGTCTCGACTCTATTTGGGAAAGACCACACTCTCATAGATTACCAATTTCAAATATAAGCATAATGTGCAGTGCTTTTTAACGCTGAGTGAAGAAAACGGCGAGTTTTTTTTTTACTGGAAACGAGGTGTTACATGTTAGTTCTTGGGAGTGCCAACGCTACTGCATTTTTATTTTTAATAGATGATTAATGTAGGTTTTTATGGCTTTACCCCAATTACCATCATGTGGACTGTGTGCTCATTTGTTGTACTTACTTGTTCTTGGTCTGTAAAAGGTTCTTTAATATTGCACGTTTTTATCGTTACGTGTTTGATGTATAAAAAAGAATAAATAAATACAGGTAAAAAGTAAGATAGGTAAAAAAACTTAAAACTGTATATTGACTATCTTGACACTATATGAAGGAGAGTATCCTTACTCTACTTTGTATAGGCAAGTGTATCCACAACCTAGTAAAATGCAAAGAAAACATTCTCAATAATGATAAATAGTAAAAAATTGCCTTGAGTTTATTCATATCTGCCTTTTAGAATTCGAAATATTCTTTAGAACTTATTCCCTACGATGTAGTAATTCAAATGCTAATTAATATTCTCGAGAGAGTTTAAGCATTAAAAAATCATTGGGCCCCTTTCTAAACAAATTGCCAAGGTTCGGGTAGTGAATAAATCAATGAAGCGTGGATACTTAACAGATTTCCCGGGTAAATTTTAACTAAACAAACTTAATATACCTTGGAAAGGTATTATAAAAGGCTTCATCGAGATCCCCGGGACTCTGGGCAGTGTCATAATAACCCACTCAAGGGTCATATTATTAAGTCATAAATCTTTATATATTCGGCAGCCGCAAATAAAACCGGACGGGGAGTGTAGGGCGATGTTTACAGATTCAAAATTGTTTCTCTCTAAACCTGGTATTAAAGTCGCAAACGATGCCGAGAGATGAAGGTCTGGATTTAATTATTTTTTTTAAATCGTTCGGTTGTTGCTAATGTATCGGTGTATGAATATTTTGTTTTTAATTCATTTATGTTTTTTTTCATTCACGAATTATGTATCTATGAAGATCATAATTGAAAAAGAAATACATAGGATTATTATTTCATTACCGGTTAAAGTCTATAATTTTATTTCTAGTTTACATTTCATGTATATTATATATAAAGCTCTACAACGGACCAGACAGTTCCTTAACCGACCAGCCTCATATAAATATTCGAGTATCTATAATATTAAATGAAAAACGAAATCAATGAATAGTAAATTCGTGATCGCACAAATATCAAACAAGGTACTTAAACATAAGGAGAATATGATTTTTAAACTTAAAACTAAATTTATATTTTAATTATTATTACTAAAACCAGTTTGCTGGAAGAGAAGCCTAGGACAACTTCATGACGCAGTGGCTTAGCACTGATTTGCGTCTTTGAGGGCCGCGTGTTTAAATTCCGCACGGTAAAGTATGGCCTATAACTAATTGTCCTGGGTCTGAAAAAGGATAAAATACTAGTAACGTTTTTGACTAAACGGTTTTGAAAAAGAAATAAACGATTTCATCAACTGGATATCTTTAGTGAAAACTATGAGAAAACCCAAAAAGACCAGGGTCACTCTCGTATATGGCAGAGAGAAACTGGCAGTGGGGAGCAACAACAAAAGTGTGATACGGTAAATTCTTCTTAAAACAGTATTTTTTTTTAACTTTTTATAAGCCAGTGCTTGTTGACCACAATCCCACCTGGTGGTAAATGGTGATGCAGCCTCAGATGATAAATCGCACTGTCTTAGCGTAATTTATTCACTCTTGCCTTAAATACGCCCAGATTGTATTCGGACGGAAATATAGACGCCAGCAAATTATTCTTTGCTGTACATATTAAAAAACTCGAATCAAACCGTTTGGTTCTAATGCGTGGAATATTGACAACAAAGGAGTGAAGACCCGCCGACCGCCTGGTCGTCCATTGGTGGAAAAGAGAGGGAGGAATTAAAGCGTGCAATTCCTGCGCATACTATCCGAAATGCATCCTATAGAATACCGAGAAGTTGGCTACTCTGCGCCTGTGCTCGAGGCTGACAAGGTTGGTTTCAGTCAAATCAAGGTCACCAATGAGCCTCTTAGCACGTCTCTGCACTGAGTCCAACGCTGCCAGGTGACATTTTGCAGCATCAGCCCATATGTCACAGCAGTACTCCATGCACGACCAGGCTTGCGCTTTATATAAGGTAAGAAGCTGCCCCGGCGTGAAGTACCGCCGCACCCTTGCAAGAACACCAAGTTTCCATGCGGCTGCTTTGGCTCTGGACTTAATGAACCGCCAATAGTTGATCTTCGGAGAAAATTTAAACTAACAACTGGAGGCGGTCCGTGTGCTCCAAGGACACATTCTGGAAATTAGGAGATAGGGTGAGCGGGCTCCTTTCAGCAGTGAAAAGACACGCTTGTGTTCTGGAGGCGTTGAATCTCACGAGATTGGCATCACCCTACTTGGAGACTGCCTGTAGTATGAGATTCACACGCTCAACCATAGCCTCTCGTTAACACTAAGCGACGTTAACAATAAACAGTAGGTACATAACAAAATTCATTAAATTGTAAATTTCAAATTGAAATAAACTCATAGAAGCGGTTTTCGAATTATTTAACTTTCACTGAATAACTAATTACTATACTGTTTGGTTAACGAACTTTAAATTAAATTTAAATTTTGATGAAATTTGATACTTTTATATCTGTTCATAATTAACAATTCTCGATGCAAATTATTTCTTAAGTTTTTAGACATAATGTCAACATTAAATTAACAGATGTATTTTAATATTCCTTTATAAAATATTACTAATTGGTTACAAAAGTAATTTATTTATAACTAACTGTACCTGTTGAGTCCGCGTGAATTCAGATATAAAAAACATGTATTTTTGGATCTGGTATCACTGTAACAAATAAATTTGGTGTCAAAAGACACACAACGGGTGTTTTCGTCATAAACGTTTGTACGGATAGACAGGTAAATTATTTTTAACGTTAATATCACGTTGCCGAATAATATTAACTAAATAAAGCCACAATAAAATAAAGTTACAATCTTCGAGTTGCGTAGAATATGGAACTTTCCTGTTCCATAAAAAAATTATATTTATGTAAACAGAAAAACCGGTATGAAGATAAATAAACGATAGTTCACTATAACTTTAGTTATTTTGAATACATTTATATTATTGAATAAGTACAGTTTAATTAAAAGAAAGGTGGCACTATTTCATTAAATTTCCTGCTGAAATAAATTAATAATATGCAAAATATCCCCCGTCATGGGCAATATCAGTATGTAACTGTTTGAGCTGACGAGGAAGGAATAAAACTATTTTTATACAGATAATGGTGATAAACGAATACACAGTTCACCTGATGGTAATTGGATGCTATGGTCATCAATTAAGAAATGACTTGCCACCTCAGAAAACTATAATAAAACGCCTCTTTACCAGTAAAATTTGTCTCCCGTACACTCCACTCATTATACGCAACACACTATTACGGTGCTATTTATTATTATACTATTATATATTAATAATATTATGTATTATTATTATTTGTTTCATTTAATTTCTATTTATTATATGTTTCATCGACATAAAATTACAAAAAAATGTTATTAAATTTAAAATAAACGCTACGTTTGGTTTGGCTTTAATGTATTTTCTTCTTTCAGGTACTTTACAAATAGTGAAGAGCGAGGAAGAAGATCAGGGCAAGTTCGAATGCGTCGCAGAAAATTCAATTGGAACAGAATTCTCCAAGCCCATTTCGTTATATGTAAAAGGTAAGTTAAGTTAACATTAAAAAGAAGTACCTATTTGTATGATATACCGGTTATATTATCGTCATCAGTGTCGTTTTGAATTCTATTGCGCAGAGAAATTCCTAGTAAAGCTCCATTTATACTTCGCTAAGCAACTTTGAAGCTCGATAGGTTCTGGTTTCTAATAAAAAATGAAGCCACCATAAAATTTATGAAAATATATTTGAAGCTTTCTTTAGGTTCTGGTTTTATGAAGCCACCATAAATTTTGAAAATATATATTGAAGCTTTCTTTAGGTTCTGGTTTCTAATAAAAAATGAAGCCACCATAAAATTTATGAAAATACATATTGAAGCTTTCTTTAGGTTCTGGTTTCTAATAAAAAATGAAGCCACCATAAAATTTATGAAAATATATATTGAAGCTTTCTTTAGGTTCTGGTTTCTAATAAAAAATGAAGCCACCATAAAATTTATGAAAATATATATTGAAGCTTTCTTTAGGTTCTGGTTTCTAATAAAAAATGAAGCCAGAAAATGAAGCAGAATTTATGAAAATATTTTTTGAAGCTTTCTTTAGGTTCTGGTTTCGGTTTAAAAAATAAAGTCACCATAAAATTTGTCATTGAATTAAGAGTAAGATATGTAAAGAAATACCATATCTCATTTATTTTCTGTAACGCTGTAAAAGCTTACACTAATTAGATAGTAGACTCTTCTCTTGCATAATAAGATAAATGAAAGAAAATTAGAATCAACATTAAGATCACGTATTTTTTAAATTGTTGTATGTGTGCTTGTGCTTGTGCAAATATATACCTATATACAATCTGTATAATATATAAAAAAAGGCCAAATGCGTGTTAGCACACGCGGAGGATTAAGTTTGATTCGGTTTACCCAAGGCCAACACAACCAAAACTCTTTATCGCATTATTTAATGTCGCTTTTTTATGTCTGTAATATTAAAATTTTGCTAAGGATACGTGATGTAAGCTATGAAGTTCTGGCCATGTTACAGGATTACGGAGCCTAAAATCTTCACAAAAATCAACTCAGTCTATTCCCAGGCATGGCACTATTATAGGCATTAACTTAACTCGTAATATAACATTTCGCCCCTTATTTAAATTTAGATTTTGGATTTCAAACTGCAGTTATAAAAAAAAACGAAAAATTCAAAAGTTATAGAAGTAAATAACAATAAATTAATTTCAAATTAACTATTACATGCAAACATATTTATTTTAGTTTATGTCTTTGAAACAATTCATAATTGACAATGCTGTAATATTCGGAGTACAATCGAACAGCGCCGCGGTCGCATTGAGGTGGGTTTGCGGCCGCAGTGCTTAATGATCGTCGATTAACGTCCAACTTATTGTGGTCGATGTCATTATGCGGCCCTGATTGCTTCAGAACGTTGCGGATTGATTAGTGCAGCTTATAAACTTAATCTGAGTAAAATCATACGGAAAAACAAGGCTTTTGTATTCATATTTTATTGTAGGATGAAATTAAATTTAAATACCGTGTAGTAGCGGCGTAACAGAATCCATTTTCGTAAAAGTGTAAAAGATAACAGGGCGAAAAATGAAATAGGGGATGGGATATGCTGGAGGTTTCATTGATTGAGATTAGAATGGCTCTACATTACCTTAACGGCAAGGCTCCGGACGAGTATAAAATAACAGCGGTGCTTCTGAAAACGGGCGAAAAACTGAAATTGAAGTCTTTGAGAAGCTTTATTATTTCGTCCTTCATAGTGGCGCTACTCTGGAGACGTGGAGCAGAAGTATGATGATCTTACTCTTTAAGAAAGGCGACAGCGCTCTATTAAAGAACTTCAGACCAATTTCCATTCTAAGGCGCGTCTACGTGCTCTTTTCTAGGGTCATTACGAATCGTCTCGCGCGTAGATTTGATGACTTCCAGGCTCCAGAATAAGCCGGTTTCCGAAGGGCTTTAGTACCATATATCACATACACTCTTTGAACAATTTTACGGGAGACAGAATAGTAAAATCTACTCCTTTGTACTTCAGCTCTCTGTACCCTTTAGACCGAAACACAGTAATGTGAGTAAAACATGACATAATATGAAATATGTCATTCATATTATGTACTTGTATTGCTGTGAACGTGTCGTATGAGGAAACTTAAGGTGGCTCAAAAAAGATATAAAGAGGACTAAGCTATATTAGTAATATATTTGTTTTTCGTGCAACACCAATGATTCGGCTCGACCGAGAAAGGACCACGCTCTCACAGAATACCAGCGTGAAATGGTAGCTTGATGCTGCTGTGTTTCGTATGGTGAGTGTAGAGAACCGGAGACCCTTTTTACTGGAAACAAGGCATTCCGTCGCACAGGGATCAGGGACAACGCATCTCTATTTTGATTCGACCTTTTATCTCATCGGTTGTCGGTTTTTCGAACTATATATGCGGCTCATTGCCATGCCAATAGTTCTACTGTGGATATCCGAATTTCTATGTTTATCGCGCGTATAAACCTTGAACATATCCCTCTTAAGAGGGTAGACGGTCTGCGCGGGAATTGAAAAATAGGTATTTGAAGAAACTATTGCCGTCCCTCGCCTCTGGTCTCCACCCGAAGAGTGCGATAGGGACAACTGCAGCTCAAAACGATTTTACCTACAAAAACCATGACCGATCGACGTTTCGTATTCCCCTGTTTTCTCATCGAAAACTAAGCCAATTTAATTAGTTTTGGTATCAAAATTTAAATGAAGAATAGATCTATGCTTCTATCATTTGCTTTTATCTTAAAAACTTTTCAAATTTCTTTGGTAGTCGTCTGATTACGGAGGTAATTTTTTTAGGTTTTTGGAACGTCATATTTATTTTTGTAATATTTTTTGAAAAAAAGTAAATGATAGGGATGACTTCAATAGATCTAGATTTTTATAAACAAAAACGATTACTCTAGAGGCATTATCTAGGTAGAAAATAGGGGAATACATTTGTATGGAATAAATGCAGTCCGTCTACCCTCTTAAGCGCTTGCTGAGCGATCTTGAGCTCACCTACTCATACGGCCAGCAGTGAAGGATGTATCAGATCCATAAGTCATCACTGGCTACACGCACTAATTGTACAATCTCGTTTTCAAGTTGTGAGGTATATCTGCCGAAAAGATGTATCGTAATTTCCCGAACGCTGCCCAGCCGAGTTGTATCCGTCGAAAATAACATATTATGTTAACATATTACTGTCACTAACATATTACTTTAATTAGATTATTCGTACTTTGAAATTTTTACGTATCACGATACATAAAATGAAAAAAAAAAACAATAACCACCGTTTTTTGCTGGTATTTTTTTCGTCAAGATCGCACCTTTCGAACCATTAATTAAACTGAATAATAAATGCTTGACTTTGACATTGACTATAAGATAAAAGACAGCCGGCGAGACCGACCCACTTTTTACACCAATTTTCTTTGCGGTAAAATAACGAGTGTTCCAGCCCTATTTTTAGAAACGGAGCTGTTCACTTTTCACGGGGCTGAGACTCGGTTACGAATAATATATGCAATTTATTCGCAGATAGTGTCGCGCCACACACGTCGGTCCGCTAACTATCTGACACATTTAGATAAGTAGGACGGGTCGCGACGTGTCATTACATTTTGTAAGAATACGCGTACTCACGAACTGGCAGTTTGGTTCAAATATAGTAATTTTTACGAACAGGTGTATAATTTTCGTTACCTTACATTTCATTTTCGCTGTCATCCGTTTCTTTTTAAAGCTTTTCTCATATAAAATGTAATATAGCGCACGGTATAAAAATAGATCGGTAGTAAAATCAAGCGTTCACAAAATGAACTTAATTTGAATCTAGTTTCTGGTAGAACACTGGGGACATCTAGATATGGTACAACTAAACTATTAATGCGATGTTTTCACGTTTCGTAACTCATGTAAGTATCGTATTTTAGTTTTCACAAACCTACTGTCACAGTATTTAATAATGACGTTACTATCACTAAATGAATAATATAATATCATTGAATAAAAATGTAATACAAGTCATATATTGTTTTGTTACAAGTCATACATAGTTTGTGTAATAGCATCATTAATTTATTGGTTCCTTTACTTCCATTGCCTCCAATCGTTATAAGGAGTAAACTCCAGTCACGCGTCTGAGCTGACACGTACAATTTGTTTTCTTCTTTATGTTTTTAATCAGCCAGTAAATAGGCAACTGCTTGATAAACCACTGTAACTAACTATATCATGATTAGCTTTTATCCTCACGCGGATTTATGAGTACAATCGTAGTGCCAGATGTTTCCGCATCTTTGAAGCTGCTCTGCATTTAATAACCCAACTGCCAATCGTGGCAATTATAGCATTTATCCCCCTTGCCCTTTAGGCTCAATTTTTATTGCCGCGAAACGGAATTTTTGTAACGAAATAGTACATGCTATAGTGAGTTTTATGTTAATTGTGTAACGTGCATACTAGATATATAGCCAAAAAAGTAGTCGCGCGTCTTCCGGGGAATTCTCGCGCATTCTCGAGGATTCCCGTAACTATTGTCGACGCCATCTGTGGAATCCGCGGAAAGTGGCGCGAAGGGTGACGTTTTCTTTTGTATAATAAACCATTAACCCAAAAATCTCATTTCCTTTTTTTGATGTTCTTCTTTTTCTTATTATTTTCCTCTTCTTCTGCCTCACAAATAAGCAATATGAAAATAATATCCAAGTCAACCATTCTTGTTAAATAAGAACCTTCTCGTGCGACAAGGTGAAATTAACGCTTCCATTCTACTAGGTTCCGTCGCAATGTAAATTGAGCTTTATGAAGCAATCTATTTAGGAAGCCTATGCTCAGCAGTGGAGTTGCAATGGATTGTAACATTGCTATGCCGTTTTTACCTAAAGCAAAGCCCAAAAGACTGATTATACTTTGGCTTGATTAAACGGTTGATGATTTCGAACCTTTTTTTGCTGCTGCCATGCTGCAGTTATAATAGTAGTATAGTTGTAGCACGATTGGGTCTTCTCGACCGGGGAAGGACCACGCTTTCACAGAATACCAGCGTCAAATAGTAGCTTAATGCTGCTGTGTTCCGTAAGGTGAGTGTGGAGAAACGGAGACCCTTTTTACTGGAGACGAGGCATTCCATCTTAATCCTCACGGGTCTGCATTTTGATTCGTAATCGAGGATAGATGTGGATATCTATGGGCCACAGCAACCACTTACCATCAGGTGTACTGTGTGCTCGTTTGTTACCACATCCAATAAAATAAATCCACTACCCCATATCGTCCCATGGGTGTCACAAGAAGTTACAGAGAGTAAGTGAAACGAGATGGGCATCAGTATCTTCCTGATAACAACTCATAATAATAAAAGACTGCGGTTGCCAACCCGCTTGCCAAGCTTGGCAATCGTGGCAATATCCCCTGTGGATGTCTATAACCAGCAGTGGACTTTTATAAACTGTGACGGGTTTGTGAATAGATGAATTTTTCTATATGAACTTACATGTTACGTGCCTGACACTTAAATTAATTTCAATTCGTTGGATTATGAAGAAAAATGATCATGTTGTAGTCTACTTATCGTAATTGCTTAGGTGATGGGTAACATAGACTGTATGACATCGGCATAAAATAAATATGGCGATCATGAACTGTCAAATGTATCGTGTACATTCCAAATCCAAGGTAGTTATATAATGTGAAATATACGAGAAATATACAAATAGCTTAACAATAAACCACTATAGGCGGGTTGAGGCTTAACATTATATTATTAGCTATGTTTTATTTCATGTTTAAATTTGGCCATATAAAGAAATAAGAAAACTTAGAACGCGTTAGATTCTTATTGAATTAGTTCGCAACTTGAAGGGAGGGACTCCGATTATTTACCTCTCCAAAATTAAATGTCGCCCTTCGTTTATTGAAACGATTCCCAACTTTATGAAAGTTTCCCGTTTAGTCCGTGTTATACTGTCAATTTAAAAAGAAATTTTCTCGGTGTATTTATTTATCAGGTAATATTATTTATTAGTTTGGTCTTCCAGTTAACACTAGATTCATTAATTAGTCTTCATTATATTTTTACGTGGTAGAGCAATGCTGCAGCTATATTATGGTTGCAGCACGAAAGGGTCGGCTCGACCGTGGAAGAACCACGCTCTTACAGAATACCGGCTTCAAATAGTAGCTTAATGCTGCTGTGTTTCATATGGTGAGTGTAGAGAAACGGAGACACTTTTTAGTGGAAACGAGGCCTTCCACCTTAGTCCTCAGGATTGGCAACGCATTTACATTTTAATTCTTAATCGAGGATAGATGTCTGTGAGCCACAGCATCCACTCCATCAGGTAGACTGTGTGCTCGTTTCTAACTCTTATTTTATACAAAATAAATAATAAATATTTCTTCTATTCAGTTTTTATCAGAGAATTTTGTTGCCCATCTCCTGTTTAATATTTATTCTTATGATATTGTCATGATATTCATTCGTTCATTCATCATCATCATCATCATTACAGCCCTTCACAAGTCCAGTTCTGAACCTCCCCCAAGTAATGCCACAAAGCACGGTCCTGAGCCACCTGCATCCATCGACTTCCTGCATGTCTTACCAGTTCGTCACTCCATCTAGTGGGGGGTCGCCCTACACTACGCCTACCGGTACGAGACTGCCACTCGAGAACCTTTCTTCCCTATCGGTTATCGGTTCTTCGAGCTATATGGCCGGCCCATTGCCATTTCAGCTTACTAATCCGTTGGGCTATGTCGCTCTGGATTTACTGCAGATATCCTCATTTCTGAGTCTATCACGCAGAGAAACTCCGAGCATAGTCCTCTCCATAGCTCGCTGAGCGACTTTGAGCGTCCTCATACGGCCAGCAGTGAAGAACCACGTCTCGGTTCCGGAGGTCATCGCTGGCAACACGCACTGGTTGTACAACTCAGTTTTCAGGTTTTGAGGTATACCTGAAGAGAAGATGTGTCGTAATTTCCCGAACGCTGCCCAGCCGAGTTGAATCCGTCGATTGACCTCTTGGTCGAAGTTGGACTTACCTAGTCAGACTATTTGTCCCAGGTAAACGTACTCGTCCACAACTTCGAGCATAGTGCTCCCAACAACTACCGGCATAGGTGTGACATGGCTTGTTCGGGAGGCTGGAAGTCGTAGAGTCTGCGTGCGAGACGATTCGTAATGACTCTCGAAAACAGCACGTAGACGCGGCTCGGAAGGGAAATCGGTCTGTAGTTCTACAAGAAAGCGTTGTCGCCTTTCTTAAAGAACAAGACCACCGCACTTCTGCTCCACGCCTACGGAGTTGTGACACCATGGAGGACGGAATTAAAGAGCTTCTCAGGGACTTCAAGTACCGGTGTTCCACCCGCTTTCAGAAGCTCCGCTGTAATTCCATCCTCGCCTGGGGCCCTGCCGTTTTTAAGGTGCTGGAAAGCCATTCTAATCTCGCTCAGACTGTAGTCCGGGATATCATCGGAATAGTGTCGGATAAGACTTGCTCGTTACTCACACTTGCGTGTGGCTCCAACGATGATGTGTACAGCTGCCCATAGAACCTCTCAATCTCACTCAAAATCTCAGGTGTCCCGGAAACGATGCTGCCACATTCAGTCTTCAGCTTTGACAGTTTGCTCTTTCTGGCAGACAGATCTCTGGCAAAGATTTTGGAGCCCTGGTTCCGTTCGATCGCTTCTTTAATACGAGCAGTATTAAAGTTGCGTAAGTCTCGCCGCGTGCATTTGGAGATCTGTCTGTTCAGTTGCCTTTATGCTGTCAAATCTGTTGACGATTGCAGCCTCATCTCCCGTCTAACAGCCATGAGATTAAGAGTGTGATCGGATAGTTTTTGTGTTCTACTGCGGCGGGTCTTGCAGAACTTAGCTCCGACCGCATGGACAGTTTCCACGAGCTTGTCATTCATATCGTCCACTGCATTGCAATCTTCTAGGCACTGAAAGCGGTTACGTAACTCGAGCTGACAGGTTTCGGGATTCTGGATCAGAGCACGAGGGGGACGGAGCGTTGACTTCATTAAACGAGACCTCTCCAACTTAACGTTTAGGTTCAGTGTGCCTCTAACCATTCGGTGATCGCTGCCAGTTTTCACCCTTGCGATCACTGAGACATGACTGAACAGTTGGCGTCTGGTCGTCATAATGAAGTCAATCTCATTTTTAGTCGAACCGTCGGGGCTCGACCAGGTCCACAGGAAGTGGACCTGCACCGCACATTCATTCATCACAGCCTATCAAAAGTATATAAGATCCAGTGCTAAACATATGATTCCTCCATAAATTGTCTCGTAGGGAGATTTTTCCGTAGTTACCACGCTTGGGGGCTCGATTTGCAACCACATTTTTTTATTTTTTTTATAGTTATTTTTAGGAAAAAAATGTTACCATTCTCCTGTTTCAGTTTCCCTCAGTCGACTTTTGTGATGACTCAAGGGATGATATGGGGAAATATATTGTTTTTTTATTAAAACTACTTTTACGATACGATTTACGATTTTGTCGCGGTTAATTTGTTGTTTGTGTTTCAAATTTATAATATTTAATTTAGTTAATAGTTCGCGTAGATATAATAAGAAATCATGTTTTAGTTTTTTTTTTATTTAAGAAAATCAACTACTGTTGCTTTTTATTTCTTTATTATTCTTGTACATGAAAATACATACAAAATAGAAGATCACAACCATAAAAATTGTAAGTACATCAATAATAACATTGTCATTTTACTTTATTAATTAACAACTTTACCATATTTTAAAAATAATCAAATTCTTCTATAGTTTACGCTTAAAGTTTTCAATAAGACGTTCCATGACAAACGTAATAGATACGTGAAACGTAACTACAATAGTTTTGCTAGATGAGACACCATAACATTACCTGTTCTCTATGCGATCGGATATAGACAAAACATGTCCATTATGAAAATGTAGGCATGAATAATTAGGAATTCCACAGTCAATATTTTTGTTATTGTTATTTGTTTCGTAACATGTTATAACTTGCTAAAGCCGGGCAGCCAATATTAATAACGGAGCTCATTTCATGTTTTGATCTACCAATCAAAACAAGCTCATGCTTGATGTTGAAGTTGCTTCCTAACAATAACCGACTATTATCTACTTTCGATCAAAAGGCAATCTTAGCGATCTAATATCGACGAGGCGTAGCTTCGGGCACTTATGTAAGATATTTTCTTGTTGATCTAGCAAAGAAATCAAAATACCTTTATAAAATAGGTCAACGTATTGATTCATACATGACATCTTGTTAGCGATTTATTACACATTATCAAGACAGTTTATTATATATCAGAGCATTATTGTGTCAGACAGTTTCGGAATTGGAAATGTTAATGTTAACAGGTTGTTAGACACTTACTTAGTTACTTACTTATCTTCACGCACAATCCCTAACGGGGTAGCCAGAGAGAACAGATCGCGAAGTGTCACAATCCTTACATACCTCTTTCGCTTCTTTCGTGTTCATTAACTTCTTCATACATGCACGTCTAGGTATCCGAGTACTCTTGACCTTCCCCTCTTCGAGTAATTTGCTCACATGGTCTTCGAAAGTTAGTCTCGGTCTACCTCGACACCTTTTAATATTTACTTTCGCGCTATATATTTTCTTCACCATTCGGTCTTCACTCATTCGCTTAACGTGCCCAAACCATCGGAGTACGCCCCTATCAATTTTTGTGATAAGGTCATTTTTCAATCCTGCCATATTGCGAATCTCTTCGTTTCGCTTTCGGTCGTCTATGGTAACGCCGCACATTTTACGAAGAGATCGCATCTCCACTGCATTTGACTTGCTTTTATGCTTCTTCTGGCATACCTAGGTTTCGCTGCCATATAACAAAGTCGGCACCAACACTGCGTTATGCATTGCAAGGCGTGCACTCTTCACTACGCCTTGCCTTTTGACTAACGCATTCAGGGCACCGTTGACTTTGTTCCCGGCAGCGACACGCCTGTCCACATCTAAATCACATCTTCCATCCCGGCTGAAAGCACTCCCCAAGTATACAATTTCATTTACCTGTTCTAGACATTCCTGATTTACCCATATTTCACATTTCGTTCTCTCTTCGTCCTTTTCAAATACCAGAACCTTAGTTTTATTGGCATTCAAACGGAGACCTTTAATTTCACATTCCTCTTTCATACACGTGACTAATGCCTTTAGTTCTGCTTCTGATGGTGCAGTAAGCACTGCATCATCAGCATACAGCAGACAACTTTAATGTCACCCAATTTCACACCCAAACAGCTATTTTTCAGTTTCTGTAAACAGCTGTCGAGATGCATTATGAACAGCCAGGAAGACATGACACAACCCTGTTTTACGCCCGCTTGGACGCTAAACATGGGTGACAGGTCATGCCCTACCCGCACACAGGCTTTACAGTCATAGTAAAGTGACACAGCCCTTAACAATCGACCAGACACCTGCAATTTTATATTTCATTTGTATATCTAATTAATAACCCATTGAGTACCTAGAATCTTAAATTTCATGTATAAAAGGTTTGAAAAGTGCTATTTTTATCATCCACTGACTGACTCATCCTAGCCTATTTCTAGGTGACATAGAAATTTAAAATTTGGATTGTCATGCGTTTAACAAAGGAAAAAAATCTAAGAAATCTAAGAATCTAGGAAAGAAGCCGACATGTATTGACAAAGTTATTGATGCAGTTAGCTTCGAGTTCTAGTAACAGTTCCAAGAACGTTGTACTTCTAAAGATCCTACGATTTAAGCAAATGCTACGAATTTAAATGAAACTAATCTTTACGGATTTTATCCCCTGCGACGTTTCAAGAACTTTGCATCACATGTAGCACTTATAAAGTAATTTAATATACGCGACATCGTAAGTTCGCCTAAACATAAGAAATCATTAAAAACTACGAAGCTTGGCGCCTGTTCGGATCTTAACGCTTTTAATCGGCAAAGCTGACAGCCCCGAACGTTGTTTGTACCGAACCGAACCTAGCCCCCTTTTCGCATTTATGTTTTTGGTAAGATTATAATTACTGAAATGTTTCCTTCACCGACTATTTTGTGGTTAAACAGTAATTAAAAATTTCACAGTATTGCATTTGCTTAGATGGAGCTTAAACTTGCTCTCGTATCATAAAACTTAAAGCGAGTGATGATCCTCTGAGCTATTACGGCTCCGGCGGGTAAGATACGTGTTGTCAAACACTTGCTGTGTGTGAGAAATAATAAATATTACGGCGTAATGTGGCGGCGTAATAAATATTACGTAGTATATGCACAGGCGTGGACAGTTCATTAAATTAGTAAAAAATGAAACGAAAACGGTTCTTATTACAATTTCAAAAAAGCTAAAATTTGAAAAAATTCCAATCTTATTTCCAGAAATTGTACTACGTAGTTTTTAGACATAGGATTCATTTAACGTATCACCATAGGCTCGACCATCTCCTTACTACGGTAAAATTTGTATGCGAAAGTGGCGTTTGAAAGATTTTTGTGGTCGTTGATGAGGATTTAATCGGTAAATCCTTATCTAATTTATGTTTGCAAGTCTCCATTATATCGGAAGGAGGGTGAATTTGACCCCAAATGACCCGCTATTAATTTCGCCGTTCGTTTATCTTGGCGTCCAGTTTGGTCACTTGCCAAAGCGTTGATCAAAGTATTGTTATTAATGGTTATTGACATTAGCTAAATTTCTACAACTAGTACTGAGTAAATTGACGGAGAACTGAATCTAAATTTAGGTACTTACCGTTGGTAAATGTATATCAATCAAGGCGTCGCGTTGCTTAAATGCTAGCATATTTAACTTTTTTACTCTGTTAAAATTACAAAAAAATACTAATTTAGGCATTTGTAACAGATGTCTGAACAATCTAAGATTTCGCAGACGTATTAGGATCCAATGTCTATACAATGATTTCCTGACTACGACCTAGTATTGTCTCTAAGATCATCACAACTTACGATCAATGCGCGTTTGTTAAAAATTAAAAAAAATCGATTTCATAAATTAAGTTTTTCTTGATAACACTTGCTATCTTGTTTATAAGAAATTAATAACTTTTGCTTTCATATTTTATTTTTTCAGTGCTTTCAATATAAAACAAAACATTTCATTTTCCTCTTCAAAGACGTTCAATTATGGTAGGAAATAGAACAGACATTAAACATCATTTTTATACATAAACTGAGGTAAGCATGTAATTAATGTTATGTTTCGTCAAATAGCGAAATTAACTTTTAGTGTGTTTAGAAAAACCTTTTTACTAAACATATATGTCTTTATCTCTAAAAAAAATTACGCTTTTTTCTCGAAGATCAAAAACATCGACTCTGCGCCGAATGCAACTGTAAAACAAGCTAATCATTTTGTATCAACTGGCCTAAACTTAAAGTTAAAGTTACTGTAAGTGCAAGAAATAATATTTAATTTCACAGTTTTATTCGATACTATTTCCCCTTTGACTATATCGCGTTTCAACGTAAACCTTCATAGAAAAGGTTTTGATCATTTTGCTTGAACCACCTTCCTTTCGCTGGAAAAGTCTTCTTGTTACCTTTTCATGCCTAGTCTCTAACCGTCTAACCTCTAATTGTCTTAAACTTTATCAATCATAACATATTTTCTAAGAAATTTTAGTTTGAGATACCATCTAAATTGTATCATATAGTATTGATGTTATTAAATTTTAACGACGAGGAGCCTGAAAAAAAATACGCCGCTGCCACCAGTAACTACGTCTTTCAAACCAAACGCCTTTTTTGTGTTTATTAGTTGGGTTGTGAATTGGAATATAATTAGATGATGAAGAATATTCAAACTTTCTCTCAAAATCTTTTTACGTGTTAACTTTAGAAACAGATTCTATTTTATAAGTTAATTATACTATCCCTATATCCTTTGCATGAGTATAATATAATTATGATCTTTTTTTAAACGTTACCTCCACACTCGGATTTTCTCCTGTATCGTGGGGGCAGTTTACAAACATAAATTTCACAAGGACAAACATCCAGACCCGTAACAATTACTTGTAGACTATATAAATACTTGTTCCGTGCGGGATTCGAACCCGCGGCCCTTAGCGCTGTAACTCATCGCTAAGTCACTGCACCACGGAGCCGTCAAATCATATAAGTTGACAAAGTTTTACCGCAATTAGATTAACGGTATGGTATCACGTAAAATATGAACTAACAAACATTATTTTATATATTAGATTTATATATCTGTACGCAGACAAAAATTAAGAACTCCGAGTTAAATTTAGTTCTGCATTCTCAGAAAAGTGGGCGCACTTAACAAAACATCTCTAAAAAATCCCCAAACCCAAACTGCTTATATCTTTTTATTTCTTAACATGATGTAATTTCAGTTTCTATCTTTGCGAGGTAAAGCCAAGCTGCTGCTATATAATGGTTGTAGCACGAATGGATCGGAATACCAGCAGAAGCTAATATAAAATCTCTTGAAGAATACCAGCGTAAAATAACAGCTAAATGCTGCTTTGTTTCGTATGGTGAATACGGAAGGAACGGGAGAACCCGTTCACTGGAATCGAGGAGTTCCATTTTAGCCCTCAGGGATGTCAATGCATCTGTATATTGATTCTTAATTGAAGATTAATGTAGATGTCTAACGGCCGCAGCATCCACTTACCATCAGGTAAACTGTGTGCTGGTTTGGCACCGTTATTCTATAAAAAATATTTTGCAAAATTGCTAAGGAACAAAATTATTTTTAATTACTTCGAATGTTGTACTGTTTTTTTTTTTCTCGTTGTTCAAACTCCTATTTATTGTATATTTAAATCATTGTCCTGATTGGACGTACAATTGTCGATGGTTTAATAAAGTCTTTGTTTTCGTTTCATTATTCGTAAAACAGTTGACTGGTGCGCGGAATCGTGCAAGCTTTAGATAATAATAAAATAAACAAGGTATATTTTTATTATTCCGACAAGGTTCACATTTGTCTTCCATTTAGATGATGATAAGAAATGTTGGTAGGCGTTTCATTATAAAGAATGAATGCAATTTCCTTTGGGATTAAAAATGACACTTCTAATCCAAAGCAATGGTATTCAGTGAGAGTTTTTTAACGTTTACAAAAAGGAGGTTGGAAGTATGATTTACATCTCTTATTTTAGGATATTTATCAATATATTATATGTTCAATTAGACTTTTTGAGTTTTGACTTTTTTTTCAACGGCCTCGTTATTCCTGCAGTAATCTACTTACTTATTAAAAACAAATTATAACCACTGAAGCAACCTTTTAATATGTTATCAAATATTATTAATATTTAATATGATATCAAAAAGTAAAACCAACGTAATTAGAGAACCCTGTTTTAGAATAGACAGAATTACCTACTTTCTTTGGTCAACTGATGGGACAGAATTATCTTATTAAGTCTTTTCTCTGATCAATTAGTTTTACTTTATGATATTCTTAGTAAAAACCTGAATAAAAGTAAACATACGTTTCAACATACTTCTACCTGACTGTAGACTTATAAGAGGTTGTGATAACTATGATAATATGATGATTAATTTTGGGAATATTGCTACTTTTAACCGCCTTCAAATAGGAGGAGGTTCTCGATTCGAGTGTATGTCCTTTTGTTTTGTGTGTATGTTACGTGATATCTTAGCAAACTGCGAACCGAATTTAATAATAATTTTTTTATCAAATAGGCTTTATCTTAAGTGTGTTCCCATTAAATTTTGAACATTCCGCCGTCAAGGGTGGGAAAATAGTTTGAAAACGTTTCGTACTATTGGACTTGGAATTTCGGACTATTGTTAATATATAAAGAACCGATTTTAAGAATTCATTTTTTTTTAATAAGTTACACTTCAATGTTATATATAAATTTAAAGAAAAAAATCCACCCTAAGGGTTGCAAGTAACTTCTTTAGCAATATGATGTCGGTTTTTACTTGTTGTTAAAAGTTATAATTATGGATAACCTTTTTAAATCTATTCGTGTATCTAAAAAATACAGTTGACTCGTAAGCTGCAAAATGTGATAATATTTTTGCCGCGATAATATTTCACGTAGTAGTCTGAACACAAACAGCTCGTCCTGACACGTAATAGAAGCTAAATAAAATTTACGTACAGCGTTTGAGCAATAAGAATATAACAGTGTAGAACACGGTCTAGGCGTTAATATCACGTAACTACATTGAACGCGGTGAACCAGTTCGTTTATAGGACGATACTTGCGGACTGCAGTCGTGTATCCGAGGCTTTCATTTCCTGATGTGATTCACGGTACTCGATTTCAGATTCGAGTACGTAGATTTTCATTAGACGGGATATTAAGTAAACAAGATTATATCTGTATATTTTTCACTATTTAGGGTTACGTATCTAAACGATAAAACGGAGCCCTATTAACGTCACTGTACTTGACTGTCTGTCAGTCCCATCTGTCCGTCCGTGTCACAAATCTCTGATTTGTAGGTGGAATGAGTTTCATCATCATTTACAATGTATCATGCCATTACGCATAAGTAAGTATAAGACCTTAGTGTAGCGCCCTCCTCGGAGCGTCTGACTGAGTAACTCTTGTAAAACAAAATAAAATAAGACTTTGTGTAGGCCTCATAAACATCAAACGGCAGGCCCCGATCGCAGTGAGGTACTCTCTCCTGATTATTTGTTGTCTATACAAGTACTTTTACCGTAAGGAAGTCGATAACATGATCCACAGAGGTACTAGTTTTTAATTTAGTTGTAATATTTATGGAAAATATCTTTAAATATAATTTAAGCCCATCCTGTATGGAAAGTCAAAAATTTCACGCATTTAGTGCATAAAATGTAATTGATACTACCCTAAACTTGAAGTTTATATTAAATAAACCTACCTTTTTAATAAAGATTAATCACATTCAGTAAAATTTTTGGAGATTAAAATGCTATGAAACATTTGGACTAAATGACAAATCGAAATTATAAGGATACCTTATATCTGAGCGGAACTCTAGAACTAGGATATATTAAACAGTGCAGTGGCGGGTTAAGGGAACCCATCACAATCCATCCATCATGTCCGATAGGCGCAAAAGGCCCACAATAGATCAGAAGGTGTATCCATCTCGAATAATTGCCAAATATGAAATAGATTAGCTATGGGAAGCAGCGAGAACTACTGCGTCGCCAATCTGCCTACTAGACGTTGCGAATCTTGAGAAATGCTCCCTACTAATATAGGCCAATATTATCGGTGTACTGTTTCAAGATGCTATATTCGCCATCTTCACCTTTTAAGTGAATGTAAAAAGTTAGCATTAAGCACAGGCCTATCGTAAAGCTTGCAGACACTATAGCTGTCTTATGACTATACTACTCTCTTGTTAAATGCGGTGTCGTAATATCGGCCTAGATAATAAATATATCTATCATTTTTGTAATTTTTGTTCCACATATCTCTTTTATATACAATTACTATACAGGGGCGACTCTTGGTGGTTAATGAAATCTGTCACCCATAGAAATATTCATCTCAATCGATCCTTGATTAAAAATCAAAATATTTTTCACAGTCCATCTGATGGTAAGGGGATGCTTATGGCCCGTAGACATTAATCTGCTATTTTACGCTGGTATTCTGTGAGAACGCGTTCCTTTTCCCGTCGAGCCGACTTATTCTTGCTCCAACCATAAATTAGCTACTGTGTGACTACCACGTATAAACAACACACAAGTGTGTTGTCACCATTGAGAACTAAAATGGAACGTTTTGTTAACATCAAATAGAATCTTCGGTTTACCACAAAAAACAGCAGTATTATACTGCAATTTTACGATTGTATGCTGAGAGAGTGTGATCCCTTCCCGATCGTGCCGATCGTGCCGGTAGCACTACAATACAATTGCAGTATATCTCCACAAAGTTAATAAAATTTCAATCAATTTAAGTTTCAAGCTTTAACGTAGCGAGGAGAGTATATTTTAAATAACATTACTAAATACCGTTCATCTTTTCGGTCGTAAAACACTTTAAACGGCTCGACAAACATTTCGACTAAAACCTCTTGCTTTTGTTAATATCTACGGTAAACCTAAACATCAGTAGCTAGTCTTCACTTGTCTACCCAACCGAACAGCTAAAAGTTTGTATGATTATCTCAGAAAAGCTTTTATGAAAATACATTTAAACGAGTTTGCTCGCCCGGAGCCAAGGCTGAATTCCCATGCCTTTAATAAAGATTTAATTTTATATTAAACATTTAATTAAATACTATGTTTCTTACCCCGACATGTAATGTAACATTGTGGGACGTTCAATGTTAGAATAAAAAAATGAATAAAGTAGTAAGAATTTCTGATATCATTGAAATTGCGAACTTTTTTGAGAACACCACTTTTTCCGTCTTTTCTTTTTTTTCATTATCGTTACAGCCTATCAAAGAACTCTGCTAAACATAAGCCTCCCACTTAGATTGCCTGCTACGTAGTAGAGATATTTTCTATAGTTGCAACGCTAGCATGCGTGTTGGCTACTGTAGTTTTTTTTTTAAATTATTATCACTTGTTGTTAGGAAGGTACTGCCGTTATTCAGTTTTCTCTGACGCCGACAAATTACTCCATTCCTATGCGGTACGTATTACGTAATATATATATATATATATATATATATATATATATATATATATATATACGTACAGATGGTGCTAAAGAAGTTACTTCAGTCGTGTGGTCGCACACTCATTTTTTTAGTTATTACATAAAAAAACACATTACATAAAAGTGACTGATTCATAAGAAAAAGTAGAAATAGTATTATTTTATTACATAAATGTGAATTGAATTTACTAAAACATTTAATGGAGAGGCTAATAGCGTAAAAGTATAATATGATAGAGGCGATGGACAAAGATTTCATTATTACATTCTTAGACCTTGGTATCAAAACCGGTAAGTGTATGTAGCAAATTCAACGGGCTACTGTGTAAAGAATATTTAATAGATCGAAAAATATGCATTTTTTTTAAATTAATTAAAGGTTTTTACAAATAAAACGAACAAGGAGTAAATAATGACGGGACATAAAACATTTAAACTGAACCAAAAAACCCCGCTGTTAAAGAGGAATGTATCGCTGTCGTACCTATTTGACACTGATGGAGGTTGGTAGACTGAGTCTGTGGGTTAAAAAATCTTTTGTTCACAAAAAGACGGCTTAGAATTATCAATTTTATCAATAACGTTTAAAATGTTGAGAAATGTATCGGTTTTTGGGTTCCTCATGACTTTATAATATTATGAACAATATTTTTTCAAAATGTTGTTACTACTTGTATTTAAAATTAGTTGTAACAAGGCAAACCGCATAATATCTTTGGTCCCACAAAGATAACAAGTGGATAAATGGCGTAGACTAAAAGATTTCTAAAACTCTGTTCTCCGTTACCCACCTGGATATTATGGGCGGTTTCGACATATGCGACACTACTTTATAAATGGACCATTTTACAATACATCACATCGCCATCAGTAACCATTTGTCGAGTATTAGAATGTAGCAGATCGCGGTACACACGAAGTAGATAATGATAAATTCGTTTTATCAAAGACGATATTATGTACCATACATAATTTCATACAAGACGGCAGAATATCATGCTGCCACTTTTATGATGGTGGTGCATAATATCAATTACCACCGTTGCACTGTGTGGTGAGGCGTGCTGCAAGATTTATTGGAGACTGATAGTTGAAACCAGTCTCAAGCACAGGCGCAGAGTAGCCAACATCACGTTACTCTATAGGATGTAAGATACATTTCGGATCGTGTTTGTATCACTTTCATATCTATCATCGGTTGACCAGACGGTAGGCGGATCTCTACCACTTAGTTGTCGATATTTCACTGATTTGACCAAACGGCTTTCTTATATATATATGTATTATGTATATATATATATACATATATATATATATATATATATATATATATATATATATATATATATATTATATAATTATTTACAAATATTTTAATTTATTATCGGCTTCCTTCCATAATTTGTTATTATTCACGCGAAAATTCAGAAAATATGAACTTTAAAATGAATTTACAATTTTATTCACTTAAAACGTAGACTATTTAATGTATTGAACAAAATATTAATACATAATTTTTTTCAAAACGAAATAAAATTACGAAAAATAAGTGGTTATGTGAGAAAGAGAGAAAGTAAAGAGAAATCCCTCACTCAATTCCCGTTCGCCTCGCCTGATCACACTTTTCGCAACGCTTTCGTCACGCGATCGCCAGCTTACTCCCCAAGACAAGCGTGCATAAAGAAGTTTCACTTCAATAAAAAAAAACTGCGGTTGCCAACACGCTTGCCAAGCGTGGCAACTATAGAAAATATTATTTATTTATATAATACTATGAGGCAATCTATGTTACTAACGTTTACTGCTAGATATGAGTTTTGCCTCTAGTAGAGAAGATTTTGGCGTGTAATTGTTCAATAAATTCGGCAAATAAAGTAAATGGCGCTCTACATTATTGTAGAAAGTCAGAATGTATCAAAAAAGGCAGGTATGGCAATTCACCATGCTGTGTCCTTACTTTAACGTATGGTAGTGAAAATTGAGTGTGGCAGAAGAAGCACGAGAGTAGAATAATCGCAGTAGAAATGCGATCGTTTAGGATTATGTTAGGGCTGAATCTGAGTGACAGGGTGAGAAATTGTGTGATAAGAGAAGAATGTGTTTGATGGTTTGGTCATGCGGAAAGAATGAATGAGGATAGAGTGACAGAGCAAATTTATGTTGCAGAAGTAAACGGCAGAGTCGGAAAGGGACGTACTAGGCAAAAGTTTATCGACCAAATTGGTGATATATTGAAAATGGGCTAAATTGAGAGTACCTTAAACCGACGAGCATGTATGCGTAGGTATATGTGTATAGAGGAGGTGAGAGAAGTGTGTCAGGTTCGTGCCAAACGGAAGTCTGTAGTCTCTGCCTACCCCTGTGAGTGACAGTCGTGAGTGCTTTTGTTTTGTTTGTTTGATGGATAATTGCATTCCATTATTTTTCTTACTTTTTTATACGTGAATATATAGGTAAATATGTATATTATTCATAATATTTACATCACAAGACTGACGTTTTAAATATTTTAAGTAAAATATAAGGAGAGTGCTTTTCATTACTTCTCCTCCCATCAAAAATATTAAAGGTCTCGGGAAACATTTTTCGCCTCGGCTAATTTTAATTAATCGCGAAAACAAAGTAGGGAAACGTTTTGGAAGTTCCGGACAAAAGAATAATTTCGCTTAACACAATCAGCTCTCATCTACAAGTTATAGGAAATAGCGGACTTAACGACAGCATTCATTTTTTTTTATTTCATAATAATTACCGTTACAGCCTATTATAGTTCACTGATGAATATAGGCCTCCCCTCCCGTAGATTGCCTCATTCTCTCACTATTTGCCGAAGTTGCTACGCATGGCAAGCAGCTTGGTTGTTTTTATGTTTTTTTTTATAGGATAGGGTGACAAACGAGCACACAGTCCACCTGATGGTAAGTGGTTGTTGCGGCCTATAGACATCTACATCTATCCTCGATTACAAATCAAAATGCGGATGCGTTGTCAATCGTGAGGACTAAGATGTAATGCCTCGTCTCCAGTAAAAAGAGTCTCCGGTTCTCTACACTCACCATACGAAACACAGCAGCTTTAAACTACTATAATAATACTAAATACTTTAAACACTAACAGTGGTAGAGCCACGCGGCAGCTTTGCTGTCGCACGTATGGGCCGGCTCAAACCGGGGTGGTACCACGACCTCACAGAATACCGGCGTGAAGTGGAAGCTCTGCTTCCGCGTTTCGTCTGGTGAGTGCAGGTGGCCGGAGGCCCAAATCCCCCCCCATCAACATGGTAGCGGAATTAAATGATAGACTACCCCAGGAGGGTACCAGCACCCCTGGAGAATCCCTCGCTGAGCATCCACGACCATGTTTCTCCACTTCTGAGCGTGGGTGCTCAGGCTGCCCCGCGTATTCTGGGGGGGGGGGGGGGCAATATTCCGCTCAAGACTAAAACTGCTCGGGGCAAACGGAGCAACAAGACCAAGGCGACCCCTGCCACGCTGTCCGTGAATTTCTGCAATATCAGGGGACTTCACTCTAACCTAAACGCCGTCCACTACCATCTCGAGACGGCGAGGCTGCTCTTTCTGACCGAGACGCAGGTGTCCTCTCCGGCTGATGTCTCGTATCTCTCCTGCCCGGGGTACAAACTGGAACACTCCTTTGTGCCTCGGGCTGGAGTTTGCGTTTACGTCAGAGAGGACATCTGTTCTCGACGCCTCGGCAGACTTGAAGGTTCGGACCTGTCCATCCTTTGGCTACGCGTAGACAGCGACGTCTACGGGTGCCTCTATAGGTCCCATAGCGGTAATGCCGAAACAGACCGACTCTTCGACCACGTCCAAATGGCTGCAGATTCGTTGCTACAGCAGATCCCCTCCGCAGAGATCGTGATCCTCGGCGACTTTAACGCCCATCACGCCGAATGGCTCGGTTCACGTTTAACCGATCATGCGGGGAGATCTGTTCATGATTTTGCCTTGGCATATGGTCTGACACAACTGGTTACTTCGCCTACGCGGATTCCAGATGTGGAGGATCATGCACCTTCACTGTTGGACCTTCTGCTGACCTCTCACCCGGACGGATATCAGATTTCCGTCGAAGCCCCTTTAGGCTCCTCGGACCATTGTCTTGTCCGGAGTGTGGTGCCACTCACGCTGAAATCGCGGTTGCATTCTGCAGGCTGCCGCCGTGTTTGGCACTATAGGTTAGCCGATTGGGATGGGATGCGGTCTTTCTTTGCATCCTACCCTTGGGGGGCGGGTTTGCTTCTCGCCGGACGATCCCAACGTTGTTGCGGATTCTGTCGCTGATGTGGTACTTCAGGGTATGGAACTTTTTATTCCTTCCTCTGTGGTGCCCATTGGAGGCAAATCTCAGCCATGGTTTGGTCGCTCCTGTAAAATAGCATCATGCTATAAGCAGGAGTGCTACCGAGCCTGGGCTGACGCATCAGCGTCCAGGGATGTAAACACCAGCGCTCTAAAAAAGAAGTATAATTCCGCCTCTAGGTCCTTCAAAAGAGTCATTGCCAAGGCAAAGTCAGAGCACATAGGCAGAATTGGTGAGAGACTAGTTCGTCTTCCTTCTGGAACCCGTGCATTCTGGTCTCTCGCCAAGGCTGTCCAGGGGAATTTCTGTCAGCCATCTCTTCCATCTCTGCACAGGGAGGACGACTCACTGGCCCACACCGCAAAGGAGAAAGCCGATCTTCTAGGCTCTTTCTTTGCGTCTAACTCGACTCTCGATGACGGGGGAGTACGCCGCCAACCATCCCGCGGTGTGAATGCTCCATGCCGGAAGTGCAGTTCACTCAGTGCTCGGTTCGCAAAGCACTCCTTTCCCTGGACATCCATAAGTCGAGTGGGCCTGATGGAATCCCCCCAATTGTGCTGAGGACCTGTGCTCCAGAGTTGGCACCGGTTTTAACGCGTCTTTTCCGGTACTCCTACTCCCTAGGCGTAGTCCCAAAATCATGGAAGACGGCTTTTGTCCACCTGATCCCTAAAAAAGGCGACCGCTCTGACCCGTCCAACTACCGGCCTATCGCCATCACCTCCTTGTTCTCCAAAACAATGGAGTCCATTGTAAACTGCCAGCTCATGAGGTACCTTGAGGATCACCAGCTGATTAGTGACCGCCAATACGGTTTTCGCCGTGGTAGGTCAGCTGGTGATCTTCTGGTCTACCTAACTCACAGATGGGCGGAGGCAGTAGAGTCCAAGGGGGAGGCATTGGCCGTTAGTTTGGACATTGCGAAGGCCTTCGATCGGATTTGGCACAAAGCGCTTCTTTCGAAGCTCCCTTCCTATGGGCTTCCCGAGAAATTGTGCGATTGGATCACCAGTTTTCTTGCGGATCGGAGCATCAAGGTCGTTGTAGACGGTGCAAGCTCCGATTGCAAGCTTATTAATGCTGGTGTTCCACAGGGCTGCGTGCTATCGCCAACGCTGTTTCTTCTGCATATCAATGATATGTTGCAAACCCGTAGCATTCATTGCTATGCAGATGATAGCACTGGTGATGCTCTTTACACCGGCCGAGCCAATATTTCTCGGGAAAACGTCTCTGAGTGCCGGGACAAACTTGTGTCTGAAGTCGAGTCTCTGCTGGACAGAGTCTCGGATTGGGGGCGACTAAATCTAGTCCAGTTTAACCCCCAGAAGACACAAGTTTGCGCGTTAACCGCTAAAAAGAACCCCTTTGTCGTATCCCCTCAGTTTCAAGGCACTCCCCTTGTTGCCTCAGCCAGTATCAGAATCCTCGGCGTCGACGTATCGAGTGACGTGCAGTTTCGTGGTCACTTGGAAGGGAAGGCCAAATTGGTCTCTAAAAAGCTTGGCGTGCTCAGTAGAGCGGGACAGCATTTCATGCCGGCACACCGCCTGCAACTTTACAAGGCGCAGGTTCGGCCGCTCATGGAATACTGTTCCCATCTCTGGGCTGGGGCTCCCCAGTACCAGCTCCTTCCACTTGACCGCATCCAGCGCAGAGCGGCTCGAATCGTCGACGACCGAGTGCTTTCCGATCGGCTCGATTCACTGGCGCTGCGAAGAGATGTTGCATCTCTTTGCGTATTTTATCGCATCTATCACGGGGAGTGCTCTGAGGAATTGTTCGGATTAATCCCAGCCGCCAAATTTCGTGAACGCACTACACGGCAAACGTCCCGATACCATCCACACCATCTGGATGCTTGGCGGTCTACCACTGTACGTTTCAAGAGGAGTTTTCTTCCGCGTACAACCTCTCTGTGGAATAATTTACCACCGGTGATTTTTCCGGACCGATACGACCTGGGGACCTTCAAGAAAAGAGCTTACTCCTTTCTAAAGGGCCGGCAACGCACCTGCAATTCCCCTGGTGTTGCGGTTGATCATGGGCGGCGGTAGTCACTTAACATCAGGTGAGCCACATGCTCGTTTGCCCCCTCTTCTATAAAAAAAAAAATAAAAAAATTTCACGATAGTATTCTGTGAGAGCGTGGTCCTTCCCCGCTCGAGCCGACCCATTCATGCTACAACTATACTACTAATATAACTGCAGCATCTCTCTACCACGTATAAAATATTTTGTTATATTGTTATTATGAAGATGAAGCTGCCCATCTCCAGATTTATCGCTTCTTACGATACCCACGGGATATTATGGGGTAGGTACACACGGTATTAACAATAATTAAATATATGTATGCTTTAGCTTTATAGCGACTATTACTTACTTCTTTTTCTTCATAAAATAAACGTGAAAAGCGAGCACACAGCCCACCATGGTAAGTATCAGAGGCCCATAGTCGTAGTAGTAAAATGCAAATGCGTTGTCATCCCTAAGGACTAAGATGGAATGCCTCGATTCCAGTAAAACGGGTATCCGGTTCTCTACACTCACCATACAAAACACAGCATCATTACGCTACTATTTTATTACGCTGGTGTTCTGTGAGAGCGTGGTCTTTACCCCGTCCGAGCCCGTTTTTTTTTTAAATAGAATTAGGGTGACAAACGAGCACACAGTCCACCCGCACCACAGCATCTACTTACCATCAGGTGGACTGTATGCTCGCTTGTCACCCAATGCTAAAAAAATATACCATATAGCTCTGCCTGCTCAGGGGTTAAGCGCTGGTAGTAAATTTTACAGAACGCGAACAATCAGGATTCGAATCTAGTCAACAGCAGTTTGTTTTCTGCTCAGGAGCCTGGGCATCTGCCCACCAACACCCTCTTGCTTATATTGCCTCATATTACACTGGCTCTCTATACCATTCCGTCAGGTACGTGGCACTGCCGTTTTGGGACAGAAATAGTTAATACCACATTTACACTCAGCCACTGCCACTGCTCCTGTCGCTGCCGGAAATATTTCCCTAAATACTTTGCAGCAATAACGACGCAAGTGGGTGTTCACACTCAACCTTCATACTTCTTTATTGATCAACTCGGAATAATGACTGATTTTAGACAGAATTTATATCTGCTCAGTATAAATAACTATTTAAGTGTATTAAAAAGAAATAAAAGTATCGATTAAATTGTGTATTATATCTTTGAGATTATGTTTTAGATTCCTACCTAATTGATGTTTTGACTTTTACTTCTTTTTTCTATTTCACCTAAAGTTTGTAATATGTACGCCAATTTCTGACGAATAAATTACTTTTTTCTTTCGCTCTTTATAATTTTTAATATCGTATAGAGCCCGCTGTAAGCTCATGACTTTATCTGAGATCAAGGCGATGTCAGTGAGGGATGAAGTCGGCGTTGGATCACGGGGTCTTGTGATCTGATCCGGGTCGGCGCCAAACGTTTCTGTCGCACCTTAATTAATACAGCCCGGTTTTAGGGAGATTCTGTCTTAGAGGTTGTTTGTTTTATGTAATTAATATCCCCTTAAATGGAAAGCTTAAAGTGGTAATTACCCGCTGTTTTAAATGTCGCGGTATTTTTTCATTCCGGCAAATTTATTAAGTATATCAAATAGTACACTAAAATGTTCTTTATTTACATCTTAAGACTTTTTAAATAGAAGTAAGAGTGACAAGCGGCACTTGAGGAACTGATTATCGACCTTTCCAAACCTTTCGTTCTCAATTATTAATTTTTTAGAAACTATTATTAACTCGAGCATAGAACGTTTATTTATTAAACTTAAGAGGATAAAATCACACAGTCTAACACATCAAATTCTAAAGTTAAAAATTTATATATATTTATCTATTCTAAACTTTATTTCAATAAATGATATAAGTTAAATATTTTTTCTTATATCGACCACTCCTGAACCTGAGGCTTGTTTGACCTGACACAGGTTTTGGCCATTTTTTGATTCATCTGCTGTCAACATTATGCGGAACACGGCAGTATAACGCTGCTATTTCGCGCCCAGCCGGGCCACACTCGTATTGAATACTAGTATTGTTCGAGCGTTGCTTTTCCCCGGCTGAACTAACCTATTCATGCTGCAGCGTGGCTCTACTGTATAAAATGTCTATGGCTACGGCTAGGTGGTAACAATCATAGACCTGCAATTTAAGTAAATCAGCCAAAAATGTGAGGCAACTTTTCTTTTGTCTGTCAAGCAAGATTCCCGCAAGGCCCAGTGAACTACTGACGTGCTGATATGAAGAAGAGAAGAAGAACGATATGCTTTGTAATGTTTGTGTCTATGTATGAGTGAATATCAGTATGAAAATGAAGTCACGTTAAGCTAAGTCATATGCCGGGTTTTCTATATTAAAAAAAAAACGCTTCTTTTTTCCATACGAGCTTTTAAAGTGCGTATAACGCATTCAACCCTTTTTTAAAAGAAAATAGTAACTCGACAACTTACGAACCGCTTAAAATTTGTATTTCTTTACGTCATCCTTAGTTGCCGAACGGATATTTTGTAATGCACACTTGTACATAATAAAATAGATATTTACGGTGGACGAACGACAAGCGACAATAAGTTTAAGCGACAGTAGCCTAATGGCAGTGCGCGGACAGTGAACTCAAAAAGGTCGTGGGTTCGAATCCACCATTCGATTACTGGCGTGAACCACTCGTAACATAAGCAATTTAAGCTTAACCCGTAAGCTTAAAGCTTACGAGTGGTTAAGGGGAATATTAGTAATGTTTATGGCATTGTTTATATTGTTTTTTTTTACTGTTTCTTGTATAGGAATCGGGCATTATACAAGCATGAACGTTGTCCTGTAAACACAGTTACCTTAAAACTGCTAATTTAATAATTTTATCCCGCCGTCTTTTATCCCCTCGTGTGTCCAAACGCCATAATATGGCGTCGAGTGATATCAAACTATTTGTAACATATATATGATATATATATATATATGTTACGCATAATCTGATAGCTTATTTAATAACGTTTCCATTGATATATGATTTTGATATACTTACTTAGTATATATATATATATATATATATATATATATATATATGTATATATACTTAGTATAATTGTTATATACTTAGTACTTCGGAAAGTGCTCGACAAGTTTTTCAAAGAACTATAAAAAATATTTTATTTTTTATAGTTCTTTGAAGTCGACTTTTACTCGTTAGTAAAAGTTTAATTATGTTTCCGCTTTAAATAGCCAAGGTATTAACACAAGTTACTAACAAACAATAGTTACATGAACAACTTTACCCTTTTTTAATTTTATCCAAATTTATATGGGACTACCTCGAAAGTATAACTTGTTAAATAAAATACAAATCATTAAAAACGTATATATAGAGAAAAACATACAGTCGAATTAAATTTCCTTTTTTTAAATAGTTAAAAAACGCAAAAACTATGATAAGCTTTAAACGGAAATCATTAATAACTTTGGCATTGCAAAATCGTTAATGTTCGCTTTCAAGGAAAGCAATTTTCAGTACAAGTCCATCGCTTCTGCCCTTATTACCATTAAATATTACACTTAACGTGGTGACCAGTGCGGTCAACTTAAGTGCCCGCTTTGTAAACGCCACAAAGTAAGAAAAGATAAAGGTGGAAAAACATTTACCCGGTTCCATTATGCTAATTAGGGCATGGGCCTTAAGTAGTTGTATCGGGTTGCCACTCAAATTTCGTTCTTAAATATCGCAATTTTAGCTTAAAAATTGCTTGACATAAGTATGTGAGCTTTTAGTGTTTATTTATTATAGAGCCAGTTACAAACTAAAATGTTAAACAAGGCTGTATTTTGATGTAGAGCCTTATTTCACAACATGCTAAAATACTGTACATTAGTTTTAACACATAAGGTTCCCCGTGACTTCAGTTTTTTCGCAATTGATTTACTAAATTATCTTTAGCAATTGCATGGTTAAGTGATTAGCACTAAACTACTGAGTTTCTGGTCATGATTTTAAATTGCAGGTAAGGCCAACTAGGGTACGAAAATGAAAATTGTTGATTGATTGGACCAGAAGCTGTTCCTACTCGGGAAACTTGGGATATTGATGTTATTCTCACGGTGGCCGGTCTCAACGGAGACTAGCCATCTGCGTATGACAGTAGTGCCCAAATGTATGCTATAGCACAGATGCACTCACTCACTCACTCCTTATTCTTATAGTGCGATGGGACTATAAGGTAGTCCCCACATATATCTACGCGGAATCGGCTTCAGCTAGTCAGAAAAACCTTTATGTCTACGAAACACGGGTGTTGCTAGTGCTATTTGCAACGGCTCGGCTAGTACCTACCACAGGTCGTGACTTCGGCCGACGGCAATACTGGATCGCATCAGGACTGCGCTGAATGTGGCCGAACGCCCACGTCGACTTGTTTAAGATTCCGACGGTTGCCAAACAGCGCTGGAGACAGCTGAACGGCGTTGAAATGATCCGCTCGCATGATTAGATCTCCGACGGCAGCCGAACGGTGCAGAATACTGCCGAATGGCGCTGGACTACAGTCGAATGATGAACGATGAATCGGCAGCCGAACGTATGTGAACAACCGTCGCGACGACTATTCGGGGGAGTCGACTGTCGAATGCAAGTAAACAGCTGTCGCTAAGGCCTTTCGAAGGAGTCGTATGCCGACTGCTGGTAAATAGCCGTCGCAACAGCTAATCGGCGTTAGGCCGAGTAATGTGGTGATACGCACTCGACTTAAGCCGATTTCGCATCGATAAATATGTAAAAGTAAAAAAGTAAAGTTACAGCCTGTACCTATACGTCCCACAGCTGGGCACAGGTCTCCTCTCATTTCTGAGAGGGTTTTAGGGCAAGGAAGTGTCCGCCGCGCTGCCCCAATGCGTGTTGGCGAACTTCACATGTCTTCGTAATATTTTTTTTTTATTCCTCAGACATGCAGGTTTCCTCATGATGTTTTCCATCACTGCCGAGCACGTGTTAAATCAGCACTTAAAATTGCAATTAACTATTTCATTGGTGCCGGCGGGGATCAAAACCGGGTTGCTCGGGTTCTGTTATATTTACAGCGAGCGTTAACCATCTCACGGCTCTTCGGCATCGATAAATATGTGGACTCCCTAATTCGATACGACGAGAGAGATCAGGCTCAGGACTAAATGGCTTTACGTGCTTATGTATTCAAGACACGGTGGTGAAACACCGCCAACTTACTGACTCTGGGCTAATGAAAATTTCTTGAAAGAAAAACCCCATAAACTGATTTTTGTCCGACCTGGGATTCGACTCCGGGACCTCATGATCAGTAATCACGTCTACGGTCACTAGACCAACGACGCAGGTGAATTAATAAGCGCTAAGCAGCTGAAAAAATTCATGTTTTCCTTGCGCATTTGTATCCACTCGAATGTCGGGGTCATTTCGGCCAATATGGCGCATCTGTCGAGTACTTTGCGAAGTACTAAGTATATAACTAAGTATATATACATATATATACTAAGTAAGTATATTAAAATCATATATCAATGGAAACGTTATTAAATCAGCTATCAGATTATCCATAACAGATATATATGTTATATATATAAAAGTTAAAGTAAAGTTACAGCCTATATACGTCCCACTGATGGGCACAGGCCTCCCCTCATTTCTGAGAGGGTTTTAGGGCAAGGAAATGTCCGCCACGCTGCCCCAATGCGTGTTGGCGAACTTCACATGTCTTCGAAAATATATTTTTTTCTTATTCCTCAGACATGCAAGTTTCCTCACGATGTTTTCCTTCATCGCCGAGCACGTGGTAAATCAGCACTTAAAATTGCAATTAACAATTTCATTGGTGCCGGTGGGGATCGAACCCGGGTTACTCGCGTTCTGTTATATATAGATATATGTATATATATATATATATATATATATATATATATATATATATATATATATATATATATATATATATATATCATATATATACATATATACCAAACACATTGTTTCGAGCCATCATTTTTTACACTGTAAATTTAACTTCCATTATTTCTGGGCATAAATCTCTTCCAATGTGGTGGTATTTTTAATTTTATATTTTTTATAGTGAATATTGGTGACAAACGAGCACACAGTCCACTTGATGGTAGGTGTGGCACATAGACATCTGCATATATCCCCGATTAAGAATCAAAATGCAGATGCGTTGTCACCGTTGAGATATAATATGGTTCTCTACACTACGTACAACAGCAGCATTAAGCTGCTATTGTACGCTGGTATTCTGTGTGAGTGTGTCCCTTCCCCGGTCGAGCCGCTGCAATTTCACATTAGGTAAGCAGTTTAGTGCTAATTAATTGTAATTTTAAGTGCCGAAGGCTAGAGCTCGGCTGTGAAGGAAAACATCGTGAGAAAACTTGCATGTCTGTCAAAATACACTTTGAGGCTGCACGGCGGACATTTCCTTTACCTTAAACCCTCTGAGAAATGAGATGTGGCCTGTGCTTAGAAGTCGAACGTAAATAAGTTGTTCGTTTAAATTTTTAAAAATGTGCTAAATAATAAATGCACTTTGCGAAAATTGCTTATACATTAATTATTACTTTTTCTTATTAGTCCATTTTCCTAAAAGGATTTGATAATATCAAAAAGTCGAATATTTTAATCCATGCATGTTTGGGAAGATTTTTCGACAGCTACGAATATATTATGAGATTGCGAATTATCCTCATGTTCCTTTAGCTGATTTTACTGACGGCTGATATGGACTAAAAACTAAAACCTATTAACAAATACCATTTGCATTCCACTTCTGGGCATAGGCCACCTGTTATTTCTGAGAGGGTTTTAGGGTATGAGAGTATCCACCGCAGTGCCCCAGTTATATGCGTATTAACGAGCTTTACATATTTTCGAAATATTTTTTTTTAATTTTTAGACATGATGACTTCACGATGTTTTCCTTGACCCGACACGTGATAAATGTACGTCGCGTACTATGAAAACAGCGAGGGAGCGCTTAGATTTTTTTAAATTAATTAAATTCCAGACCTTTCTCTCTGGCCAATTTAACCTCTAAGATGTGGTTTTATTTTCTCTATTCGTCTTTTTTAAGCTACTACTGAATTACTAGATAAAGGTCTTTAAAAAACGTAACTTAAATTAACCTATAACGCAGGCATGTAGCATGGTAGGTACTACTCCCGCTAACCAAACCTACTCTAGGAAGATTGCATGCTTAAAACCGACATAATCACCATTTATTAATTATGTGGATGCTTCATGTACACGGAATTTGGGGAGGATTTAATAACTTCCCCCAAACACCTTGGTAAAAATACCACATTGGTAAAATTTTTAAAAATAATTATGCAAAATAAGAAAATATGACATAATTTTGATTAAAATAACTTTAACAATGCATGTTACTATCACTTATAGGCATGAAATTATTAAACCAAAAACACATATGATTATTAAACCAAAATTATATATAAAATTTAATTCAGATGGATGAACGACGTGATAAAATGCCCCCAAGGCGGCACTTGGCGGCACAAGCCGCTTGTTATTTATCTCTCTATTGACCCAAACAATATTAAGCCATACCAAACTCTTAAGGGTTTGTTTCCTTTCTAAAATGGGTTCAAAATCGATATAGTTTTAGCCTAAAATAAATTTAAATAATGTAATATTTTACTATAATACTTAATTAAGGCTTAAGTAGCTAGACGCCAAATTTGCCAAATGCTACTGGTCTAGCCCTAATTTCGATATATTTAACTCTAAAGCCAGCATACTATGGAATATAGTACTTAACTACCATACCACTTACCATCAAGTGAGATAGCATCCACGGACTGGCTTATAATGGTTAAAAAATAATGTTTTTCATTGTCACTTATTAGGCCGCAGCTTTTCTTTTTAGGGTTCCATAGTTTAACAACAAGGAACTCTTATAGATTCGCCATGTCGCCGTCCTTCCGTCCGTCCGCAGTTTTACTCAGAGACCCTAGGCTACTAATCTGTAATTTGGCATGTTTATCACACCTACAAAACTGTGAATTAAAATCTTAAAAAACATTTTAATTTTGGGTACCACCTCCCATATAGGTAAATGGAGGATGATTTATTTTTTACCTGTCTATTCCACCGTGTGGGGGGAGAATCGTTGGACAGGTCGTTCAAAAACACTGGGGTATGGAAGAACTTCTTTTCGATTAAGGGGTCCGTTTGCAAAATATTTAGTGTTAAAGTGGTATTTTTCATTAGTTTCATATGTCCCCCACCCCTCCACCATTTAAACAGCTGCGTTTGGAAATGTGAAAAGTATACACAATCGTAATTATATAATTAAGTTTAAAGAAAAACTATCACAACTAAGTAGAATTAGCAAGTTAGTCGACCAACTTATAAAATGCACTTGGATTAGTAAAAATTACGTTACAACTCCTTAGAAAATGACCTAAAACTAGCTGCATTATAACTTTGTAATGTTTTTGTGAACTGTAAGAAATAAACATTAAATGGAGAAAACGATTTCTCACTTACTTAGTACTTTCACTTATTCGTTAGTTTGTTGTTATTGTGTGTATATCTAAGGGCTGCACTGCCGGGAATTTATAGGTAGTCCAACTATAACCATCTTTGTAGATTGTATTATTTTCAAAATAGAAGTTTTTTAATCTTTTTTTAAATCCCACTCACTATAAGTCTATTTGTAAAATTAGTCCTTCAGTTATTCGTCCTATTTAGACGATTTTAGTCATTTTAGTGGTCAAACCGCGAAATCACTTAATACGCTCATTATCAAGAAATCCCACGTATTGTGACGGGCAACTACGGAACCCTACAATGTAGGGGCCTTGGTCACTTGGTCGGTTTTTTCACTTAAGGCTAGAAACCTTAACATCTTCATCCAACATTGCTGAAGATTATTTTCTGTTTAATAGAACAGGAAAAATTACTTACTCATTTTTATAAATTTATTTATACAAAACAAGAATTAATTCCAGTTCTTTATTCTAAAACTAACCTTAAGAAATACCAAAACCGCAGAGAAAAATATACTAAGTTACTTAAAAATCACTTTGTCCGAAATTTGGTCGCTCCGTGCTAAGGAAACGGCGTTATCGTCGACATTTCCGCACCTGTCGGCTCTTTGGCCGTGAATATATTTGAAAGGATTGCCCTATCGCAGTCAGTTTTATTATTCGTGACAGGGAGTAACTAACAGATAAATTTGCACAAAAACTACAGTAACAAAATATAATGTAATTTATGTGAAATTATATCTCAGACGACAATCTTTAAGCAGGCGACAGATTTAGGACATTCTACCCTAATCAGTATATCTATGCCGTGTATCTTAGATCCCAATCCTAGCTGGAACAGTATTTTCATGCACAGTATACTGCTTCTGCAGTTACTTCAACCACTGAACCGTGTAGTCATCATGTTTCATAATGCATTGGCAAATAGAGCTTCGTATGAATACGCCTATGCAAATATTTCCACCAATTCAACTGCTCTTCTAGTGCCTTTTGTGCCCGCTCGACTCTCTGCGTCATATTAACGCGATTGCCGTGTCGCGTGTCATTTGTCTTTGCTGAAGCGTGCTCGTGTTATGACAAATAAGCGGGTTCATGGCGAATAATTATTACATGGAACTTTTCTCATACGGTTCAATTAAGGTTAGATATATTCTGGGAAACAATTAATTCTTCTAACGATTTGTATATCGTTTAGCTCGCAAAAAACTATTGAATGAAAAATCTTTCTTTGTTTTGACGAAAATAAAATTATTCACAAACGGCAGAATTGCACACTACGGTGTTATTTGTAATGTATGTTGTGTTTAACTATATTTAAATAATTTTTGTTGGTCTTAGTTTTTTTTTATAGAATAAGGGTGTCACCCGAGCACACAGTGCACCTGATATTAAGCCCATAGACATTGTTACTTCTGAGGACTAAAATGGAATTTCTTGTTTCCAGTGAAAAGGGTTTCTAGTTCTCTGCACTAACCACCATACGAAACACAGCGGCATTGAGCTGCTATTTTACGCTGATATTCTGTGTGAGCTTGATCCATCCCTGGTCGAGCCGACCCAATCGTGTTACAACCATTATATATGTAGCTGCAGTATGGCTCTACCACTTAAATACACTACACGTTTTTCCTATGTTTTTTTTTAAAACCTACTACTGTTTCAAAATGTTGTTTAATGACCGGCGACAAAACAGTAAAATAAATTCCGCTGGTATCCTCTTTTGCCATTTGTAGTCGTCCGTAGTTACTCAATTCAGCAAAACCGAACATTTTTGACAGTGTCTATCTCTCCGTCCGTCGAAAAAGTTCTCCTTTGAGGTTGTTTCACTTTGATAATAGTTGAAATTTGGCATCAAAATAATATAATTCAGTTATCTCTTAGAGTATACATAAGCAAGCTATTATGTATACTAGAAAGAGATATCCAAATACAGTCGTGAGGTTAAAGCCGAATTTTTGATTTTTTTTTGGGTTACAAGAATCCTGTGGGGGTTTCAATTAAGTTGTTTAGCCTTATAAAAATGTATATTTATTACTTATAATAATGTATATTTATTACTTTTCTTTTTTTTCTTCTTTTTATTCATTATGTTCCTCACGAGTTCACTGCTGAGCATACCTATGCCTAAGGGATGCCACGAAGCATGATCTAATCTTTTTTTTCTCTTTTTTTTACGTTACTACATTTTTTACGTTTACACTAGGATTTTCTCCTGTATCGTGAGGGCAGTTTACATACACAAATTTCACGAGTACCAACACCCAGACCCGGAACAATCACTTCTAGGTCATACAAATTCTTGTCCCGTGCGGGTATCGAACCCGCGGCCGCGCTATAGCTCATTGCTAAGCCACTGCGCCACGGAGCCGTTAATAAACAGTGGTCATAAATCACCTGCATCAATCGACTTCCTTCAAGTCAAAAATTAAATTAAATAAAGTTTAAAAAATTCTTAAATTAAAAACTCTACATACAAATTTGGAGCTTATCTATACCAAAACTTAATCAGATTTTATCGCGTTTAATTAAGTTATTTTAACTTATTTTTAAATTCCCGACTTTCGGGTGCTTTACAGCACCCAAGGTCACGGGGGACTGAGATGTTTAACGTCCCAATATCATAGTTAGCCCGGCTACCTTCAGGTTTTGAATATTAATTTTTGGTCAGATCTACGCAGAACGAACTTAGAGTATCTTGAAGTGTTGTAGTGATAAGCTTGGGTTTGTATTTAATTTTGTTAATTATAGGATCCCGAGCAGATGGCAGCACCCATCCATCTTCTCTATTGAAATTGGGATGTTTTTTAATTTCAATAGCCTCGCGTATCGTATATAGTAGGAATCAGTGTTCTTTTGCGAGGATTTGTGGTTTATCAAATCTGACGTAGTGGTTGGGAAGACCTTGAATATGTTCACAGACTTCCCGAAGCGTCGGTGCTTCACAACGAGCAAAGATAGATATAGATATCTATGGGTAAAATTTTACACCTTCCATCAGGTAGTTTCATCACAATCGTTTCAACCGTTCACAAAATTAGCCCGAACAGACACACAGACAGACAAACGGACAAAGAAACATTTACCAACAACCCCCTGAGCTTAATAGAAACCAGTAATATAATGTTAATAGAAACCAGTAATATTTGTAATATTATAATATATCAAAGTTACAAATTATGAGTTTTCTTGTTCACAGTGAGACGAGTGGCGCCTCAATTTTCGATACCGCCACCCCCGAAAACGGAGGTCATGCTCGGTGGCAATCTGACCCTGAAATGTGTCGCGTTTGGGTCACCGATGCCGACCGTCAAATGGAGAAAAGGTGAGCCGTTTTCATACTCGACTTGTAATGGAGAGAGGTGTTCCCGCTAAATTGCCTTTAGGGTACATTTAGCAGGTGATTTGTGTAAATCGACTGCCATTCGGTCTCTTTATTAGTTTGTTCTTTTTTTTAATATTATTGTTCTTTTTAAGGGTTAAATCTATAAAGTTTTTCTTTATGACGCGTGACTCAGTAATAAGCGTTACCATTTTCAGATATACGAGTCATTTGATGGTATTCCAACTTAAATATTTGTACAGTCGTCTACAAAAAATCTATACATAGTACAAATAATCACTCACTCAGCAATAAATAGCATAATTTATCAGTAATACTTAATATAGAACGTAACACATAGCACAACAGATTTAAGTTTAAGCAATTATTGTTCTGCTTATTCTTTAGGGACTTTTGCAAATGACTGTACATACCACAGTTATACACCAAAAATTTTCGGCTACTATTTTCAAACGATGTTTCAGATATTTCCATTTTTTGTTTGTTCGTTTTGTATGTTGGGCCCTTTTGCCAAAAAAACCATAAGGTTATGCACCACCCTCTAATCTATTTCTGTCGCCATTATAGTACTTCATTATCAAGACTAAAAGTTGTAACCGACTGTAATTATAGTGGATGTATTAATCCACTCGTATTGTAAAAAAAAAACTGCCTGTTGAAACTAACTGCCGAGTTTTTTTTAAGCGACCGCATGTTGGAATAATCTGAAATTTTGCGGATGTATTAAGTAAGAACCGATGACAACACAATATTTCATCAGTATTATCTTGTATTCAGATTTAATATTTATATTGGTTACTATTTACAATATTTATACATATTTAAATAATAATTAAAGACCACTTATATTATCAAATTATCGATTTCTCAAAAAAAGTTTCCCAAATTATTCATATACAGACACAGCCTAGTCACTCCTGACGGGGCTCTCTACCTATTCTTCAGGTTTCTTTACAAACGGTTCAGCCATTTTGAACATTAACCCGAACAGACTGACCAGGGACAATTTTTTTAAAATAATTTATGTCTTAGTAACATGCAAATAATTACATTATATTTAATTATATTATATTACCCCTTAGCTCAATAAAAGGCATTTATTTCGATATGAGGATAGACATTTCAATTTTATTTATATAATGTATAGTTTATTATTTATAACTCGCAAAGTTTACTTATCTCTCCAGGTCTGACGAAATGGTTAACACCAGAAGATAACCCTCCTCTTGGTGTTAATACGCTAATACTGGAAGACATCAGAGAGTCCGCGAACTACACCTGCGAAGCGGCGAGCGTACTCGGCGTCATCGAGGCCACGGCGGAGGTTAAAGTACAATGTAAGTACATCTGTATTTTAATTTTTATTTATTAGACATGGTTTTTATATGTGACAGAATCATGCTGCTGCTATAATATGGTCGCTATAATATGAACAAATGGGTCGGCTCATACATTTTATGTTACTTTGGCGACAATCTCTATTCTCTACTCTGTGCTAAAATGTAGTATCCTTTACCCTTTGCGCTGTGCTACTATTTGGCCGTAAATTAATGTGTTTGATACGCATATGTAATTCTATGATCTCACATCATAGATAAACAATGAATGTTTTTTTATTTATTTATTTCATATATTTGTAACACACATATTTTATACTCCTTCTCCATATAAAATGTACCTACCAATGCTAAATCTAATACACCTCCGTGCAATATTATGCTGAAAAAAAGGGGTATAAAGTTTTACTTGTCACGTAAAAATCCAAGATTGGGACTGGCATTACTGACAATTTCACTCTAACATCATATTTTATAACAAAATTCCGTAATTAATTGTACCACGGCAAATTGTGAACAAGAAGTGAGTAGAGCTAGAATCTAAATAAGATTTGACGAGTAGCAAGAAGCGAGTGGGCAGTTCCGATAGTTTTGTCGCTGGGCTATAAGCGAGTGCACTCAGGACCGAACTGTAGAGCAAATTGACCGCTGCACATAGGGGTATTTTGCTGATCTAGCCGGTCATAAACCAATTTATAAGAAGTTGTCGCAGGTAAAAAACAACTGGTTCCTATTGTTATCGAATGATTAGAGAACAATTTGACGACCCGTCTCGGTCTCTTGTCGGATGCACCGGCGATTATTTTGTCGGAAGTTAGTCATCGCTTCAACTGCACGTATCTTATGCGTTTCCTAAGTGTGATAGTATCTGACAAAAAGTTAAATATTTTCGTGACTCCTGACTTTTTTTAAAATATTGTTACGGATATGGATCAAGGAAGTAAGAACGCATATTGTTATTATGCTGTAATTTTTAATGATAGGATATTATTATTTGACGTTTGAAAATATAGTTTAAAATTCTTAAAATTTCCAACCAAATTTTAAGTTTGAAAAGGTTTTTGTTGTACTTCCAGTTTCTTCCCGGTTATAACGACAGGCTATAGTTTATTAAAATTATTGTGGCCTAATTAGCCGTCCATACCCGCCCCCTTTTTTTCCCAGATGTGACAGACTAAGACAGTGAAAAAAAAATAATAATAAAAAATAAAAAAATATAAAATTTTAATAGTAATTTGAACCATGTTACCTTGGTAATTATTTAGTTTAAGGGTCACCTGGTTACTCAGGTGTTAGAGTAGTGACCTGTAGATCACTTTTTGATAAAATAAAAGTGCAATATTTGCCTAATTTTGAAGAAAAATTAAATTACTTGGTAAATTGGATTTTGTTCAGCGAAAACTATTCTGAAGATGAATTAAAGGCGTTGAAGCACAAGTTTACGCACATTAAGTCGGAATTTAAACAAAGGTGGAAAAAAAGCTGATGAACGGAAGTTAGATTTCTTTTTGATAACGACGAATGGCTAAAAAATACATTGGAAATACCGAGAGCGAAACCTAAAAGTTCGGGTCGAGCATCAAAATCATTTAATGAGCGAAGCGAAAGAAGTAAGAGAAAGAAAACTGAAACCTTACGTATTACAGCGGATAATGATATTATGTTGTGTGACATGCTGCACACGAGAGCTACAAAGTTGAAAAAAGCATACAAAACAGTATAGGATAACAAAGAAAAACTTTTTTAGTGAAGAAATATCGAAGTTATAAATTACTAAAATATATTTTTTATAGTCTTTCCCAATATTTTAAGTTATTATTAAAAAAGAAAAGTAGAATAGTTAACTAGGGCAAGTCCCTGGAGTAAAAAACTAAATAAATAATTTTGACCGGCTAGATCAGCAAAATACCCCTATGTGCGCTGGTTGGTCACTGCGTGCGTTCTGACGGTCAAGCGAGTATCGCCGAGCGAAGTATACCTTTAATAGCTCTTATCGCTGCGACAAACTAGTGCAGAGAGAGCTCTTTCCGGCAGTGTAAACAACCAGCGATCAACTATTAATAATAATATGTATCTCTTTTTGACACGGGATCTATATCTCTTGTTTGTTTATTTATTTTATTTATCCTTTATTTCATTCCTTAAATCAAAAGAATACAAACGGCTTTCTTATATAGAAGCCAGTCTTCACCCTTTGAGGTATCCATTGCCCTATTTAGGGCTTTTCTTACCTTCTTACGTTTCCTGACTAGTTCTTTACCCCACCACTGTTGCTTTTGCTCAGCATGTTTTGGTGGAGTGATTACTGGACATGATTCATGGTAGCTATCGATCATGGCTTTAGTGACAGCTGCTACCTTAATGCCTTGAGGCATTATCTACCAGTTAACCCATGGAGTGGTGAGAATTTGACGTAGGTGTAACAATATAGAATAAAAACAAAATAGAAATCATAATTAACTACGTAATATATACGTTTTACTAATATATAAAATAAATTAACTATAAAAATATAACCTATACATACATATATAAATAATACATGTAAATAACTATGAATATAATACATCTGTTAACAATATAAATGACGTGAATGATTCATGTAAGAAGCGTTTGGTCTTTAATAGATGATTACGATACAACTTTTTAAAATCGGCAAGGAGTTCCAAATGTACGTGTAGCCCGAAGTGTAAAAGAGTTACCATAGAACTCGGTGAAATGAACAGGAATACATATTTTATTGTTAGAAGAATAACGTTGAATCCTATCGTGAGATGATGAGAAATAGTGATATTTACTCTTAAGATAAGAAGGCGAAAATGGGTCATTTAGTATGGAAAAAAGGACAAGTAATATTCTGGAATTGCGTCTCTGCCGGATTGTAAACCAATTAAGCTTAGATCTATATTTCAAAATATGGTCGTACTTACGAAGCCCAAAATAAATCTAATACAGTTATTGAGAAGGTATTTTTTTCTTTGGAAAGAAATTGTTCGTTTCTTGAGCGAGAAAACAGCCAATAGCTAATCGTTACTTCGTCGGTGGTGGGACAAGTGCCTTAAGGAAAAAAAAACTAACAAATTATGACCAAACATGAAATAAATTGCAATTTCATAAGTAATAATTATGAAATATATTTTTAGTTTGAAGTTTGGGCTCTAGATCTGTCAGATTGACATTCTCATTTTGAGCGTAATACCTCCTAGTATAAAAACCTCGTCAGGGTATCTTTGAGTTCCAAATTCCAAATTCAAATATTATTTTATTGAATTCTAATTTGTATACGCATAAGCGCAGTAGACAACAACAGGTATTAAAATGAAAGTTCTTACATATCGTATAAATAGACTATTGTGGAAATAGCACGTAGATTTCGTGGAATCCGATAGATAGCGGTAAACATTTCACATGAAACAGTAAAGTAATACACGATTATGCGGTATATAATCAAATATTAGTTAATATCAATTGAAATCCACTTGATCCAACATTTCTACTGCATTAAGATCTAAACCACCTTGACTGGAAGGACCCATTTGCATACACTAATAATTATCTCCGAAGACAGACGCTATGCTAATCATTACGTTAAATATATACTAGTTACCTGATCATTTAAATGCTAATTTGATATACTATATGACAGCAAATACACTGCTAGAACTACTGATAAGGGACACAGAATTCGAGATTCACAGAGTCGACTTTGACTTTGCTCAGGTTTTGCTTAGATCGCCGGAATCTAAATTATTAAAAAAAACGGAATAAAACCAATTTTACGGAGTCTATCGCGTTATAATCCGTATAATTAATTTTTTACACATATGGTACTCGCGTAAATATAAGAAATCATTATTTATTATGCTTGCCATTGCTATTTATTATCATTTTATAGTTCAAAATATTTGTGTTGAATTGTAAAAATGTTAAATATATTGCTTAGCATAAACTAAGATAAGTCCAAGTTGGCTTTACGGAATCTTAACTCCGGTCAGTAAAGTTGCTTCGATAAAATATTATAGTAAGGTATGAGTAAATTTTGAAAGCGACAAACATGTTAAGAACGACAACTGTACGAGTAGCTACCACGAGTCTGCTCAACCGTAATGAAAAATTTTATTATATTTTTATTTATATGTCGCAGGTTCATGATAAAGGCTAGCGATTAAGAACACGGAGAAGACAAAATTACTACTGAATGTAAACATAAATATGAGAAAATCCAGATTTTTAACCAAAAATCTACTGATTTATTATCCTACTCTAAGCTTAATAAACCTAAACAAGTTCAAGTTGATTTTATTTTTATATATATATATATATATGAAATACCGACAAAGCAATTAACCTTGGATTATTATAGAAACTGTGACAGATGCAAACAATGTATATGTATGAGTAATACGAGTAGTAACAAAAATATGAAATACAATAAAATTTAGATAAATGTAATATAGTAAAATAAATATGCTTTAAACTATGTAATAAGGTGTATATATAGTAAACATATAAACGGGTACTCTATACAAATTATATTAATAAAATAAAAACTCATATAGATAAGTATAAAAATAATCAAATAACGATGGATACAACGTACTTATAAAGCGAAAGAGATGGATACAAAAGTCGGATAAAGGAAATGGAATCATTCTTATATCATTTATTATTCATTACTATCATCCATTGCTGTAATTAAATTCTCTCACGAAAACATTACGTCCATCATCGTCAGGTTACTGTTGAACATAGGTTTTTCTCAGGTTTGGAACATCATCATACTTGCTGTTTAGATTATAGTGTCCTCGCCTCGCACCGAAAATTTGAATACTTTTCTTCACTTAAGATCAGGCGTAACGTTCTGAGAATTTCATTACATCACATTTAAGATCTATATAGTGGCGCCAGAGATCTTTATTATTGTGAATCCAAATTTCCACGCGTTTGTCTTTTTTAAGGACAGGGGTGACAAACGAACACACATTTCACCTGTCCGTAAGTGGTTACTGTGGCCCATAGACATCTATGTCTATCCTCGGTTATTAATTAAAATGCATATGCGTTGTCACCCGTAAGGACTAAGATGAAATGCCTCGTTTCCAGTAATAAAGGTCTCCGGTTCTCTACACTCACCATACCAAACACAGCAGCGTTAAGCTGCTAATTTACGCTAGTATTCTTTGAGAGCGTGGTCCTTCCCCGGTCGAGCCGACCCATTAAAGTAATAAATTTGCTTTCCGAGTGAATCTAAACGGCTTAAGCGTGCTGTAAATAGAATGGCTGAAACAAATTTGAAATTTGTTCGTTTTTCGATGGACAAATAATTTCGATTGAATCCGGAAAATTACTTAAATAGATGGGCTCACTTTTCTGCCAAAGCAACTTTCTGTCTGAGTAGGTTTAGTGGTAGCTCCGCCAGGCTATTTCTGCTGACCACAGCTGTGCATCCACTGATGATTGATGTGTTCTAGTTTGAGTATAGTTATGCTGTACGGCAACTTCTTTATAAACATGTGTCATTCATTCATTTCTAGTAGCCCGATCACTCAAGTATTGATTCCTCTTACTAACTGGGTCGTTCCGTCCATCATTCAAATGAATCATTTCGAGTATCATTACTCTGTGATCTGTGAGATCCGTTCGATAATGTCGTTTGTCGGAAATTACTAAACTCTTTGGTCGCAGGTCTTGTCAGTCGTTTGATCCGGAACGTTCAAAAACGTTATTGCAATCATCAATACTTTTATGCGTTCCGGGTTAAATGAACGAATCATTCACGATTGACACATGTCTATTTCTTTTTATATTCAGGGTGATACATGGACACCAAAGTACTCCGTGTAGTGGCGTCGAAAGTGAATAATGATAATAATAATAATAAATTATTTATTCAGTGACCAAAAGTAATAAAATATTTAAAAGTTAAACTAATACAAAAATGATATTTTAGAAGGACAATGAAAGGGTTCTGACTCAGCATGTGTTGCAGAGAATCTACAACGCTGTTATTCTGTCAGCACGCATATACCCACTTAGTGAGCTAGAGTATAACAGTACGCGTACATCACTGATTATATTACAAATAGCTTTTAGTGTTAAATTATTTATTTATTCATTCAGCCAGTACAAGAACTATATAATTAACCAGTACAAGTTTTCATAATATTTCTATTAATAAATTGAATCCACTACCTCATTTCTCCCCACGGGTGTTCTAAGAGGCAACTGAGGGGAATGTAACTGGAGATAGGTAGCAGCATCTTTCCAGTATCAACTCAACAAAAATAAAAATAAACTGCAGTTGCAAACTCGCCAAAGGTTGAAAAATACCGCTCTTATGAGACAATTATAGTTGCCTGTGTTCAGCGGACTTTTGGTAGGTTGTAATGAACGAATGAATATGAAATATATTAGCTAAGGTCGGTATTTAAAAATAAAAACGATAAATAAAACTACATACTATATAACTATACACAAATCTCAGCTAATTAATCTTCTCATCTGCCTGAGTATTGGGGCAAGCATTTGTGCAAAGAAAAAAAATTGTATTTTGAAAAATAAAAATGTATTGTGTGTATACCAAGTTTGGAAGGATTTATCTCCATCAGTATTGCTATCCGACAAATAATGGGTGACTTCGTGAGACTAACTTTGACTAAGTTAGGTTCCACGCCATCTAAGATACATCGTCACATTTACCACCAGAAAGGATCGGAGTTAGACTAGTTTATTGTTTGAAATTAAAAAAAAAACAATTTTGATAACGTGATTCTTTCTATTCTGACATATCTCTGCGTTAGCAAAAAATATTAATGTCTTTCATAATCAATCTGAAAACACCCACACCATATATATATATATATATATATATATATATATATATATATATATATATATATATATATATATATATATATATATATATATATATGTGTGTGTTTTAATTCAAAATAGCTATGAAAAACACATTACACTATTTACGGGTGTTTGGTTTAATTAAATTCTGATAATAACTAATGCACATCGCTTGATTATTTACGAAATATTATCACTTTGTCCGCGTAATTACATTGTTTGCGGTTGCATTTTACTATTTCATACTGTACTCATTTTTAATTAACTGAATAAAGTTATTTATTACGTTTTTGATAGCGTTCCGGTATTTTGCATACTGTTTATTTACTTGGTTAAACGAAAAGAAATACCGTTAGTATCATAATTGAAGTGTAAAACTTTTTTTTGTACGTGAAATCTATTTTTTTATATACTAACGTTTTTGAACTTAGTTCGTCTGATCAAAAAAGAAAAAATAATATTTATTTCAATTACACAATGCTTTAAGATACATGACTTGGAGATCAACTTTTAAGCAAGGAGATGCTTGTATTAGGTGACTCCGCTCTTCCACGTAACAGTATACAGTATATGCTATTGAAAACAAAATAAAAGAGAGTACAAAATACAAAAAGGATAAGGAGCGCACTTGAGTGATGAATGCGAATGAGTTTTAAATGTACGTGTGTGTGCGTGTGCGTGTAGTGTGTATGTGCGTGTGTGTGTGTGTGTGTGTGTGTGTGTGTGTGTGTGTGTGTGTGTGTGTGTGTATGTGTATGTGTGTGTGTGCGTGTGCGTGTGCGTGTGCGTGTCCGTGTGCGTGTGCGTGTGCGTGTGCGTGTGAGTGTGCGTGTGCGTGTGCGTGTGCGTGTGCGTGTGCGTGTGCGTGTGCGTGTGCGTGTGCGTGTGCGTGTGCGTGGGGCGTGGGCGTGGGCGTGTGCGTGTGCGTGTGTGTGTGTGTGTGTGTGTGTGTGTGTGTGTGTGTGTGTGTGTGTGTATGTGTGTGATATAAGTTTTTCGTTACTGCGGTCCTATTGGTTACTAGACAGATTATGGTAACGATAATACCACAGCCTCAATGTCATCGTAGGTTTTAGTCTTAAGCCAATCAGTCTCAGCTAATTTACAATAGGTTATCAATAGGTTGTATAACGGGTAAGATTGCCTTGTATACTGCTTCTTAGCAAAAACAGATCTAACTGTGACAGTAGAAGCGACCAAGTAGCTTCTTCCGCTACTCATACTCGGCTTTTTTGAAATCATACGGGAGGGATTTGTGAATAAGATGGAGTAGTTAAAGTTTTCTTTCTTACAAGCAGTAGATTTGAGGTTTGGTAAAGGCTTTAGGTTGGAAATATATAGCGTTTAAAGAGCATAACCTTAAGCCGAGATCGCTGCGCCCTCTCAAGTTCTAAAAATTTGATTTTTGTTGTCTCACCCGAGCGTGGCAAACAGTACGTAAGAATAAATTGGGCCAATGATACGTAGACTTTCCCTAAAAAATTCTTAGAGGCAACGTGTCGCAATCTTTTAAAAGTCCATACAAATTTCCTAACCCTTTTCATAATCAGTTCAGCATACTTGTGCCAGGACAGGCGCTGGTCGTGGCATGATGATGATTTCCAGGAATTTAGTATACTGCAACCTTTCAATTTTTGTACAAGAACAGTCAGAAATTTGGAGATTAGCACAGTAGTTGATCTATATTTGGAATTCGAGTGATGGTTGAGTGGGTTTGTACTTGGTGCCCACTGCTGGGCACAGGCCTCCCCACATTTATAAAAAGGTTTTTAGGGCAAAAAATGTCCGCAACGCTGCCCGAATGCGTTCACATTGTCACAATTCACATATCTGCGAAAATTTTTTTTATTGTTCATCAGACATGCAGGTTTCCTTACGATGTTTTTCCTTCACCGCCGAGCATGTGGTAAATCAGCACTTAAAATTGCAATTAACAATTTCATTGGTACCGGCGGGGATCGAACCCGGTTTACTCGCGTACTGTGAACTTTACAGCGAGCGCTAATCATCTGAGCTACCACAGCTCTCAACTACTTGTTGAAGCATATTTAATTGGTCTTGGAGGCATTTAGTGTAAGAAGGTTACGATTGAGCCAATCTGCAATCTTTGACAGGCCGGTTTCGGCTGACCTTTTACACTAGGACCCAGGGTACTCCCCTGCCCTTGCCATTGCTTAGGCAGGATTTGAACAGCTCGAGAGGAGTTCACTTATGCCTATGTTTTCGAGTCTATGTAGAATTAGAATAATAGTAGAGTTTAATAATATTTAATGAGTTATTAATAATAAGAAAATAATATTAATAATGGAATTATTAGAAATATGAGGACGGATACTGTGTCAAAGGCCTTTTTGAGGTCAAGGAAAACTGCCATACATTTGCCACCCTTATCCACTTTGTCAACTATAATAGATGTTAAAGACAGAACCGCATCCTCAATAGACCTTCCCTGCCTAAACCCAAACTGAGAAGGCAATAGAATGTTATATTTAGAAAGGTTTTTAATTAGGCGTGACTGAAAAAATAAAGACGATATTAGGGCTACTTTCAAAGCATCCGGAAAAAGTCCCTGCTCAGAGCAAAGGTTTGTCAAATAATTTAAGGCTGGGACAATTTGCTTGTGTGCAGCTTTAAAAAAATTAACTGAAATGTGGTCCCAACCTGGTTTCAAGCGCATTAGTGTAGCTTGAACTTTGCAAGAGCCTTCAGTACCTTTTGTGTGTAATTTTTAGTACCTAATTGACAGGGTCAAGTCTCAGTCTCCGTCGCATGTTATTTCGGTTGTGAATACAGCGCATTAAAGCGTTTTTTTTCGTATTGTGAAACAGTCATCCACAGTTTCAGAATTCTGTTTCTTAACAGGATCATGATAGTGCTGAGCGTGATACAGTTGTGAAGAATTTTGATTAATATTTTTGTTAGGGTTAGTTAATTGCAGTAGGTCGGTCAGGATACTATTTTTAAGTGGTCGGGACCCTTTTTTATTTTAGTAGGTTTTATTACGTTTGTTTATTTGTAATTTTTAGGAAAGTCATGAAGTGATCTGAAAAAAGCGCTAGCAAGCGCTTGTAAGCAAAATGGCGAAACTAAACAGTTTTCGCCCAGGACACGTTTGCTAACTTCGGTAGCGCTGACACAATCCGCCATTTTGCTTATTTAATTTGTTTGTTTTGAAGCAGAGTTTATAAGTTGTTTTGTGCAATATTAGTTTTAAGTAATATAATGACATGACTAGACATATATACATGTTATTAAAAAATCATGATTGGTAAGTTTTTAATATGAATACTTTACAAACATATATTTAAATTAGGTTACGTTCCCCGGTTAAAACTAACTTCGTGTCCTAGAGGAAAATAGCTACTCAAGATTTGACAGCGCTTACCGCTTACGATCGCCATTTTGCTTACAAGCGCTTGCTAGCGCTTTTTTCTGCCAAACGCACCCAATGACTCGAGATACACTAGCAGATTCGAGCTTTATATTGATATGGTCAAGACCAGGGAGAAGACCATGCATTGCCAGCATGTTGAGATAATTAAGTTTATTTGTGCGTCCATGTGATTGATCGCCTTGATTTATTATCGATATTGATTAATGCCACCAGTGACAATTGCATTTTAGTTGATTAAATATTAGTAAGGTGATTGTTTAAGGAATGGATAAATTCGTCGGCGTTTGTGGTTGAGGGAGAACGATAAATCGCTATTACTGTAAGGTCAGGTGAGATATGGACCTCCAAACAAGACGCATGAGTAAGCTTCATTTCTCTTATTTTATATTTACGTGTATATTTAATATAAACGAACCACTCCATCATTATCAGTTATTAGGAGGAGGTATTGGTTTATTTGGATTTAGTCTAGAGTCATTTTAGTTTATCGAATTGATATACCTACGTTTTAAGATTTATTATGTTTAGTTGAAGTTCGTCAAAGTTAGAGTAAATGGATCTGATATTTTGTAAAACAATACTAAAGCCGGGGGAGTTAGGCTTAATATGAAGTAATTGAGGTTACAGTCGAATACTTGGACTATTTCGTGATTGTCTTTGTCATTCTAAGTCTGTAAGGTGCTATATATAAATGTGGAATAGAATAGAATAGAATATTTTTATTCCATACCTATAGATTACAAGTAATTCTTATTGAAAGTCATTTTTTTTACTTTACCATTGGTTCGAAAAATACTTCTGTCCTGGGAGGAACCAGTAAGAAACCCAGCGGGACTTCTTTTTTTAAATAAATTTTACAATGGTCACAAAATATTTATTTTAGAAACAGCTTGGAAGCGACCGCTTCATTCCCAGGGGTTATTATCAACCATGTATTCATTTTTATTATAATAACTCTTTTTATACAGTTGTTGTTTAATTAAATATTTAAACTTGGTAATAGAGAGTCCTTGTATATTTCTGGGACTTTGTTGTAATAGCGTATACATTGCCCCAAGAATGAATTGCTGACTGTGGAGTCGATAATTTGGTGTCACTAACTTGTGTTTATACCTAGTGTTTACAGAGTGTATATCACCTTTTTACTATAACTACCTTTGTTTTTGTGAACATACATTAAATTTTTATAGATATGTTGGTAGGCCAAAGTTAATTTTTTTTTAATTTTTCTCTAAGAGACTTTCTTTTATTTTTTTACCTCCACACTAGGATTTTCTCCGTATCGTGGAGGCAGTTTACATACATAAATTGCACAAGGACAAACATCCAGACCCAGAACAATTACTTGTAGCCCATACAAATACTTGTTCCGTGCGGGATTCGAACCCGCGCCCCTCAGTGCTATAACTCATTGCTAAGCTACCGCGCCACGGAGCCTACTTTCGGTTTAAGGTTGTATATAGCTCTTATGGCCCTCTTCTGCAAAACAAAAATAGTTTCTAAGTCAGCCGCATTCCCCCATAGCAAAATCCCATATGACATTATGCTATGGACATAACTGAAATAAACTAATCTGGCTGTCTCGATACTAGTGAGATATCTTATCTTTTTTTACGGCATAAGCTGCAGAGCTTAGTCTGCTTGCTAGTTTAGACATATGGTGGCCCCACTGAAGCTTAGCGTTGAGAGTGATGCCTAGAAAAAGAGAGGATTCAACAGGGCTCAGTTCTTCCCCATTTAAAAACACATTGGTATTCTGATTATTAACATTTGTTGTTGTAAATTTAATACATTTAGTTTTATTACCGTTTAAATGTAGAAATTAAATTGTTAAACCAATGCACTGATTTCGATATAGTATTAGCGATATAGGTGTTATAGGTGCAGAAGAACGTACAGGCATGTAGTGTATGAGTGAAGGTATGTGTGTGAGTGTGAAAGAAACTCCAAACATTAAAGAAAACAGTACAGAGTAGAAATAGATCAATCGTTCACAAATATCTTCTACTTGTGAAACTAGTGACTAATGACAGAAATAAAATAAAACTGTTTCCAGTGTTGTTTAATTTATTTTATTCCATTTTATTTTTGGACTACCTATAGATAATCAAATTATATTTGGCAGACGCCTGCAAGAGTGACTCATGGATATTCTAGATACAGTTTGATATAATTTAGTATTACTAGCTTGCCAGGCAGACGTTGTTTTGCCCTTTACGACGACCCTTTTTCATGTCCTATTAAAAATCCTTAAATTCGCTCGAATTTGAAACTGTAAGCTTCAAATTTACACACCACATCTCGATGAAACACATTTTTTTAATTTCCTAATTCACATGACGTTTCCAAAAATGTTTCATATTCATAATTAACACGGATAGTATGAAACAGAATCACTGAATCTGTCACTGTTACTGATTTTTTTTATAAAATTACGATTACGGTATGAGAAAATGCTTCACAAATTGAAAGAGGACTGATTTGTCAAAAAAGGTCGATTAGAGTTATACATGGATTGCAAAGATTGACGTCAGCTAGAGCCTTATTTCCAAAAAGCGAAAATCATGACTGTCGTGTCGTTATATGTTTATAGATCGCTTCTAGAAGTGCACCAGCAAAAAAAGTGAGCTACCAATGAAGATGCACGTACACAACTACAATTCTAGAAATCGCAAAGGATTAGTTGTTCCAAGAACCAGATTAGTCAAAGCGTACAAGTAAGGTTTTGCAATAAAATCAAAATGTACAATAAATTGCCTCTAGAAATAACAAGACTCACTAAATTCGTTTCAACAAGTGATTTTTTTTAAATCTTTATTTTCAAAAAAGGGGTTTGTCACACAGTGACTATGTTACCCCCGTGATATACACACAAAAATAATAACAGAAAATAAAGTAATGAACACATAATAACATAGAAAGTAACAGAGCTACATAAAATAAAATAAATTAGGCAAAACAAAAATAGATATTATGCAAAATCCTGTGATATGATTACACTTCTAAGTAAGAAAAGATTACATCTCGCTAAACTCACATTACATGTAAATAAAGTTTGATTAGCATTTTGGCCTCATGACAAAGTGGAGAGGATAGGATATCATTTCGACAATTGATACAAACATTATTTTTGAATCACGCTTTTTACAATATAGATGTTCATTTTCTGACTTGCTTGACATATAAAATAATGTAATGTAAATGAGATGTATTTTAATTTGTAATTTTAATAAACTAACGAAATCTTATATAATTGGAATTGTAATTTTGACGTACCAATGTTACGTTAATGTAACGTAATGGCAAATAAATAAAATGAAAAATTGAAACGGCTAACGAACTTACAGTCCATCTGAGGGTAAATACTGCGGCCCATGGACACCTCCCGCCAACTGCAAATGAAGGCTAGAGATGCGTTATTACCTCTGAGGACTAAGGTTTGTGGTGGAACCTATCTAGATGGACTCCTGGACAGGAAAGAAGTCCTACCACCAAGAAAATATAATATAGTATTATAATTTAATCAAAATTGTTCAAGTAAGTGTTGCAGTAATAATGCTTAGACTGTTGGGCTTAGCAGAGATTAACGAGAGCCAATTTGATGTATTGTGCCGAAGAGACATTCATAATGAATAGTCCGTTCGCGTTAAGAAAATAGTGAGTCATCAGTGCAACTACAGGGTAAAGGTGTGTTCACAGTGGAGTAAAAATTCTTTTTTTTTTTTCAAACATTTAATTAAGTTTAATGGAAACAAATTTTCTTTAAATTACTTAAATCACTAATCAGTATCGCTAGATTCTCCAGTTACATTAATTATGAAAGAATTTTGTTCTGCACGTTCCATGATGCCATCCAAATATCACGTGGTCGCAGCACTTCTTCCAACGATTAGCGTCTATTAATGCTGTTGCGTCATCTAATAATTTTTTATATCACTCATTTTGAACGTGGAGTTGGATTAAGTTTGCAATGGTAAGGCGGTAGGCAAAGAATTGTAATGCCATTAATTTTGGCAGTCTCATCTATTAAATATTTATTATATTGTGGGGCGATTTCGGCAACTTTCATTAATAATTCTTTTTTTAAATAAGTTATGTCCATGGATTTGCCTTTGCTTTGCAGCCAATCTATTATTTGCTGCTTGTTCCAGCTGGTTGTTGGTATTTTTTCGACTCTTACGGAATGATAGGGAGCGTTATCCATGACAACCACACTTCCTGGTTCTAGCTTAGGCATTATATTAATGAACGAATTAAGGAACCTTTCGCCATCCATCTCTTCATGATAGTCATTTGTAGACTTAATTTCAAATACTAGTAGACGATCTGAATCTTCCACGAATCCTTTGTCGCTGCCAATGTGCAATACAATTAACCTTTTACCTTTTCCTGTCGGAGCTTTTGGACCGGCTGATAAGCCATCTAGAAAGGGTTGTTTTATATTTTTTACCGTGTCCGGCGTTTACCCACGTTTCGTCAAGATAGTAAATGGTTTTATTAGCGGCTCTGTATTCTTTTATTTGCCTCAGATATTTACGCCTCCATAAAACAATATCTTCTCTTTCGACTAATAATGTTCTGCTATCCTGTTTATTGAAATCGAAACCAAGCTCGTGCATTATTTTATAGTTTTTTTATAGTATCGTAATTCATAATTGAAAGTCATGAGCCAAGTTGCTCCGGGTCCCGGAGCGACGGACAAATGGGAACGAACAAATGTAGAATTAAATATCGAATTTATCGCTAAACGATTATCTCGATTTAATTTAAAATCGCCCCGTAAATCTCGTTATCGAGTTGTGATAGACTGCCTATTAAAAGTTTGCAATAGTTCTGTTACTACAGGAGATGTAGAGTGGATTGGTCTGTGTTTACATACCTATTAAAAGTTATATGTCTACTTTAAACATAAAATAATTTTGTCAATTTGTAATCCTCAAAATAAAAATTATTATACTGTATTTTGATTAAGCTTTGTCTTAAAGCTAGTAATAATTTTTTTGCTTAGATTCGTGTATTGCAATAAAATGATCTGTCTTACCTAATTTGAGGAGGACATTCTTCACTCAATTGCGTGCACTGTATCAAAAAACTTTATCAAAAAAAAGTATTATGGGCATGGCACCTGTTATTTATAACAAAATCCCAAATTATGTAAAAAAATCAACCTATAAGAATATTTAAAAAGTCTTACTTCTTTGCTATTGGAGAGGTGGTATTACTCAATATCGGTCTTTTTAAATGATATCATTTCTAAGTTAATTACTTTATTGTTTATATTACATAATTATGTTGTTTATGTTAATAATTTATAATGTGTTACACTATCTGTAATAATAGTTCTATAATATAAATTTATGTAATAACAATAATAATAGAGTACTTTTAATTATGATAATGTAATAACTATCCATACTCATAATTATCATATCAAATCTATTTATAATTAATTACTAGTGTTGTTAAGAAATAAATTTTAATTTAATATTTGCATGCCAAAATGGTAGTATGTACGGATCTTTTAACTCCGTCGACATCTTATTGTGAATACCTACATTCAAGGCAAATAAATAAATATTATTATTATAGCGCAGGTAATTTAAATAAATTTTTCATTGAAAATAAAAATAAAAACCCTGAAACAAAGAAACTGATGACCTTCAAACGGCTGAATCTATTTGGACAAAAAATGCCTAAGAATCGCTGCTTGATAATAGCGGCAAAACAATAACACCCCTCTTTTTTATCGGAGGTTAAAAAGCAATTTAACCTGGTTACTTTATTTATATTGTAAAAACCAATTTATATATACTAAGAAAAATAAACCTTTGAGCTATTTCTAATCCTTGTAATTCTAACTATAGATTATAGAATAAACTATTCACTGGAAAATTCACTCCTTTTTTATTTTTGCAGCATTACCGGGAGCGCCGACTGAAGTGAGAGCATCAGAGATTACGGCTACAACTGTTCGATTAGCCTGGACTTACAACGGGCCCGAAGAACCCCAGTACTATGTCATACAGTACAAACCGAAATACGCAAATCAAGTAAGTCGAAAACTCTATGTTCAGTTATAAGCTTATACAATGTAATAAATACTCACTGAAAGTGTAATTAAAGGATATAGAATCTAATTTTTTTTAGTCCTTCGAGCCAAATAACTAACATTGAATATTTCTACAGGCGTTCAGCGAAATTTCCGGTGTTATTACTCAGTACTATTCGGTGACGAATCTGTCTCCATACACCGAATATGAGATGTATGTTATCGCAGTTAACAACATTGGTAGAGGGTCGCCTTCCGCGCCGGCAGTCATCACGACAGGAGAAACAGGTATGAAATCTTATCTGCCTACCAATACTGTTGATAAGCTACTTATAAGAACTATGTTTTTTTTCACGATCTGTTCTACCGTAACTTAAAATTTACCTGCGGAAAATGTAATTGTATTAAAACATTATTGAATACCATGCATGTTACGAGTACATCTACAAACTCAGCTATAAAAACTTAAATTTACAATGCTGACTATATATTTTTTCCTTTTAAGAATATGCTGAAAATTTCTAAAATATTAAACATAACTAGCAACTGCGCCTTGAGCTAATTTTGAACATCATCTTATATTTTAAACAGATAATTATAACTTTTTTCCAAACCAGTCATGCGCTTTTTTGTAATCGCTTAAATTTTTAAATAGAGACATTATTTCATCGCTTTATCGTTGATTCTATATTTTATTTCTTTTCTTGCTCTGAACTCTGAGTTTTAAGGTGTTTCCTTTTATCGTTTTTTCATGCCAACTTTATATGCGATATGGCATCGCCGCTGCTTAATGTAAGTTCGGTTTCAACTGATTCGTATTATTTGTTTTTGGTGTTCTTTTTTAATTTCATTTGCACTTACCTTTTTACTATTTACGTGGTAGTTGTAGAGCGTTAATTTCTTTGAGCTCCTCATGCACCATTTCCTTTTTAGGATCAGCTCCGTTGTGGATGCGATATTATTGATTTGTACACGTTTGTTGTTTTATTTATCTACGGCACTAAATATTTGTGTGTACATTATTAATGTTGTAACTTGCTTACTAACCATAGTTTTTCTTACACATTACAGTGGACTCTTTGTATGGAGGTGCCAGTAAGTATCACTGTATAATCTCTTATATCATAGTATAATACATAATTAAACTGTTTATATAATAAACCAGCGATCTGTCCCGGTTTCGGATGTGATGACACCTATATAGTGTCCAATTATAAATCTAAACCATCTAAGGACCCACTTAAACACACAAAAAATTTCATCAAAATCGGTCGTGCCGTTTTTGAGTTAAAGCTAGGCCAACAGATAGCAATTGATTTTTATAATATAATTGATAAAATCAGACGTTACTTTGCGGAAATTCATTATAATAAAGATATTAATAGTTATTTTGCAACCATCCGCTCAGTGATATAAAATGATGTGTCTTACCTAGTTTGAAGAGCACCTCCCGCCCTACCTCAATTGCGTGCACTATTCCCGTCACCACTAATCCCAGCACCACTACTCCCAACACCACTACTCCCAACACCACTATTCTAGGAAAGACACACCTTCGACGATAATACGACACGTGTTTCGCCTCTACACGAGGCATCTTCAGGTGATGTAGACTTTACGGCGACGGCTATTATAAATCTGTATCATCACCACCGTTACAGCTCAAAACAAATGTACTATTCCCCACGGAATGCCACAATGCACGGCTCTGACCGACCTGCATCCATCGACTTCTTGCATCTCTTATAAGATCGTCACTTCATCTAGAGGGGCGCTGCCCTACATTTCACTTGCCGGTACGGGGCTGCCACTCGAGAATCTTTCTTCCCTATCGGTTGTTGTTTCTTCAAGCTATATTGCTGGCCCATGCTTTTCATTTACCTTAATAATCCGTTGTGCTATGAATCTATACATAAATTCTTATAGACATAAAAGCATTTACAATTCTGTAAAATCAATGTTGTAAGTAATAAAGATGAATCCGAACAAGCTGCACAACATTATTGTTGAAGTGGCAGTTGTAAGTTCAATTGATCGATTTTCATTGTTGTTGAGTATAGGTCTTCCAAAAATTGTTTTTTTTAAAGGGCATGGGTGACAAACAAACACACAGTCCTCCTGATCTTCGATTACAAATAAAAAAGCACATGCGTTGTCACCCGTGAGCACTAAGATAGAATGCCTCGTGTCCAGAAAAAGGGGCTCCGGTTCTCTACAGTCACCATACGAAATACAGCAGCGTTAAGCTGCTATTTTGCGCCGGTATTCTGTGAGAGCGTGGTTCTTCCGCGGTCAAGCCGACCCATTCCTGCTATAACTATACAGCGAATATAGCTTCAGCATGGCTTTACCACGTAAATGTTCTCCTTCACCACGACTACGCTATACCAGACGCTTTCCCCTAATTCATAGGAGTAAATACTGACTTGTATGTTTGTAGTTTGTAACGGCAACATCGTGTAGTAACGTTGTAAGAAACTCCACTACATCATTTCGTTCCTTGGTTATCATTAGAGGCGCCAGAGGGAAACTAAACCAGGAGATAGGCAGCAGCATCTTAGTGATAACCGCTTAGTAAAAAAGAACTGTGTTTGTCAACCCGCTTCCTAAGCATGGCAACTATGTGAAATATCTCTTCCATGAGGGCCTATGTTGTTTTAGCGTTGACCACCTCATTATATTGAGTATAATATCAAAAATTTCTGATTGTATTAACGTAATTTACATTAAGCCGCCACTCTGCAATTATACGGAGCGTCATTACAACGCAATTGCTGTGCTCCGTGTCGGCCATTCCGTTGTCTGTAATCAGCTTACGCAAACACAATTAAACCGTTTTTAAAGTACTTTAATTATACATTTTCGGCAGCACGGTAATGATACGCTGTAGTAAATTAAAAAAAAAGAAGTGAATTAATGATAAATAAAGTATAAATTTATTACCACAGCTTGGTATTTAATTTCGAAACTAAATATTGTCAATCAGTCAACAAAGTAATAAAACCGTATCGTATATATCAGGACTGTCTGCTCGTGTAATCAGCCTTAAGGTAGAGCCTCAAGAAAAGAAAGAAAGAAAGAAAGGTTTATTCTCCAAAATGACGCCATCACAGATAACATAAAAAATAAAAATAAAAAAACACATATATTACAAATAATATTGGCTATACAATACAAATTACAATATACTACATATTACAAACTATACAATACCTATACTCGTAGTCGTATGTGTCAAGGCGTCATCTGGGAACAGGAGCACACTCAGCATAATGCCATGAATTTTTTTTTCCATGGCGCTGATTTTCAGTGTGTCCAACCAGTGACCTACCGAAATCAGTGCTATATGTTTACTCATTTTATTATGTTTTAAACAAAATTATGATGACAGAATTATGCACAACAAGGGGGAAAGAGACAGTAACTATTTTAAGTGAGAGGGAGAGAGTAGCGTTCAAGGTCTAATGCCACTTCGACACAGCACGTCCCGTTTATGTTGATTTCAGATGCTCTTAGAAGGTCTATACGAACACTACAAAAGGGGAGATTATTAAAATACTATAAAGGGCTATATACTACACTATGTAATTATTGAAGAATATAAAAGTATATAAGACAAAAGCCGCACTCAAGAGGACGATTTTAATGCTCCGTTGTTAATAATCTACTTTTGTTGTTAATAAAAGAGCTTACTCCTTTCTAAAAGGCCGGCAACGCATCGTATCCTGGTGTGCGGGTCATGGGCGGCGGTAGTCACTTACCATCAGGTGAGCCGTACGCTCGTTTGCCCGCTCTCCTATAAAAAAAAAGAAACAGACTGACCCTGCATACACAACGTATGCAATGCATTATGACATCTGGACTCTTGATTTTTTACGATTAAAAATACACTTAGGCCCGCCACACACATACGGGATCCCGTTTTGTCCGCAAAATTTCGAACGGAAAACTTCTGTAGGTGTGTTACGGGTCCTTGATTTTATATGGACTTGCTACTTTCGGAACGGAATCCCGAAACAGAGTTCTGTATGCATGCGGGTCTTATAGTATGTAACGCAATCACACGCTTCCGCAATAATGACGAACATATGTTGTTTTTCAATTAGCCCGCAAAATGCTATTGTTGGACTTGAGCCTTGAACTGTCCTATTGTAAGGAGAATTTTTCATAATGGGAATGCTTGGCAAAATTATCGGCAATTGCAGTACCAAGTCTGTCGCACCTTTGACGCTGCCTGTCGTGAACGATGAGTGTATTATACGCCTGGCGCAAACGAGAGTACCGTGAGTTGCCGTGTGGTGGCGGTGTAAGAATGTGCACAAACCATTATCATCCCGTGGGTGACGTAAGAGCCGACAGTGGGAAACAAATCAGGTGGCGGGCAGCAGCGTCAGCCTAATAACGACTAAAAACAAAAACCTGCAATTGCCTGCAATCGTGGCAACTATGTGGCAAATATCCCCCCTATGAAGCAATCTATGTGAGAAGGCCAGGTTATACCGCCATCTATTGGGAGCCTCTATTGGGAGATCTTTTCAGCATATCCCACCGTCACCTCTTACGACACCCACTTGCCGAAATGGGGTGATGTATTTCTACTACGCTGTCAACACATAGCATTTAATTATTTTCGAAATAAAAAATAATCTTAATCCATTCGGGTCGCGCCCTAAGCAGGTTGTAGTTATTGCGGCTTTTATCCATATTACTTTAATATTGCCGTGTCAGCTATCGCGTCCAATTTAGCGTTGGAAATATTAAATTTACCGTCGTCCTCTATCCGCGCATCTTAAATTACCTGGAGCGTTAGCAAATAAAAAGACAGCATTCTAATTAAATGACAATAAAAAATGTGGTCTATAAAAATTTACATTTATTTTCGTCGTTTTACTTAACGTCTTAAGTGTTATTGTAAACTAGAGCCCGTCCCTGGCTTTGCCTGGATTATATCTATTAATGTGAAGTATTTAGACTTAAGACGACAACGACTACTTTTTAATTACTAAATTGCATAAATAAATATTTTATTAATATCATATTGTATTTATATAATTTAATCTACACAAAACAAATAACATTCTAAATTCAAATAATAAATTCTAATACTAAAAACATTAAAAAATATATATTATAATAACTAAAATATATTATTAAAAAGGAGGCCCTTTAGGCAAGGCTCCGAAGATACTGGCAAAGCTGAAACCTTGCCTAAAGGGCCTCCTTTTTATAATATATTTTAGTTATTATAATATATATTTTAAGGTTTCTATTACTAATTATTATTATTTAATAATTAAATCTCCAAGACTTTCTTATTAAATATAGCCTAGATCCTGGATCTGCTTTCGATCGTAAAGTTGCACCGCAATCGATGAACCTATTCCGAAGACAAGTGCGGATAGGCAGGTAGACAATCAACAAAAAACAACAATTTTAAAAGTGGTTATTTATGTCTTAATAACATGCAAGTGACGCCGGAGTTTAATATAACCTAGTTATTCCAATATTAGAGGCCGACACTTTCAATTTATTTACATTTATAAATGCAATATTCATTTTTTAGTTTCATTTTGTTTGATTTAATTCAAAATATATGATTTCCTCAAACTAAAATATAAAGGGGATTTTGCAGGGGAAGAGTGCAGCCCATTCGCACTCCGCGCCTACGGCCTGAAAAAAACACTCTAGGGGGAGCAGACTAGATTTCTTGGAGTCGGGGCGTGCTGATTCGGTTTTAGAACAGACAGTGTTTTCCGCGATATCCCTAGAGTTTTGCGGAGAACTTAATTTATCTAATTATCCTGCGACATATACACAATGCAACCCTTATTATAATAGGGTAGTGTGTATTTTAAGCCGCCTTACACACTATCATCAGCATGTAACTATCTAACCATTCAATTACAGTCTATAAAAGTCCACTCCTGACTATAGGTCTCCCCAAAGATTGTCTTATAGAGGGGATTTTGCCATAGCTACCAAAATTGGCAGGCAGGTTGACAAACACAGTCTTGTTTTATAGTTTTAAGATACTGTTGCCCATTTACTGTTTTAGTTTACCTCTGTCGCATCAACCGTGGGACGATATGGGGTAGTGGATACTCTTACAATGCCACTAAACGGTTATGTTACTATCTGGTTAAATTAAAATGTTACACTTTTTGAGGTTAGTAATGAGTATACTTTTTTCATTAAAATTAATTCCATTCATAACCAAATCCATATTTTCGGCTGGTAACATTTTTACAAAACACATTTAAAATCTGTAAATGTCGTCATTTGATACTATCTTGACTTAGCGTTAATTAACTTAACCGTAAGTCAGTCATTTTGGGTAAATCGGGCCGTTACAATAGGTCTGACTTTTGGTCAATCAATACGTTGAATTTCATATGCTTCATTGTTCTTCGATTATTAGTCTTCGCTATTTAGTTCAACTCTGTTATTTGAATAACAGATTAAGTCAATTTGCTGGCTGATTGAACCACCGTGCTCCGACTAGATGTATATCATGAAAGTTGCCGTAGCGCATTCTGTTAGCCTTCTTCTTTCTTTCTTTCCTCTTTTTAAAAACATTTACTTCACAATAGAATTTTCTCCTGTATCGTTGAGGCGGTTTACATACATAAATTGCACACTTAAATCCAGAACAATATTTATGGGTCATTCAAACATCTTGTTCCATGTAGGCTTGGAACCCGCCACGGCCCTCTAGCTCCGCGGCTAATCGCTTGGCCAATGAGCTATAGAACCGTCTATCGTCTTTGAATTTTGCAAAATTATACCTTAAAGAAATATTTGATACGAATTATTATTCAAAACTTGTTTTTCTTCTTTTGACAAACTAGCTTCCATAAAACATCAATTTATCCGTTATTTTTCCTATTATAGGAGCCATCGAATATTACCTTTCACAAAGTAATTCGATACAAAAAAAAAAGAAAAAATCTAAAGCGAATTTCTTCTGTTTCGTATTTTTATATTTAGTCATAACGAGTCAGAGTCAGATTACCATACTAATAAGCTGCGGTAATAGTTCCATTTCCAATCCAGAGCTAGTATTTATTATAAAAATATTGCAGTTTTCTGGTTAAGTTCTGATTGTTCCATGTCTGCAACGGCTGTATTCTTCATCTTCGTTTTAATTTCTATCTTATTTTTAAACAATAGAAAATAATTTCTTCAATTAATTTATTTAAATCTTGTTGTGATCATTATAAGTCTTATTGACTGAAGACTGAAAATAATGTTCATAAATACATATTACAAGAAACCATATAATATACATTTATTATAAAATTTGTAAAAAGTAAAGACGTTATAAGTCACGGAATACATAATTGTAAATGAAAATATTGATAGTGTTTACTTGTAAGAATAAGGTAAAGAAAATTTTCGAAGGTTATCATATACACATACAATCAGCCTGATAAGCTGAGAGTTAGTTAAAGATAATAACCGATTATTGTTTATAATATTTTGAATACGATTAAGCACGGAATGAGTTCCAACTATTGTTATTGAGTGAAATGAGAATAATGTAGAGAATTTTATTCATTAGCCATTATCTAGAGCATGTATGTACGCAAGTCGTGTACGTGAAAGTAATGGTACAAATAAATAATAAATTATATGAGCTGAAATGCTATAAATGACTAGAAGTCTATGAAATGATATTTGACAATTTCTTGATCATGTATGTACGCGAGTCGTGTACGTGTAAGAAATTACACAAATATGTAATGAATGGCTAATATTCTATGGAGTAATAAGAAAAATAAATTACAGTTTACTAAATGAAAAAATTAATGAAGTTGAAAGAATAAAGAACGAAATGAAAATTATAATGAGGACGAAATATATAAGGGAAAAGTACTATGTGTTATAAATATCCGTGTATATATTATAAATGACTTGTTTTGATGTATACGAATAAATAATATTGTGAATGTTCGTGAAAGTCAATACATAATATTACGTTATACATAATTATGCCTCATTATGTCATATACTTCTATGAATACGGTATTTTTACTAGAGGGTTAGACCAAACGCCTAACTGGATTTCGCGATGTATGTTAGATTATAGTTTTTTAACACTTAGAATTCATTTTCACTTAGTTCTTATGAAGATTATTCATTGATTGCGTTTAGAATAATTTTAAGGTTTAATACATCTGTATCTGAATAGTAGGAAGTTGTTATCTGAAAGGACTAGGTACTGTAACTATTTTATATATATTAAAGTTACAGGCTATATACGTCCCACTTCCGGGCACATACCTCATTTCTGAGCGGGTTTAGGGAAAATAAGTGTCCATCGCGCTACTCCAATACGTGTTGGCAAACTTTACATGTCTTCAAAGTATTGCCTCTGCTAAACAGGGATCTCTCCCACTGTAAGGCAACGATTTTCTTTTTATATAATATATCATTATTATAAGGAGAAGTTTCCATGATCGACACGCTTGGCAGACGGACTCTGGGTAAAATATTTAGTAAGAATCAACTAAAAGAACGCTATCGTCTGAAATAATCCAACAAATTAGTAGAAATTCTTACTAAGGCAAAATATCTGATTCCGTGGAGCAGAGTCACCATATCTCCAGAATAAGATGGTCGCCGAACATTTTACTCCACCATCGTAATTTAAAAAAAAATAAGGGAGCGAGTCGTTTCAAACACCGAGATTATAACCTTTTAATAATACGACACTTGAGAAAAAAATCTTTTATTGTTTTGACTTTGCGGCGGAAGTATTATAAACGGACAGAGGGATTTTTCATTGAGGGACGGCTCTTCGTTTCGAGGTCCGCAATTACAAATCCTATTATCAATGTCTCCGTGCCCTTGTTGTCTCACCGCGCCTTTATTGTATTTTTATTTTCATTCCGCACGCACTTAATTGAGACGAGACTGTCCGTCGTTGTTTTCGTAATATTGCCTTTACGATGGCGCATTTTGAATTTAACGTCAAACAAATATTTTGACGATGTTCTAATACCAACATAATAAAACTCACGGATTTTTCGTTATTAATGTATCTTTACTAAATGACTTTCTGTAATCTTGCTTATCTTTTATTCGCTAATAATTTGTGTTTGGTCATCATTTATATTTATTATAAGCTAGGGGTCGCCCAGGAGTCAAATTTCGACCGTAATTAATTGATTTTTTAAGTAAGCTGCACTCACAACTGTACGTTAATAAAACACAGGTATCTAATACAAAATATAAAATAAACGCTTTATGCTTTGACATATATTCCACAGACAATTGAAAAAAAAAACATTTAAAATCACATAAAATTAACCGCTCATTTATTGTATAGATCAGGTATTATGTCCTGGCCCTATTTAAAAAAATTTGAACGACAAGTTTTACTCTGTGCTACTATTTGACCACAGTATATTCACTGTTTCACATTAATCTTATAGTAATACAGTACCTGGATGACCGAGCTTTGCTCGGTATTTTTCTTTTGGAAATCGTGTGTTTTGGAAATTATATTTAGATACAAATTACACGCTGTTATTTAAATTATATTATTATCATATAAATGTTATTTTAAAATTAAGGTACCTACTTGCGTATACAATTCTTTTCAAATGTTTTCCTATTAATAAAAAGTTTCCAATAAAACATTATAACGATATACCGTCATTAGCGTGTTTCCGCTATTGGTACTGTGCTAGTTGATGGTATGGGCTCGATGATCGCCATTTCTAATCCCATTCTTTATCCGTACGGACCGTATCTATGGTATTTTACAAGGCATTTCATCATATTCCTCAGGAGTGGCATCTCTATTTCAATTTCAATCGGGGATACATGTACATCAAATGTACTGTGACTCATCTATCACTCTTACTTGTATCCAATAGCTTAGCTTGGTTTAACAAGAGCATTTTTATGTAGTTGTTAAGTTTTTTTTTTACTATTTACCAACCACTAAAAAACTTAACGGGCATTTTTCTTTTTGAAAAGCCATATTCGATTTTCGTTTTTTAAGAACACGTTACAGACTAGGATTTTTTCCTGTATAACGTTCCGCTTTGCTCCCCGGCATTTATTAACTTAGTCTTCTCATTAACAACGTATGTTTTGTATCTGATAATAACTCACAAAACTTTTCCTACAGAACCCGGATCAGCGCCAAGGAATGTTCAAGTTCGTCCGCTCAGCTCCAGCACTATGGTCATACAGTGGGAGGAGCCGGAGACACCTAACGGTCAAGTGACGGTGAGTATAAATTAGGTATTTTTTTATAAAACAATCACGCTTATAATGCATCTGATGCCTGCCTCTTTTAACCAACTTCAAACCAAGAAGGTCACAGTTGATTTAATTCCTCCTTTGTTTCTATCTCCACACTTGGACAACCAAACGCTCAGCCGGTCTTTATTGTAGACATTCCATGCATTCGAACTAAATTCAAATCAAATACTAAAAAGGTGGTATTAGTTTAGTCGCAATGCGTACAGCAATGGAGTGGAATAATTTTTCAGTGTCTGCCTTTTCATTCGATTGCAATGTATGCTCCAAGCTGGAGTGAATAGTTTTGTTACGCTAAGATGCAATTTTACTATTTGGAGCTTCATTACATTTACTTGATTTACATTTTCATTACATCATTACCCCATCGATTGTAATCAAACAATGACTTGTAATAATTAAACGAAAAGATTCATGATATTATTTTCGGTTTAAAGATCTTTATTTCTCAATAAGACAAAGGTCACTTACATGAGAACAATAACTATATGAACTTAGTAATAACAATTTTTAGTGCGGGTATAAATAACTTTGTTGGATGTCGCTTTTAAAAAGCGAATATCTTTGCTGTTAATTCAAACTATAAGGTGGTGGTCCAAGTTTAATAATGTTTTTATTTTTATTTAATAATGATTAAGGTTAGGTATTTAGCTGTTGTGAATATAGGTAGGCAAGTAACTTCTGTTTGAAAACATTCAAAGATTTCGCCTCCTTTACAAATTTAGGTAGTTTGTTGTATAACTGTTCTCCTTTATACGTTATATTATTTTTACCATAGTTTGTTCTTATAGGCGGCAATACAAGGTGACTAGCTCGGCGTGTTATGTATTTGTTTGTTTGCTTCTTTGTTAAAAACGTGAGTTGTGTGTGGATTAATTTATGTTTTATTTTATATATTAGTATGCATGTGCTATATGTATAAAGTTGAGTAACGTTAAACAGTTTAGTTTCCTTATATATTGTATTAGTTGGTGTTAAATAGTCATAGTTAAACAAAATTTTTATGATACGGTTTTGTAGCACTTGGAGAGGTTTAAGATTGGTTTTGGCTGCATTACCCCATACCTCTACATGGTAAAGTAAGTGAGGTTTTAGTAGAGAGTTATATATTAGGATTCGGGCTTTTTTCGGAATACATCGAACTATTTTGTGAAGGTGGCCAACGAGAGACGAAAGTTTGTTTTTAATATGCGTGAGATGTGCATTCCAAGTCAAATTACTGTCGAGAATCAGTCCAAGGTATTTTTCTTGATTTTTTATTTGTAACGTTTCTCAGTTTATAGTCAAAGTAAGGTGGTTTTGATTAGGGAGTTTCTTGTTCTTGGCGCTGAAAATTATATATGAGGTCTTGGCTACATTAATAGTTAGGAGATTATACTGAAACCATTGATGGAGTAAGTTTAAGTCTTCTTGAGCTAGTGTTATGATACGAGATATATTGTTTCCAAAGTAGACACGTATCATCTGCGTAAAGGGATATTTGACCTTGTAAACCTGCTTGGTTTATGTTGTTGATGTACACTAGGAATAGCAATGGACCGAGGATAGAACCCTGAGGCACGCCACACGTTAAGAGTTTGGGTTTACTTTGAATGGATCCAATTTTCACTACTTGGTAACGGTTGCTCAAGTATGATGCCATCATTTTGTATACTTTTCCAGTGACGCCAATATATTGTAATTTTTTTATGAGCAAATTATGGCTAACTGTGTCGAAAGCCTTTTTTAGGTCCACAAATATTCCCAATGCTACTTGTTTTTGATCAATTTTTGTTTTTATTATAGTTATCAGGTCAATTGTTGCTCCCAGGGTACTAGATTTTGATCGGAAACCATACTGTTTGTCATACATAAAGTTGATTTCAGTTAAATAGTCGTCTAATCTCTTGTATACAATTTTCTCTAAAATTTTGGATAGTGTAGGTAGAACTGATATTGGACGGTAATTTTCCGGACTAGATTTCGTACCAGACTTATAAATTGGAGTGATTTTGCCTATTTTGAGGTTGTCCGGAAAAAATCCTTCAGTTAACAATCGATTTAGGAAATTAGTTATATTTTGGACTACTAAACTTTTGATACATTTGATAGCCTTGATACTAACTCCGTCTAGACCTACACTTGTATTGGAATCCAGATCATCAATTATTTTTGTTATTTCATTGACGGTGCATGGATCTAATTGAGAGTGTACGGTGCGACATGCCAGGATCAAGGCTCGGTACTGTGTGTGTGGTGTTGTTATGGAACTCACGCGGTATTTTATTTGCCAGTTGTGTTCCTATGTTAGCAAAAAAATTATTGAATTTTTCACATATTTCTAGGGCATCCGAAATTATTATACCATTTTCGGCTTTTAGGTTTGGTGGAGCACAGTGATTAACATTTTTATTATTTGACAGTGTTTTTATGAGATTCCACATTTTTTTAGGTTTATTTCTACATTTTGTGAATTCACCGTAAAAGTAATTTTCTTTTGTGTTCTTGATTTTTGTGCCAGAGAATCTCTTTTAGTTTTGAACTCTTTTTCTAACTGCTCATTTTTTGGATCACGTTTTAATTTACTCCATAGCACATTTCTCTCATTAATTTCTGCTATTAAATGCCTGTTAATCCACTCTTTTTGGGGTTGATTTAGTATTTTAATTTTTTTTGTTTTAGTTTCACTAATGAGCTTTTTAATGTATTGATCAAATTCCTTACAATCGTGTGTATTAATTTTAAAAGTTGATGTTTTAACCATCTCGTATAATTTCTTGAAGTCTATAGACTCGTATTGTATTCTTTGTTTCTTTGGGTTGATGATATTATTTTACACGTGGTAGAACCATGCTGCAGCTATATTATGTCTGTAGCACGAATGGGTTGACTCGACCGTGATACGACCACGCTCTCACAAAATGCCTGCGTAAAATAATAGCTCAATGCTTGTGTTTCGTATGGTGAGTATAGAGAACCGAAAACCATTTTTACTGGAAGCGGGGCATTATTTATTCTTAATCGGAGATGGATGTAGATGTCTATGAACCACAGCATCCACTTACCATCAGTTAGACTGTGTGCTCGTTTGTCACCCCTATTCTATAAAGAAAAAATAGGGTGTAAAAACCTCAGGACTACAATGAAATGTTTTACTATCTGTAATGATAGGTTTGTAAAGTAGTTTGAAAGGTTAGAGAGTAAACACTTCTGCTTGCTAACAAGAATAATTAAGAGGGTGGTGCCAACCCAAACAGACTCATAAGCAGAAAAGCCACTGCCTCATAATTTTTAAGGCAGTTTGAAGGCAGAACTCTAGTCTTATATTATATACTCAATGCCAAGTTTAGTTGACTCGTGATGTAGGCAGTACTGAAATTGTTTATTGCATTTTTAAGTGTGGACTAAGCACTCGCCATAAATGTAACCAGTTTGCCAGCAACTAAGCCAGTTTTAGGTCTTACTTTTTTTGTTAATTGCAGTTTTAATTGCTTATTTACCACTGGCTGGGCGGTGAAGGAAAACATCGTAAAGGAACGAGGAGTTTCTCAATTCGACTGTAGTTTTTGTGTGTTGCTCAGAACTTTTTTCTACGTTAACCAATTTTGATGATTTTATTGGAAAGCTAGTTCTTCTCATGTTGTCTCATGTAAATTTGTTAGAGATCTGTCCAGTTGTTTTTGAATTATCCGTAATAACACGTATTTAATTGACTTATACACTACATTGATGATGTTCTCATTTTATTTATACTGAAATCAGTTGTACACAATTTTTACTCTTACCACTTGTTTTACTGCGATTCATATTTTCTTTTTTAGATGAAAACTTCTTTTAAGTCGTTGTGTTATTTGAAACTCGATGAAACGAAAAAGCCTCACTAAAAAGAGACAAAATGTACATCTATAGAATTCAGTCTGCGGGGGAATGGGATGGAATATATATATATATATATATTTTTGTGGATGAGTGGTGTATGAATGAGTTAGACTTGAAGACTGTGTGGGATAACGTTAAGACGTATATGTGTATATATGTATATACACTATACGTCTGCGGGGGAATGGGATGGAATATATTTATATATATATATATATATATATATATATATATATATATATATATAATAGTATACAGTGTCTACGATCACATCTACGATTCATATCCATAATGTACCAAATTATATTAAATTAGTCCTGTTTGGACCATCTAGTGTCTATTTTATGTATCACCTTGAGAGTATAATTTAATCAATTTTAGTTTAATTGATAGAATCAAGCGTTACTTTGCGGAAATCCATTATAATAAAAAATAAAAATATAAATTTCTTTGCAACCTTCCGCTAAATAAATACAAAAATGTGTCTTTCCTGGGTTGAAGAGCACCTCCCCGCCCTCCCTCAATTGCATGCACTAACTCCGTCACCACTAGTCCCAGCACCACTACTCCCAACACCACTATTCCAGGTAAGACACACCAGCGACGATAATACTACACAAGTTTCGCCTCTACACGAGGCATCTTCTGGTAATGTAGACTCTACGGCGGCTGACCGCTAAGGAAGGGCGGGAGGTGCTCTTCAACCCAGGTAAGACACATCATTGTATTTATTTAGCCGAAGGTTGCAAAGAAATTTATATTTTTATTTTTTATTACAATTTTAGTTTGGTAAAATGACTTTACCTAAAGCAGCATATGGTGCTTTTTGTGTGGTGTTTTAAAGATGGTTAATAATTTTCAACTGTTAAAATAAGACAGTTAAAAAATAACAAATTTATTGAATAAATAAAATTAACCATATTGAATAAAAAAATTCTAACAATCTACGATTCATATCCATAATGTACCAATTTATATTAAATTAGTCCTGTTTGGGTCATCTAGTGTCTATTTCATACCTTGAGAGTATAATTTAATCAATTTTGGTTCGGTAAAATGACTTTACCTAAAGAAGCTATGGTGCTAAATATTACAAAACAATTTTATTAACAATTTTTGTAAGAATTGACTTCTACCGCATATGAACTGCTCACATGACTTTTTTTTATATTGATTGTTACACAATTCATTAGTCACTTGTATTGCTCTGGCGCTTTGAGCTGGGGATACAAAAACTAGTGTACACTTTTTGGTTTTCCCCTTGCTGCTATCGCTCAACTCGATTTGCAATGGAGAGGTAGAAACTTTTTCAAACAAACAGTGTAAACAAAATAAAAAATTGGAAAAATCAATTTGATTTTTAAAAAAACAGTAGACTCATTTTGCATATTATGGCTGCGGCATGAATAGATCGGCAGAATCGCAAAAAAAAAAAACATGCTCGCATAAAACTTCTGTATAAACTAGATATGGTGCTGTGTTTCGTGTAGCGAGTGACGTGAACTGTGGACCACTTTAACTGGTTACAAAGCAACTCCATCTATGTCTTCGCGATTTTGCGATTTTGATTTTAGTTAATGCTAGATCGTAATGTAGAGTTGTCGACAACTCTCTTACCTTCCATTTTTTTTTTTGTATATAAATCCTTTCCGTGAAATTTATGGTGAAATGTAAGTTCTCGCAAAGCAAGACAATTTGGTAATATTTCAGGGTATTTCCTTCGCTGGACCACTAAGAGGGATTCATTACTACGAGAAGCCTATCTACGCTTTCTTTAGCTTTACTTTGAAGTGAAAACGAAAGATTTTCGGTAACTTAATTTTATTTCCATTGTCTGATAATATAAACAGCACAAGGCTTTTAACGAACATACATCCAGTAACCCCACAATATCGATATATATCGATATTATTATTGATAAAACCAAACTTTTTAACGATATTAAAATATCTAAAAACGCCCATTATTGATTATTGCACTCATAGAAATAAAAATATACAAATGCTTCTTTTTCTATGTTAAATAAATACAAGTTGTTGGCAGTTTTTGAAAAAGAGGAAAATGAAGCTTTATGTAATTTTTAAAAAGAATACGAAAAGTACAATTTACGTTATAAATACTCATTTTAACTCGTCTAACATGGAACACCAGTACTTAAAGTCCTTCAGTAGCTCTTCTATTAAGTCCTCCATGGTGGCACTAATCCGGAGGCGTGGAGCAGAAGTGCGGTGGTCTTGTTCTTCAAGAAAGGCGACAACGCTCTCTTAAAGAACTACAGACCGATTTCCCTTCTGAGCCGCGTCTACGTGCTGTTTTCGAGAGTCATTACGTATCCAGCCTCCCGAACAACCCGTTTTCCGAGTTCCAGTACCATAGACCACGTACATACCTTGCGGCAGATTGTACAGAAGACCGACGAGACATTACAACCTTGCCATGCCACAAATTACAGTCTTTAGCCAACTGTATCCATCGCCTTCCTGCATGTCTTACCAGGTCGTCACTCCATCTAGTGCTCCAACTACGCCTACCGGTACGAGGCTGCCACTCGAGAACCTTTTTCACAATCGGTTGTCGATTCTTCGAGCTATATGGCCGATCTATTGCCACTTCAGATTACTAATCCACTGGGGTATGTCGGTCACTTTGGTTTTACTACCACGATCATAGCCCTCTCCATATTAGCGACCTTGTGCGTCCTCATTCAGCCAGCAGCAGTAAAGGAAGGCATTAGGTTGCATATCTAATCGATAAAATTAAAAATAATTTTTTATTATTTTCATCATCGTTTCCAAAAGAAGGAAAAAATTAAAAATATTTTACTATCAGATTCGATTACATTCATTTAGAATGATGTGAATTTGATAAAATAATTAATTGTGGCTAGGTTCCTTCGTTATATTTGTATTTTTTTTTTTGCCTATCAATTATAATATGTTTGAGTGCTTTTATTTTTGATAATAAATTCTGCGCTTGAGTTGCCAATTGATACCGGAATCTACTTTAGTCTACTTCTCAAGTCTAAGGTTAATTCATAATCAACATTTATCTAGGTAACAAGACAAATAAATTATTTCGAAGTTTGGTGTTGTTTTGCGATCGTTTCCATATCGCATCTCATATCTCCGATCTTATTACATATGCTCTGTGGCACATAGACACCTATATATCTTTACTAGATTAAAAATTAAAATGCATGTGGATAGTCTTACCTGAAGATCAAAGATCGAATGCCTCGTTACCAGTAAACAGGGTCTCGAGTTCTCGTCACTCAATATACGAAACATGGTAGCGTTATTTATCTATTTTACCCTGATCCTAGTCAGTATGGTATAATCTGTGCTGCCTTTAAAGAAATAATTTTATACTTTTTGGCCGTTCTAAGACGTCGCATGTTAAAAAAAATATATCTTTCACTTTCTAGTCTGTCATCCAGCTTTGTTAAGAAATTTTGAGTGCTTACCTCATCGGGCAGTTAGCTTAAAACCGATTGCAAAATTTATATCGAACAGACAAACAAATAAGCTGACATACAAGAGAGTTAGTATTATTAATATTGTATTGTCGTCCATTTAATCAAAATATCAAGTATCTTTCTCATGGACAAGTTAATTAGAATTCGATTGCAAAATTTACATAAAAAATACATAGACAGACAAAATAGCGAGGTATTAAAAATGTGTTCAAAACGCTGAGGCTGAAAAAATTGTATTTATTGCAGGGCTATAAGATATATTATACCACGGATCCTTCACAACCTCTGCAGTCATGGAACTCCCAGATGGTAAGCGAACTAAATATTTTATAGATGTTTACTATACATTTAATAATTTATTTTTACAAAAATATTTACTTCATTATTTTTCATTTATTCATTATAGCCAATCAAAAGTTCCATAACATTGGAACTTTTTCAAAAGTTCCAATGTTATACCTTCCTAGATTGACTCTTTTGGCCACCTTCATAGATTGACTCTTATGTATAAACTCAATATTTCCCACAGTTGGACAACAGCCACTTGACGACGATAAACGAACTGACGCCGCACACAGTGTACACGATACGCGTCCAAGCATTCACGTCGGTCGGGCCCGGTCCAGTGTCGGCACCCGTGCAAGTGAAAACCCAGCAAGGTCAGTAATATATCTTTCTCAGCCCTTTGTTCGTGATATCTTATGGGAATATAAGAAATCCGAATTCGATTTCCGCCGACCACAATGAAACTAGTAATTACAATTTAATAGTTTGCTACATCAAAGGCTGTGAGGCATTCTATCTATAAGACCTTAGTGGTGACAACGCATAAGTAATCTACTTTGTTAAAAGTTGTTTGTGGACTGCATTTGCCAATTACGATGGGGATCTGTAAGTTCATTTGTCACTGATGATGATGTCACATGTTTATAAAGGAACAATTTATTATTGATTAAACGCAACCTCTCACGTCTAAGTGTAAGGCCCAAAGGACATTATATGGGTCCTACAGCGTAGCAGCGTGTGAACTTCAAGCGATCAGCACTCCAAAACTGAAAATTTCAATAATTGTAAAGTCTGTCAATTATGACTGCAGCAGTTGAGCGACGGTCTTTTCAGCGAGGAGGTTTTCAATCAGTTTCTATTTTTCATGTGAGTACGTATGTTCGGATGTATCTTCTTTATTTATGAACGGACTCTAGTAATATATCCATCATTAAATTGGTTATACTTCAGAGATTGTCCCATATATATGTAATTAATTAAAGAAAAATTTCATTCTCATCCTAAGGATGGAAAAATAGGGGTTAAGTTTTTGGTGTAACTATTTGGACGCAATTTTCTTGCTTAAGTACTACGTCAATAAATTAACCAATTTCTTAATTTCGCATCTCTACTTTAATTTGCTAGATATTACCGAATATGGAAAGTTGTGCCACTAATGCTATTATATTTGCTAGAATGGTATCAACTTTCCTTTCGACTATACAAAAAGCCGGCGTTTTGAAAATAGATCAACAGGCTATTAGGCTAATAATGTTACTGATTGTCTCTTTGGCAGAAAAGCCTTAATATACTATAATTACACTATAACTATACAATAACTACACCAAGAGCGTTTTGGTAAACAGTAAATGTTAATCAGAAGTACCACGTTGTCTCCGCGAAACAGGTGTACCATCACAACCTTCAAACTTGGTTGCGGTAGAAGCGGGCGAAACATCAGTGACTCTGCAATGGAAGCAACCAGCCCATGCTGGAGATCATATCGTCTCTTACGAGCTCTACTGGAACGATACTTACGCCAAGGAACATCACAGAAAGTAAGAAAAAAATGATTTACTGAACATTATATACTAAGAATTTCGTTATTAAAAGGGAAACTATCGCATATTGTTCACACCTGTGACCCCCGATATAGACAGAGTCCAGCCAAAAAAAAATAATAGGAATACATAGAAAATTAAAAAAAAATTAAAATATTGAAGATAGGAGGCTATTCCATTGCCTACAAAATTGTACTACACAAGTAATTCTGTTGGCACATTTTCAGCTTTTAGTTTCCCAAAAGAGAACGCATTTATTGCGTATTCTATGAAATTTATTTAAAAATATGTGTTTATCTCAATAATATTTGTATGGTTGTAACTTTCGACTTTTAATAATTTAAAGCGTTATGAAAAAAAACATAAAAATTTCATTTGCCTGTATTATGTACATTACCATCAAAAGGATATTGTGAATATCATTTGCTAGTTGATTACTTCTTCAAACTAAATGTTCCTACACACTACAGACGGATACAAAACACGGAAACCTACACACTGAACGGACTGTACCCTAACACCCTGTATTACATCTGGCTAGCGGCACGGTCACAGCGCGGCGAAGGAGCCACCACGCCACCTATCGCCGTACGAACGAAACAATATGGTATGTTATTGCAAAAGGACAGTGAGTTAAGACATCGAACGGAAAAATAGTTATTTGGCTTGGAAGGACTTCGGCTATCATAGTTACATTATTGTATAGGTGTACCAGAAATCAATTTTACGGTAAACGGATCTGTACGGACTATGAACTGGAAGAGAGAGAGAAGATTTTTTTTAAATATAATAAATGATGAAATATTATTAAATTCTCATTCCCTTTTCATTTAGAAACACTTAAAGCATAATATCGTGAAATCGGCCCCGGATTCCTTCCAAGCCAATAATAAAAACAATGTAAGAAAGTAAAGTATATGAACCTGTTGTGGGTTTTCCAGGTAATTTCTACTGTAATATTTCACATAAACGCACCTGCCCGGCACGCTGCCAGTAATACAAGCACAAGCACCAAGTTTTATATCACAATAATATGTGTTTTGTAATTGTCAACTTGTCGAAACGGTATTATGTACACGCTTTATAACTCGTACATCGTACATTAAAAAAAAACGAATCGAAAATTACCCGCCAATTTCTGGTTCACTTCAGCTGAAATAAATCCAAACAGACACTTATTAATGAATACAATGCGTGTGCACAATACCTTAGTAGTAGCTTTATGTTGTTCGTATGTCTTAAATTTTTATCGATGAAGTTATTTCTATATGAATTTTTCTTTTCATTTTTATAACTGCTAGCGACAATATGAACACTAGATCAATTTCATTAGTTTTAATAATTGCTTGAAAAGTGAATTAGTTGCAAAAGGTAACATGTACTAACGGTGTTCCTCGTGTCGCTAATCTAGATAATAAATAATCACAATTTTCTTCCGGCAGGAGAAAGTGTGAGAAAATCTTAGAGATGTATGGGCGAGCGGATCCTACATTTACATCACACGATACTATAAACAATTATGTGCATGCACTTTTTGATTTGACGATTTACGTCGTTCTCTTTTTTCGTTATGGGCACATTTTTTTTTAATCGCATTCAGTGATTGCATCAATCAGGTCGTAACGCAATATAAAGCGTTTCTTGGCGAATGATCCAACCCAAAACTCTCTGTGAACCGCTGTTCGATCAAGTCAAAACGTTGAAATTTATCAACCACTGATATAACTTGATGAACCACAGTAATAACTTTCTGTTTAATGTGATCCATTTCTTCTAAATCCTTGAGGCTTTTAGGTTGAATTAGTTAATAGAAAAAACCTGTTTAAAGTTTTGTTATCATTTTAATAAGTTAGTGAATCGTTAAAACTTTTTTGATAGTGACCTTTCTGTTTCGTATTTCCCCGGGGATCTTAGGATTTACTTATGCAAATGATTCACTATGACAGTGTTGTTATATTTTTTAATTCTGACTTATTGTGTTTAAATTAAGTTTAGCTTTAGTTAGCCGACGTTCGTCGAGCAAACCGACGAAAGAGTGCGGTCTTTATCCCAAACCTTTAGGGTCGTCGTTCACGATTTTGGGGGGAAATGAGCGAGACGGTTGTTTGAGAGCTTGTTTTTTACGAGTGAGCCTTGTTCAGTTCCTGGCGCACCGCCGATGAATGTGACGGCGGTGGCGATATCGCCGACCGCGATCCGGGTGTCGTGGCAGCCGCCACCCGCCGAAAGGGCGAACGGTCGCATCGCGTACTACAAGCTGCTTTGTGTGGAATCGGGACGAGGCGACTCTGAGGCGACGGTCGTGAGACTCAACCAGACCTCGTTCGTACTGGACGAGCTCCGCCGCTGGACGGAATACCGCGTGTGGGTTCTTGCCGGCACCAGCGTGGGCGACGGGCCCGCCTCCTACCCGGTCACCGTCCGCACGCATGAGGACGGTACGTGTCGCATTCATTTCCCTAACATTATTTGTTGCAGGCTTCATTTTATGACTCTGTTAAAACTAACTACGATCTTCTTAGATTGTAAAATTTAAATCGTGCAACAACATTTTTAATATTATTTTCTTTATAACCGACTTCGGATACAATTGCGAAAAAAAAGGAATTAATATTGGCATTGGATCAGGTTGAAATTTGTATTGGTCTACTGCGAAAGTGTATAAATTTTGATTTTAAAAATGAAAATCAGAAAACTCTAATTTCGGATTTATTATATAACTTACACAAAAATGCAGTTAAATTAAGAACTAAATTTGTAAGTTGATTGTAAAAGATTCTTAAGAAGCATATTTCTCTATCGAGAATATTGTATGAACTATAAACTACACCGCAACTGATATAATAATAACAGTTTTAAAAAAGGTTTACCGACTTCTTAATAGACGAATTCAAAAAACTTTGATTAATTTTTTCTAATAATAATAACTCGCCAAAGACAGTCATAAAGTTGAGCCTATTAACAACTTAATAAACACCATCTAATAATCAACACCTTACTTCAACATTGTTATTTTAACAAAAATCTTTCACGGTGCAATATCAGAGGATAAAGCTTTAATAACAAATTTAATAATATAGATTAATATAACTGTTGTAAATTAATTATCCTCCGATGTTGCATTACAGTTTTTGATACATATTATATATAATCTTTAATATTATAAATTACGAAACAGCTGCGGGATTGGGTATGATGTTTCCATTAAAATCATTCATGTATCATAATGGTTCACAATTAATTTCCGTAAAATTTCTAAGTCCGGTATGGATGATTTTATAATAATATAAACGCAGTTCGAATGGAATTTCTTTGTGGACATCATTATAAAAATACTTTGTTATTTGATAAAGGAGGTCATTATCCCGAAATTCTCCAGCATTTTTCCATACGGACTTCGTTTGTAGCATAATTGAATTCAAAATGAAATATCTGTTAAAATGGTGTTGGGTTTATGTATGAACATAATTAATATCATTTTGTAGTTCTGACCTTTGACGCTACAAATAATACCAAAGATACTAATGTCATTTTTTTCTTTTTGTTTCTTTCTCGTGAGCATATAGCAGGATACTAAACAAGGAGGTTAATTCTCGTAACAAAGTTTTAAATATGCTTGCTGATGAATCTATGTATATATTATTTGTAAATCATCACGCAATTCATTTGATTTCACTGTATTTTCGTCGCTGTATTCAGCGGCATAGTGTCGATATTTCCACTCACTGTCACATGTAATGATTTCTTATGATAACGCGTCTCATCGATCAGTTATTTGTCAAACAGCTAAAGATGGCACTCACTGAAATGCAAAAAGTTTATACTGCACCTGGTTAGTGTCGACGGCACCGTTTATTGGTTTTGACGCACAATTATTGAGTATTTAGCAATGGACACAATTTGCATGCTTTCTTTGATGACACAGCACTATTTTTCGTTCGGTTAATTTCACTGGGCACTTGATAGGTCTACCATTATTTGCCATACGCAATTGGTGTTGGCCATATACAATTGCGCATGGCAAATATGCACTTTTAGGAAGCACTCAGCACTACTAGCGACGACACGAGGTGAGAGAGCGAGTGCGTAACACAACAAGCATATATCCGTTCGGCAGGCTCACTCACATGAACCATTATTTTGTGATATAAAGAAGTGAGTGTGTCGCCTTGTCGACTCATTGCACTAGTCGCTTAAGCGGCTTTTGTATGTAAAATTCATTGTAACAAAATGGCTGCGTTTGGCAGAAAAAAGCGCTAGGAAGCGCTTGTAAGCAAAATGGCGATCGTAAGCGGTAAGCGCTGTCAAATCGTAAGTAGCTATTTTCCTCTAGGACACGAAGTTAGCTTTAACCGGGGAACCTAACCTAATTTAAATATATGTTTGTAAAGTATTCATATTAAAAACTTACCAGTCATGAATTTTTAATAACATGTATAATATGTTTATTCATGTCATTATATTACTTGAAACTAATATTGCACAAAACAACTTATAAACTCTACTTCAAAACAAAAAAAAATAAGCAAAATGGCGAATTGTGTCAGCGCTACTGAAATTAGCAAGCGTGTCCTGGCCGAAAACTGTTTAGTTTCGCCATTTTGCTTACAAGTGCTTCCTAGCGCATTTTTCTGCCAAACGCAGCCAATAACTTGTAAGTGGCTCATGTGCTTGAGCCATGTCGCACGGTTACGCACAACGGCCCGAGCGCCGCATTTGAATACCAATACCGTCTTCACTCAACACGCGCGCATGCTATACCTACTACTCACAACTACTACTTCCGTACTGACTGTACTATCTGACTACTTTTACTCTTAGCGGGAAGGCTGCGGGTCGAAGCAACAGAGTCCCGAGGATCCGGTCTAAATTTGAAACACAAAGCAATTGGTCCGTTAAGGATCCGACGGATTAGATCCGTGACGCTCTTCGCCTGTATTCCCCGACTGCTCGGCTCGGACTAGATTACGCGCTACTTCTCTATCTTTATCTCTATCACTCTATCTCTCTCCATCGCTCTTAAGCTACACTTTCTCGCCAGTAGCAACTTCTCTTGCCTTTCTTTCTTCTTCTGTATTATCTATAAAACTTTCATCGTGCATGCACACTAGATATTGTAACATAATATACAAAAAAAACTATTGTGCCTAACATGCTAATGCATTATACTAAAACGGTATTAGAGAAACGCAAAGGGAAAATTCGGCAACTGCAAATAGTAAAATACATTTGGCCATAAATTAAACAGTTTTAGAAGAGCACAGCCAACGGACAATGACACCTTGACACTGTCACATCTCACAGAAGATAACAACACAGGAGAGCGAAGCACCACACACACCGGCGCAAAGATGTGCGCCCACTGACAACAAGACTACACTGGTGAAGCACACACACATAGATCGGCGCCGTCGCGTTAATCAATACATGTGCGTGTGAGTGACTACAGCGCCAAAGGGCAAAGAACGGTCGCCTTAATGTGTTAGGCCTTTTCCTGCTCGTTACCGCAGAATTCCTGAAATCCTTGCCTCTGAAAACAGCTTCACAAACTTTCGGAATTGAAACGTAGCGTTCTACAGAAATGTTTTATCCTAAGAAAATAAATTTATGAAATTCTTGGAGAATCGTGCGAACAGGAAAGGCAATGCACTACTTAAGAGCGACGGCGACGTTCCAAGCCGCTTAAGCGGGAAGCGCCTCCTAAAGAGCTCAAAATACATAAGGAAAAAATAAGAGTGTCCCCATCTTGCCGATAAGCGTTCTACTCGTGTTCTCTCACTTAGTAGTTCCGTTCGCCCTGCAATGTACGCACAATTTGTCTTAAATGTATTTGAATGCGTTTTTCTCTTTTTTTTTCTCTCGTCACTGACTTTGTATGGGCCGCTGGTAACCCGTACAGCCGTAAGGAGTGAGTATAAATTACTATAGTGCTTGTATCGATGTGCGTTTGTGCTTGTGCCTATGCTTTATGTAGTTTTATCTTCCCGGCAAAAATTACAACAATTTAAATAAAACAAACTGCAAGTGGTTATTGTTTAAAGACGCATTGTCTTTACCGTTTATCTATGGTTCGGAATTGACTTGGCGTGTTTTAGAACTAATTTGCCATTTTTTTTTCAGCCAAGTCTATTACTCGAAGCATGAATCCCTTGCAGGCTGTAAATAAATATGTTAGAGATAGAATTGCCGCTTAAAATAATCCTATAGATGAACTTACTAAATGTTTATTCTTTGTAAACGCTTAACGATTTTAGTTGAACTTAACAATATGGATTAAGAGGTAATATATTTTTATTGTTTTGATGATGTGAAAGGGCGTAAATATATCAGTGTGTGTTGGTATTCAAATGCCCGATCGAGATGCTGAATAGCGTGTTTACACACACGCCAAGGACCCAAATACTCTATCAGCATTGCCGACGGCGATTACCGACTGCACTTGCTTTCCAAAGAGCTTGATGACGACCAACGCTTGACCCCTAAATTCAAATTGCTTTCGTTAGACTTTTTTTCTAGCACGTTTCGTAGATGCTGATAGGGAGTTTAGGTCGAAAGTACCCCTGGTTCGGCTCAGAGATTAATTTGAGATTGGTGCGTTTGCAGTGCCTGGTGAGCCTCAAGACGTTAAGGTTACAGCCATCAATTCTACGACGTTACATGTCACATGGAAGCCTCCGCAAGAAAAAGAAAAGAATGGTATTATAAGAGGTTATCACGTCCACGTGCAAGAAATGCGTGAAGAGGTGAGACTATAGATGTTTTATATAATAAGAGAAAATTTAATACATAACAATATTTTTACTTTTTCGCCAACCGCAAACGTATATCTTATTAACACCTTATACTATATATAAATATTAGTTAAGAATATAGTTACAACAATTGCATTTATTACTTTTTGTAATTTAAGACTCAGTGTAAAAAAGATCTTTTGAAACCTAAACTACTGAGGAGTAATTCAGTAATCTTAGTCGTACAGAACTTATATATACAAATTTTTCACAGGGCAAAGGATTACTAAACGATCCTATGCGTTTTAACGTAATGGATGACACGAAGCTGGAACTCAATGTGTCAGGCTTGCAACCAGATACACGGTACAGCGTACAAGTAGCCGCGCTGACTCGCAAGGGTGACGGTGACCGAAGTCCTCCCGTGACAATAAAAACCCCTGGTGGTGTGCCAAATAGACCTACTGTTAACCTCAAGTGAGTATTAGCAATAGATGCACCAGGATTGATGTAAATTATGTTTCAAATAGTGTTTATATTTCAGAAGTGAATTAACTAGAAGTGAATTAATTTGTGAAAATACAATATATTAAAGATGTGAAAGCTTATTTTTAAATGAATTAAATTAGTATTCTATTATCTTTCATATTAGGTTCTTACCTATTTACACATATTTCATTATGTTTTTTTAAGCTTTTATTCTCAAAATTTTACGTCACGATAATGTAGTGTGATACCGAGTTACACCTAGTATCAAACATTTCATTTTCGTATCCTTATTTTATATATGTTTCTATTGCTTCATTTATTTATAATTCTCACATTTATTTATTTTTTAGAGTACTGGAGCGAGACCCGATAGTTTCAATAGAATTAGAATGGGCCAAACCGACGCAAACCTACGGCGATTTGCTTGGCTATCGATTAAGATATGGTATAAAAGGCCATCCACTACAAGAAGAAAATTTTGCCGGGACTAAAGTTACATCATATAGAGTTACAGATATGGAAAGAGGTGTCCAGTATGAATTTAGACTTGCAGGGAGAAACCATATCGGCGTGGGTCAGGAAAATGTTAAATATTGGCTCACACCAGAAGGAGCACCAAAGGGGCCACCAACGAATGTTACATATCACTTTCAAACTCCTGATATTATCAGTATTACATGGGAACCTCCAGTCAGAGCTGATCGAAGCGGGCAGATAAAAAAATATGATATACAATTTTATAAAAGAGGCGACCAGTCATCACTTGTAGAAAAAACAACGGAACTAACTAAAGCCGTTTTCACTGGCTTAGAAGAGGATGCGCATTACGTTTTCAAAGTTAGAGCTTACACGGATCAAGGAGCAGGACCGTACAGTAAAGACGTAACAGCCCACACTGAAAGGGATATTGGAAGAGCGCCTATGGCTGTAAAAGCTGTTGCAACATCGGAATCGGGTATTGAAGTCTGGTGGGATCCTGTTCCCTCAAGAAGAAAAATAATTGGATACGTTATTTTCTACACTATGACGCCAGTGGAAGATTTAGACGAATGGCATCAAAAAACAGTTCATGTAACACATTCTGCAGATATAGGAAATTTGGAAAAGTTTGCTGAATATGCAGTTGCAGTAGCCGCGAAAACGGCCGATGGTTTAGGAAGATTATCGGAAAAAGTTACAGTTAAAGTGAGGCCAGAAGAAGTACCTTTGCACCTAAGGGCTCAAGACGTGTCTACACACTCCATGACGCTCTCATGGTCACCACCGTTACGCTTAAATCCTGTTAGTTATAAAATTTCGTATAACGCTATCAAGGAGTTTGTTGACTCGCTTGGAATGACTCAGACACAAGAGATTCCTAAAAGAGAAATTATTGTAAAGCACGACAGAACGTCGTATTCAATAAATGATCTCTCACCGTTTACAACGTATAATGTCAATGTCAGTGCCATACCTAATGACGATTCGTATAGACCGCCGACCAAAATTACCGTAACAACACAAATGGCGGCACCTAAGCCAATGGTTAAACCCGATTTCTACGGCGTTGTTGAAAACGAAATCCTTGTTATTCTACCTCAGGCATCAGAAGAGTATGGTCCTATTTCACATTATTACCTAGTTGTAGTTCCTGATGACAAAGCTCACAATCACAAACACCCTGATCAATTTCTAACTGAAGAGTTAATTAAGAATAACGCTAGAACAGACGATGAAAACGCTCCGTATATTGCTGCTAAATTCCTACAAAGAAATATTTTGTATACTTTTCACCTTGGTAATGACGAACTATATGAAGGATTTCTCAACAGAAAATTAAATCCAACCAAAAAATACAGAGTTTTCGTTAGAGCTGTCGTAGACACACCTCAAAAGCATCTATATACTTCTAGTCCGTTTTCGGAATACCTATCGTTAGATATGCGTGAAGCACCTCCAGGAGAGGAACCAAGTCGACCTGATCCCAAAGATATGAATGGAGATCCAGAAATAAGAATTGAAGAGAACAGGAAGGAAGCTGGAATGCTTTGGGTTATTGGTCCCATAATTGCAGCGTTAATGCTTTCACTTTGTTTAGTATTATTGTTTATAATGAAACGTCGCCGACAGCCATGTAAAACACCCGATCAAGCTGCTGTAACTAGACCGCTGATGTCAGCTGATGTTGGTTTCGGTGCACCATCTGATCCAGTCGAAATGAGGCGGTTAAATTTCCAAACTCCTGCAATGATTTCTCACCCACCTATTCCTATATCGGAACTCGCTGATCACATTGATAGGCTTAAAGCTAATGATAACCTTAAATTCTCTCAGGAATACGAAAGTATCGAACCTGGCCAACAATTTACATGGGATCATTCGAACATGGAAGTTAATAAACCTAAAAACCGATATGCAAATGTTATTGCTTATGATCACAGCCGTGTTATACTGCAACCAATTGATGGAATACTTGGAAGTGATTACATCAACGCCAATTATTGTGATGGTTATCGTAAACATAACGCATACGTTGCGACTCAAGGTCCTCTTCAGGAAACCTTAGCTGATTTCTGGCGAATGTGTTGGGAATTACGAACTGCTACCATTGTTATGATGACTAAGTTGGAAGAACGAACTCGAATCAAATGCGACCAATACTGGCCAAGTAGAGGTAGCGAAACGTACGGTATGATGACTGTGACAATTGCAGAAGTCCAGGAACTAGCTACCTATTGCATCCGTACGTTTCAACTTACACGGAATGGTGGAACTGAGCGTAGGGAGATAAAGCAACTACAATTTACTGCTTGGCCGGATCACGGTGTTCCTGACCATCCAGCGCCCTTCTTGCAATTCTTACGGCGTGTACGCGCCTTGAATCCACCGGACGCTGGACCGTTAGTTGTTCATTGCTCCGCTGGTGTAGGTCGTACCGGTTGCTTCATCGTCATAGATTCCATGCTGGAAAGAGCCAGACACGAACGAACTGTTGATATCTACGGTCACGTAACCTGCCTCCGAGCTCAACGCAACTACATGGTTCAAACGGAAGACCAATATATCTTTATCCACGACGCGTTATTAGAGGCTGTTATCTGCGGTGATACGGAAGTGCCGGCTCGTAATCTACACGCACATATACAAAAACTCATGCGCGTCGATACTATTGAGAATATAAATGGGATGGAACTGGAGTTCAAGAAACTAGCGAATATGAAAGCCGATTCCAGCCGCTTCGTCTCTGCCAGTTTGCCTTGTAATAAGCACAAGAATAGGCTGGTTCACATTTTGCCTTTCGAATCCACTCGCGTCTGCCTCACTCCTCGTGATGGGTCTGATTACATTAACGCTTCCTTTGTCGACGGATATAGATACAGGGCTGCTTATATTGCAACTCAGGGTCCTTTGCCTGACACAACGGACGATTTCTGGCGAATGCTCTGGGAGCATAATTCAACAATCATTGTTATGCTGACAAAATTGAAGGAAATGGGCAGAGTAAGAAATATTTTTTTTTTAAATTTAATGTATAAGTATGTTGAAAATTTCACTAATATATTTTTGTTTTTAGGAGAAATGCCACCAATACTGGCCATCTGACCGCTCTGTTCGCTACCAATGCTTTGTGGTTGATCCGATCGCTGAGTACAACATGCCTCAGTATATCTTGAGGGAATTCAAGGTACGTGTTTTTTTTTTCACTTCTAGCTATAGATATTTTTCAACTAAAAGTTTTAGTATATGCAAGGTATGTCCTACCAAGTAGTAAAGTGTAATTACCAGTGACCGCATATCCGCTTCACATAACACAATACGACCCAACAAATTGCAGCTTTTGCTTAGGAAAATCCATCGTCTCAATCCTGTCCCGTAAGACTCTACAATGGGAAATGCTAGGAAATCACATAGCGTCTTATAGTACGAGACTCGTAGTAGTACATCCATCTTATATGTCAGATGTATGGGGAAATAATGTTTTCATACATGAAATAGAAGATAGCAGCTTCATTTCAGTATACTCAATGTAGGGTGTATCTCCACTAGATGGAGTTCTGACCTGATAACACATACTATGTACGAGTATATGTTATCAGGTCTATATTCTATACTTCTGGTGTTCAATGTTTGAGGGAAGTCTTCGTTTAGGGCATAACAATAGATGATCTATCTGTATCGTCAGAAATAGGTAAAGAGTTGTACATACTCAGACTAACTGCTAGGCGGAATAAGGAAGTACTACCCAGAAAACTAATAAGCGCGTCACCTTACAGGTTACGGACGCGCGTGACGGTGCTTCGCGAACAGTACGCCAGTTCCAATTCACGGACTGGCCCGAACAGGGCGTGCCGAAGAGCGGCGAAGGCTTCATCGACTTTCTGGGCCAAGTGCACAAGACTAAAGAGCAGTTTGGACAGGACGGACCGATCACCGTTCACTGCAGGTAAGTTATGAATGGTATTCATAAGTGCACTTAAGGCAGAGAAATGTGGACAGGCCGCATGGCCGTGTTATAAAAAAACCTAAATTAAATATTTTTAAACCGCCTAAATAAAAAGAGATGATGATTTCCAAATGGCTAAACAAGTTTTTCTGAAACATGCTAAGAACACCTTTCGATTACGACACCTTTCAAACGAGAAAACGGTTCGATGAACCGATTTTGATTAACTTTTTCTTGTTTGAAAGGTGACTTAATCTAATGAAGTTATGATGCTACAGACACACACATTCAAAAATTATACTAGAAACTTATAAAACACCCCTTTGTTTTCGCCGGGAGCTAAGAAGAAAGAATCAATGCAGTTTTTTTTTTCATGTAACGTAAATTGCTAATTATTAGATAAATATTTATAGTATGGTTATATTAACATATTGTAACGTATAAATAACCTTCTTACCTAACAGAGCATCTGGGCAATATATAAAAATACTTTTTTAACGATCTATTGATGTTAATGTGTAGTTTTTTTTTTAAGAAAAATATAGGAAGTTTTTGGTCTATGCCAGTGTGTTTTCTTTTGTTTTTTTTTTCATACTTCGTTTAATTTATTTGCTGGATGTGTAATAACGGCAGTAAGTATATATGTTTTATCTAGGGCAGTTTAAGTAATTATTGAAGGTGTCTAGTTTTAAAAAGAATTAATTTATGGAAAAACAAATACATACATACATAGAACATGGTGTAAGATTTTAATGTAAAAAGAAATATATACCCAAATTTCATTATTCAGGGAAAAACAGAGGAATATGTTTGTATGGACTACATGCCGCTCAGACATCGTCATCTTAACCAAGTCCTATCAGATACTATGCTTACGCAAAAAGATTGTAAATAGACTTCTGTGAAATGTCAGAAACGTTGAGATGATTTCTAATGCATCCAGATTTAGAAACCAACATTTTTGATGGGGGCTCAAGCTCAGGATATGAACTTAGTGGTCTAATTACATCATGTCATGTGTTTGAGCCGTGGTAGCTCAGATGGTTAACGCTCGCTGTAAATATAACAGAACGCGAGTAACCTGGGTTCGATCCCCGCCGGCACCAATGAAATTGTTAATTGCAATTTTAAGTGCTGATATACCACGTGCTCGGCGGTGAAGGAAAACATCGTGAGGAAACCTGCATGTCTGAGGAATAAGAAAAAAAAATATTTTGAAGATATGTAAAGGTCGCCAACACGCATTGGGGCAGCGCGCGGACAATTCCTTGCCCTAAAACCCTCTCAGAAATGAGGGAGGCCTGTGCCCAGCAGTGGTACGTATATACGCTGTAACTTTACTTTACATTACATGTGTTTGAATCCAAAGGTTGAAGGTAAAGTTTGTACAAAAAAATGCGAATTTGTAAAGTAGAACAAAAACGCAACCAAACTCGAAAAACGATTTTATAAACTGACTACGAAACTAAAAAGTACGAGTTCACTATTCGATTACTGTCGTGGACGACAAATATTTTAAGCTTAACTGGAATTAACGAGAATAATACTAGTGTCAAGAGCACTGCTAGTCTGCTGGTATTCTTTTTTTTTAATATTGTAGCATGTTGCAGCGTATTGTTGAGTGTATCTGTGTTAACAGCAGGTACGCTCATGGCGTATTACTTTCTAGAGTAGATAGCTTCTGATTTATTCGGAATTATCGAAACCGTGCGAAAGGAAAAGATGAGGGTGTTAGCTGAAGGGTATTTCGGTATTGCTCAGCGCGGGCGTGGGGCGCACGGGCGTGTTCATCACGCTGTCGACGGTGCTGGAGCGCATGCAGTACGAGGGCGTGCTCGACGTGTTCCAGACCGTGCGCACGCTGCGCACGCAGCGCCCCGCCATGGTGCAGACCGAGGTCAGTCTCTACACTTACAACTTACACCGCACTACTCGAACTTTACGCCACCAGTGCCACTGTGGAACTCTGCTGGGAATTGTCTAAATGTATAATTTTTTTATAAAAGTGAAATTACAACGAACTTACAATCCACCCGATAATGAATAACTACGACACGTGCAACCAACTTCAAACAAAGAAACGCTACACATACGTTGTCATCTGTAGAGATGGAATAAATCACAGCCAGTACTTATACCATTCAGACCGGAACATAACAGTGTAAGTACTGCTTACGTACCTACTCAGATGGACCTTCCAGTAAAAAGTACTTCCTAGTACAAAGGGACTCCTACAACCTTGTGAAGTAAATATCAATTATAGGCCGATTTCTTATATATCATAATATCTTATTTTAAATTACAAAATATTATCGTAATGAAATTGTTGTCGAAACCAAAACGCAGGTGGCACAATGACTCCCATTAGCGAACGATTCCCACTAGTTACACAATCGCACTACAGTTCTTTTTTCAGTAGCTTTTTATGTCAACTCATCAATGACAGGCATTTTTATGCGCGTTCAATAAAATATAGCTGTCAAACTGATACTCCATATTGCGTACAAACTTCACATATACAGGAAGTGCAAAAATTTAATTTAGCAATACACTTTTATTTCAACTATCGTTAATGTTATATTGCGATTGACGAAGATTGTTGTTTTCCGTAATATAAATAAAATAATTATCTCAGAATGGCCGTTTGTAATATTTACATAATATTGCCATAATTTCACTTTATTGATGATATTGTTATTCTAATGTTATCATTATCATTGTAGTAGGTCATACTCCTTTTTATAAGCCCGTAACGAGTTTTCAACTTCATACGTAATCCTCCTTCATTTACTGTAATTACCACGCATAAAAAATAGATTGATGATCGAATTACCGAATATGGCTGGTCTGGAGATTTTATATCATCATATTATTATCTTTTGTGCCTTTCACTAAGATTCTCTGTTATTTCCAATATACCAAAACTTTTTAGACATTTTGCTTAATAGAATAATACTTTATAAAAATTTATTTCATACAAATCAATAAGTATTTATATTATATTCTTCTTGGTAAGTATAAATATGAAAAGAAAATTTATCCGTTTATTTTTAGGACCAGTACGAATTCTGCTACCGCGCAGCGTTGGAGTACCTCGGCTCTTTCGACCACTACGTCAACTGACGCTGAGACTTGCTCGTCTAAGCGCCCAATCTCACGGAACCTGTCGTTTGTTCACCTAAAAATCTTCCTTTATCTATGTACTTAAATCACCTTGAATTACGTTGACATTGACATACAAATTGGCGCGTTTTTGTAGCTTTGAAGACTATTATGGCAACACTAGATTTTAATTTGAAAATTAATTATAGTGATGTTTTAAATGACTTACGAAATTACACACGTCGTCGTATTAACTCTTTGTAATAATTTTGGAAACTTTTACATTTTATTAGTAACACTATTATGGCGTTTAATTTAGATTGTTTTTCATCGACAGGACTCCGCGAACCTTACATAATTTAGCGTAGTGATGTCACCACGAACGTATTTACTCGTTCTTGCAGTTAACTTGAATGTTGTATACTTTGAGGCTAATCGTTTATCAGTGCCTAGATGAAAGCAACTTATGATGTAAATTTTACGATTGAGACCATAATAATTATGATTGTGAGTTGAAAGGGTAATAAATATAAACTATTTACTATCCAGTTAACTACTTACGTTAGTCATATAGGCTATGCGCACTATATTTGAAACACAGGCTCATTGTTCAGAGATTTCTTCACAATCTTATTTATTGATTGTCTTATAAACGTACAGTATCGATATAGAAAAGTTACAATCATTTTATAGATATGATCGACATGCCTATCATAATTAACGCATTACCAAATCAGTAATTAAAGCATATTAATTATTTGATTTTTTATTGATCATAAATAGACATAAAACTTCGGAAAAATACTGACCATATAACATATTAAAAAAACACATGTCCTATAGTATTTATAAAATTCTAAGATTGTTTCACTTCTACATCAATACTTATCTGTGACTTTCAACAAGGAGCCCTATAACGAACAGATATAGCGTTGCTAAAAATATATTAAAACCAGTTGACACAATTAGATGAATTTAATTTACAAACTATAAAAAACAGCTATTTAAAAATATCGCCTTGTAATAACGGTATTGAAAGTATAATTTGCTATTGAATCTACCTAATTAGTGGATTAAACCAGTGCGCTTAGAAAGTTTTTAAAGCAACTACGCGATATATAATATTCAAATCTGGTCGTCACATATATTATATAATACAATTGTAAAATGTATAAATAGTTATTGCAGCTGTAATTAGGAGTTTATTTTTCATATCGGGTGTTACGTACTATAAGTAGTGTAAATTGTGGTAACTCGTTTCATTATTGCAATATACCAACATTATAGACGAATCGGCTGTGTCGTGTGAAAATTCTGTGTCAATCCTGTGTGTAGTTATAAAGGTATTATGTAAATAGCTAGTTTTTTCCGTTATAGCATTTGCCAAAAACGCTAACCATTAATAACGTGTTTGGTTGACATATAAAAATCATTTTTGTATTTCACTTCCTTGGATATCTTTATCAAGCTATTAACTTACAAGAAAGTGTACCTAATATATCTGTTAACCTAAACACGTTATTTAATGTACAGTTTAGCTGAAGTAATAAATGTCTGTTTTCAACAATGTTCCTTACAATTTCAAGACCGTTGCCCAGTTTGGTTCCAGTAATGTTAATGTATATGCTTATAAAAAACAATATAACTCAATATATAATAGGCCATGGTTTTTACTATAATTTGTGGCTGAAGATAGCAAAATGACAGATAATTAATAAATTTTAAATTCCATATTTTTCCTAATTAGGTTAGGTGCAACTGTGCGATATTAGTAATCACTGCCTGCTTTAGAGATGATGGTGATTCGATGACATATCTATTTTTAGGTAGGAAAAATGTTTGTCTGTGTAATATTATCTTAGGATGGAAAGATTCGAGTGATGTGGATAGAATCGAATTGAGAATTCGAATGGGAAATCGAAATGGCATACGGCAGTGAAGTCTCGGGTCAATACGTGTTACCGAACTACTACGTTCGGAAACACTTTCTTAAATATGACAGCTAATGTTTTATTTTCGTATATTATTGTGGGTTGTTTTATGTGCAGCTACCAGAAAATTTATACATTAAGAACAAAGTGTTGCATCCCTCATCACACTATTTTAAGCTATCTTTAAGTGTAGTATGTTATTTAATATTTTACAATAACCCTTGCCTAGTATCGTATAAGGATTTTTAGGTTTTCCACTCGTTTTATACAATGTACCTTCTACTTGTATCGGATCTACTTATAAGTTAAAGTTGAGCTTTTAACTTAGTAAGATAGGGAATATATTGCGGTCTACGAAACGAGATTTTGCGATTTAACAAAAAAAATAGTAACCTTTGAATACACAACGTGAGCGCGATAATCACATTAGTCATAATTCATATTGGAGAAATGTATAGTTGCGTGAGAAATTTAAAGGTTATTAAAACATTAAAAATTTGTAATTTTATACTTCCAACCAAGTATAAATCCTTTACTTAAACTGGAAATTATGTTAAAACTATTAATAATACTGGCCAGGCTTTATTTTTATATCAAGCGATATTTTGTTAAAGTATAATAATTGCACTTTAGCTTCTGTAAACCATATCATTATCGATGTTGGAATATCACAAGATACATCTGCTATATATTGGTTTGAATTACAGCACTTTTATATATTTAATTTTTAAATACAAGCACAATTTAAATCCTTATTTGTATTATAACCGGTTAGCTTTACAATCGAATCATCCTTACAGAGTGATCAACTGTTTCCACGCAACTATAGACAGTTTCAAAAATGTTTAAAATAAATTTTCAATGGATTCGATCATGAAGATCGCTACTGCCAGTCGTTTCACTTAGCTCTAATGAAATTTGAAATTAATCGATAAAAATACGAAACGTACGTAGATATATTGAGAATATTGTTAAATTGATAGTGAAAATTTAATACTCGTTAATGAATCATGTATTTAATCAAGGTTCTAAGGCATCCACAACCAACGGAATGGGGAGGATTATTTGCGTGGGATCTACAGTAGGCAGCTTTATTTTTATAAGCTTTATGACGGCTCTACACACATCATCCAACTCTTCAATCGTTTCACTTAGCTCCAACACTCAATGTGTAGAGGGATGGTTCGGTCGCGTTGGATGGTTCATCCGAGTTTCTTCGACGATCTGCAAATCGATACCACAAGAAAGAAGCGTGATCGAGTTTGCCAGCTCTTACGAACTGGCACTCTACATATTATCTCAGTATTTCCTTTTATTTCAATGTATAATTTACATCTATAATTAAAGTTTTCACTAAGGTTCATTTTTAATTTTACGACGTCTAAACGGACCGTTTGTGTTTCAGTCTAGTTCAGAAAAGTTCGACCAAAAATCTTTGTGGTTGAACGGTTGGAATGTCGTGTAGCGCCACTTAGCTTTTTATGTATTTTTAATAACGCACGGGTTTTTTAAATCATTTTAATACATATTCCATTTAATAACAAATTTATATTGTTTAAAAAATTTAAGAAATGAAAAACATTAATTTACCATTAATTTCGTATTCTTATGAATCATCATGTGTGTTAAGTCTATAATAAGTTATTCAGTTAATATTGAAATATTAAATCATTTTAGAAATAAAACAATAATTCATTGATAAAATCACACTTTTTAGAATTCCTTTAAAAAAAATGTTTCCAACAAGCATCGTAAGCCGAACGCACACAATCGATCTCTTGTACAAACTGTCAAACTATTTTTAACGTAACGTGCAAAAGTTTTTATTCCACTTAGTTTATCGTCTGCGTCATCATTAGTTTGCGTTAAATATAAATTACTTTAAGAATATGGTCGATATAAACAACATGTTTTTTTTTTTCATTGCAAATGAAAAAACTTAATAAACCGTTGCGCTTGAATGTTTTCAATAATAGCAACGTTTAACAAATGGCAGTGTGTTTATAACCTAAATAGTTTCGCATGTAAGTCATATTGTTTTAGTTATTTTTAATCTGTGTTACGTCATGCCATATTACGAAGGTGCTGTAAGAGATAATTCCATTGCTTTAGTACAAAAGTTTGTTTTTTACAATTTTGTATAATTTCATTCTTTCTTGTTCCTCGATCATCAATTGTTACGTTTTGATTTGAATGTAAAAGACTGATATACTTATTTCTCTATTTTCTTTTTTCGAGTATTTTTAAATGTAATTGTGTAAGCTAGAATTTTAAAATGTAAAAAATCAATAATTTTTCGTGAAATGTTACAGAAATGCCTATTGTTATTTTCTTCCATTTATTATTTTAATGAAATCATGAATAATGTATGAACAAATTCAATAAAATATAACAATTTAAATATTCTTTAAATCTGATAGTTTCGTTTACAAATATATTAATGTAATAAACGATTACCTAAATTACCTCTCTTTTGTTAAAAAGTACAAATTAACAAACAGAAATTGTAACCACTCGCCACTCTGCGTATTTATATTTTAATTTTCTAAAAAATTTATAAAATGCATTTAAAGTGCGAAGCTTTGAATAATCATTCATATTTTAGTGCAATTGAAATTTTGGACGCAATGTGGCTAGCGGGACGGTGTGTGAATGTAATTAATGTAGGAATTTGTAGACGATTATTTTATAAAAATGAAATCCCTCGTCGCGTCTCGGGACACAGTGGATTCGCAAAATTATACATACTGTATATGAAGAAATAAATTTATGTGAGACCATAAACGTATGCTGTTTTATTGACTGTCATATTCCTCGATCACTGTAGTGACATCTTTTGGTCAACAAACAAACAATTTCGTGTAATACATAATAGCACAATAAAGATAGGATCTATAAAGATCACATCAGCAGCATGACAAGAGTAACACACATTGCTCAACAAATTAGTAAAATGAAATGGCGATGGCTGTCAATATTTTTATAAAATAAGGTTGGCAAACGGGTACACGGTCAACCTAATGGTAAGTGGATGCTGTGATACTTAGACACCTAATCTATCCTCGATTAAGAATCAAAATATACATACGTTGTTTATCCATGAAAACTAAGATGAAATGCAATAAAAAGGGTGTCGGCTTAAAAAAATATAACGACGAACCGACACCTATGAGGGGAAAAGGTTATTTGATTAATAGCTATATGCAATGCAAGTGGACTTTAGGATGACCCTCCACGAGATGGAGTGACGACCAGGCACAATGCAGGAAATCGATGAATAATGGTGATTCAGAACCGCGTTGTCTGGCGTTACTTGCAGAAGGCCTAAGTTCAGCTGTGGACTTGTGAAGGCTGTCATAATGGTAATGATGACGTATTGTACTTTGATAGATTATTATTATGTAGTAGAGTCGTGGTAGCTCACGCTCGCTGGAAATTTCACATTACGCGAGCAACCCGGGTTCGATCCCCGCCGGCACCAATGAAATTGTTAATTGCAATTTTAAGTGCTGATTTACCACATGCTCGGTGGTTAAGGAAAACATCGTGAAGAAACCTGCATGTCTGGGAAATAAAATAAAAATTCGAAGATGTGTACAATTCGCCAACACGCATTGGGGCAGCGCGGCGGACACTTCCTTGCCCTAAAACCCTCTCAGGAATGAGAGGTCTGTGCCCAGCAGTGGGTCGCGTAAAGGTTGTAGCTTTAACGTTTTATGTAGTGCTTAAACTACAACTACGACCCTTCCTAATAGTAAGTAGCGATGCAGTCTTAGCCGATAAAGCGTACCACGTAAATTAACAATGCTTATGCAGGCTAATTATGTAATTCAATTATTTTTGGTAACATTGAAAGAAGGATAAATTGCAATGTTGTAGCCTTTTTTATATAACTGTAGTGACAAAATAACCTAGAGTTTACCTGATTATAAATGACTGTTGCAGCTTGTTAATGTAATTGGTTAAAGAAACTTCCGTTTTCGTTTATTCATTGTTTTATTAATCACTTTTACATAACATAACTTTTCTTATATTAAAGTGGGTGTACAATGGAAGGCCACTCTAACAAATAAACAGTTATTATTCGTTTATTTACCGGATAAATGAAACTAACAAATATTTAAGTAATACTTTGTTTTATTACATAACATACACTTTTTTAAATTGCAGATTTAATCAATATTGATTGAATTTAAGTATCATTGAACTCTTCAAAATGGTCTTGCTAGGAACAAGGCTCCTTAGAAGGCCATTATAATCAATCAGTCTTTTAACACTAAAGTTTAATAGCGATTAAATCTACAATAAAAAGAAGTGGTTTATATGTTACGTAATAAAACAAAGTATTACTTAAATATTTGTTAGTTTCGTTTATCTAGTAAATAAAGGAATAATAACTGTTTATTTGTTAGAGTGGCTTTCCGTGGTACACCCACCTTATTTTAACGTCGTCGATTCACCCGATATCAATGAATCGAGGGACCGTACTGCCAAAATAGTAGCGCGAGCGATTCGCCGCCGCGTCTGTGATTTTCATTTCGATGGGTGTTTGCATAGAACAATATAATACATACATAATAGAACGGAGGAGTGGACGGAGCCCGCGTAGCCACTAAAATGTCACTAACACGTCGATTCACACGTATAATAAATGTCAACACGAGATGTTTTTGACGTTACAATCGTTTCCAAATTTCGCATGCAAATTATTTAGAAAATGCCAAATTGCACCCTATTTACAAATAAATATGTATTAAAATTTAAACGATTTTTTTAATGATGATCTTGAACATTAATCAAAAGTCTAAAGTGTAAATTTATATAATATATAATATACATGTATAATAACTAACACAGCTCTTGGCAGATGAGAATAAAGGCCTTCACTTTGATTAGTGCGAGTGCAGGTGATTAGTAATTACGGGTGATAAGTGCAGGTGTGTAGTGTAAGTAGTGTCTGTTCTGTTTAGTAGTTGTGTTTAGTAGATTCAGTTGTTAGCGGTTGACCATCAAGCACTCTGTTTAACTTTCTTAACCTCTTGCGAATATGTAGATCTCAAGTTTCTAATTTTAGTATAAACTTCTGTACTTTCAAACCAGTATGTTCATAGCTTAACTTATACGTAGAAATGCTACATCTCGGGCTCCTTTAATTTTGCAGTTAAGGTAATTTCTAACGTAAAGACGTTATTTTTTTGGATACTCTTGCACAAGTTTATAGGTTATGTCTTCGGTCCACTTTGCCATTTTTGCAACACAAACGAGCGTCCGACACCAAACGCTAAACACTAAATACTGCTGTCTAGACGTGTTTAGTGGAAGACATGCTGCGAGTGAGCGGGAAGGGAGGACGCATGGGACATGGATACTCACAGTTCACTCGCAAAAAAAAAAGAACATGCTACTATTCACTTTACTACGCAGATTAGTAATCACTTGCTTTACTCCTAATCACTAAGCACCTACATTAATCATAAACATAAACACACACGTTTTACGTGGTAGAGCCATGCTGCAATTATATTAGTAGTATAGTTGTAGCACGAATGGGTCGGCTCGACCGGGGAAGGACCACGCTCTCACAGAATACCAGCGTGAAATGGTGGCTTAATGCTGCTGTATTTCGTATGGTGAGTGTAGAGAACCGGAGACCCTTTTTACTGGAAATGAGGCATTCCATCTCAGTCCTCACGGGTGACAACGCATCTGCATTTTGATTTGTAATGGAAGATAGATGTATGTGTCTATGGGCCGCAGCAACCACTTACCATCAGGTGGACTGTGTGCTCGTTTGTCACCCTATCCTATAAAAAAAAAACACGCATGTCACCCATAGGGGTAGGCAGAGACTACAGACTTCCATTTAGCACGATCCTGACATACCTCTCTCGCCTCTTCCACATCCATATACCTACCTACGCATACATGCTCGTCGATTAAGGGTACTCTTAATTTGGCCCATTTTTAGTATATCGCCAATTTGGTCGACAAACTTTCGCCTAGTACGTCCCTTTCCGACTCTTCCATTCACTTTTGCAACATATATTTGCTTTTTCAGTCTTTCCTCGTTCATTCTCTCTGCATGACCAAACCACCGAAGCATTCCTTTCTTAATCGTGGTCACTGCATCATCTTGCAAACCACACTCTTCTTTTATCACACAGTTTCTCACCCTGTCACTCAGATTCAGTCCTAACATACTCCTTAGCGACCGCATTTCTACTGCATTTATTCTACTCTCGTGCTTCTTGCGCCACACCCAACTTTCACTACCATACGTTAAAGTAGGGACTAATTGGCAGCATTGTGAATTGCCATACGTGCCTTTTTTGACACATTCTGACTTTTCACAATAGAGTGTAGAGCCCCATTTACTTTATTTCCTGCATTCACTCGTCGTTCAATATCCTTATCATATCTCCCATCCCTGCTCTTGCTCAATTAACTAATCATCTGCACTATAATCACTAGTCAAAGTGAAATCAGACCTTAAGCTGCAAACAAAGAAAGCTAAAGATGTATTGTCTACTCTAAGGACTAAAATGGAACATCACACCGTCTAATTAATATACTGGCTCTGTACACCCTTCAGACTGGGACACAGCTTTGCAGATACTGCTTTTTGGCGGCAGAAGTAGTTAAGAGCTCGGTACTTATCCAGGCGGACTCTTAGGCATAAAAGGATAAAATTACCTAATAAATTAACCCAATTAATGTACACGCCATTTTTTGTATAAATTGTTGTGTCTTTTTCCCAATCTATTTATAATAATACCATTTATTGTACACATCAGAGACATTTAAGAAGAAAAACGGCACAGGCACTGTTTATTTCTAAAATAGTAGTTTTTATTATTTTTATATAGAATAAGGGTGGCAAACGAGCACACAGTTCACCAGATGGTAAGTGAATACATATCTACATTTACCCTCGATTAATCAAAATGCAGATGCGTTGCCACCCATAATAAGATGACATTTCTCGTTTCAAGTAAAAAGAGTATCCAAAATAGCTTATAAAACCGAGTACCTATGATGTAAATATCGTAAAAATTTTTGGAACGAAATTCTTAGTAACGAAGTTAACGTTAAATACAGTTTGTTAAACTCTGAATTATCGTTAAATTTTCAAACAATCCAAGCCCGTAATAAGACATTATAAGCCCTGTTTAGCAATTTTGAAGCTTTGAATTGGTTTTGAATAATCCTAAAATGTAATTAGGGCCTAGTATTTGCGTCCCGTCATTTCTATGATTTGGTTGCATTCCCCATTTTTAGTGTACGCACGTATGTGCTAATACATAAGTCATCTGCCGGTCGATAAGTACCTACTTACCTGAAGCTAAGTACAAACTTTTTATGGCTTTCGCTGTGATTTTTGATGATAAAGCTTATGGGATAAGCACATTATATAAAGTGTAGCAATAAATAAATCTTGAGTGCTATTATAACCTCAAAAATTGACGGTTCGACGGATTTGCAGCGCTGAGGACCCTGGGTTCGAATCCCGCAGGGAATAAGTATTTGTATGGCCTACAAATAATTTTTTGGTTTTCGATGTTTGTTCTTGTGTAATTTATGTTGGTAAACTGTCTCCACAATACAGGAGAAAATCCTAGTGTTTTTCTATTGTTATAAATCTTCCATGTGTAAAATAATATTATTAGGTTAATTGTGGAAGTAGGGGCTGGGGTAAGTCAAGAATCCAAAAGTCTAACTAAGTCCGCAATCACTCCATTTTAAATTGAATTTTTCATTATGTGGTAGAGCCATGCTGCAGCTATATTAGGTAGCAAATGGGTCGGCTCCACCGGGGAAGTACCATGCTCTCACAGAATACCAGCGTCAAATAGCAGCTCAATGCTGCTGTGTTTTGTATGATAAGTGTAGAGAACCGGAGACCTTTTTTACTGGAAACGTGGCATTCCATTTTAGTTCTCACGGACATTTTGATTTGTAATCGAGGAGATGTCTATGATACACAACAACCGCTTACCATCAGGTGGTCTGTGTGCTCGTTCGACACCCTATCCTAAAAGAAGGCAGAGTGGCGCCTTGCCATACGTCAACACTCCTCTTTCCTCGCGACTCCTCCCGGTGATTATAACCCACACGACGAGATCTAAGAAATCTCTGGTATATCATATGATATATCAACCATTAACATGTCAATGATGAGAGGAGGCTAGTATCCAGCTATGGAATGTTCTTTTGTTTTAATTTAGTTTTTTGGTAAAGACAAAAAGGAAAATGTGATATTTAAAATATATTTTAATAATATTACAATAATTACAATCACAAGAGAGTCAACAGTTCAACACATACAAATGTTCTTTGATACCTACAACCATTTGTAGACAAAATAGGCCGCAGATGCGTGCCCAATAGTCTGTAATACAACTTACTGTTTCCCTTACCCTTCAAACCAGAACAAAAGAGTGGAGGCATTGATGCTCGACGACAAAAATAGGTAAATGTGATTAACCGCAACGGAAGCTATATAGAAAAGGACTATCATCTTTATAATCAAACATTTGTACAAAGGGTTCATCAAATTCAAACCAATTCTTTATCGCTTTAGTTATCGTCAACCAATACAGAAACTCAATTGAAACTCGCTGTAGCGCATGAAATTTTAATTACACGCCAAGATGAAAATATTCAAATTACCTCGGGATCCAAAGGAGGGGAACTTTTGAGCAAAATTAATTCCGAATACATGCGGAACTGATTTATTTTAACCTTTTTAAATGTCTAAACTATTGTGTTGTCAGTTTATTGTTTAAGTTTATAACTTTTTATAATCAATAACTTCTTCGTTTTTAAAAAATATTTTAATTTAATTTGAATTTACTTTTAATACATATATTCAAGTAATTACAGTAATATGTTCTATGTACAGATTTATATGAAGTCTGGTTTTGTGGCATTCCTCGGGCAAAAATTACATACGTATAGAATTGACACACACCGTTCCCGCCAAAATATGGCATCGACGTCTCTCTTTGGTCACCAAAATGATTATATAATCACTCGGTAGCTCTTGGTGTTCTGTGCTCGGTAACGATTTGTAGTGGACTACTTGATGTACCATTCAAATTCAAATTCACTTTTTCGTTTGCGATATATGGGTTGAAATAGGTCTTAATAATTTAACAAAAATACAGCCATATTCAAACTTCCAGTGAGCAAACTAATTATCAAATACGAAATATTTTTTATGCCATTGCCACGTAATGATCATATTCTCATTAAAAGAAAATATTATAGTTTCTCTCATTTATAAATGCTGTAATAAACGATATAATTGAAGATTGTTGCACAACTATAAAAAGGTTTAATTTATTGCAAATAATTTTATTTCTTTCTTTTCCATTTTGCAAAATTTATTAAGTAATTTTTTTCTAATTAATTTTTTTTTAGGTCTCCGTAGTTTTTGGAACTTTTCGTTTAAATTAAGGAACAATTTAATTCATTGTATTTTTAATTCATTTAAGGCTATCAAAATTGCTATTCCGAATGAAAACCTCGCCATATTGCCTCAAGACTTATTGCCTCGCTGGGCGGCCAAATTAGTAACTGCTGTTTTTTTATCATTTTGTGTTTTTTTTTAAATAAGAATAAGGTGGCAAACGAGCACATAGTCCACCTAACGGTAAATGGTTATTGCGGCCCATAGACAGCTACATATATCTTCGATTACGAATCAAAATGCAGACCCGTTGTTACCCGTGAGGACTAAAATGGAATGCCTTATTTCCAGTAAAAATGGTATCCGGTTCTCAACACTCACCATAATACGAAATGATTTTTATTATTGTGTTTTAATTGACTTGTGCCTAAAATACTTTTCCATATAATACCTAGAATTCGATTTTTAAAATAGTAACATAGTTTTATACTAACTTTATTTAATTCATTCCTAATTGAAAAAATAATTAATGCAAAAGTGTTACTATAAAAATTAAAAGGATTATAAAAATTCATTATAGAAAATATTAAATCAAAATGACTACACACCTTAAAAAGAAAACCCGTTAATAACTACGAAAAGACCTTTAATAACTACGGACACATACAAAACGTGTGTGAACAGGCGCTCTTGTGGGGGTAGTAAGTAATTAAATCAGTTCGTTTGTACCATAGATAGAGAATCCTATAGACAAATTGACGCCTTCTTTCGCATTCGCAGACGAAAAAGATAGATTTATGCATACGTCTTGCATAGAAATGAGACAAAGCGGTGTGATTGCTTGTCCCTTTCTCCGTGCCGGTTTGTTGTTTAGCAAAGTGTAGTTTGCTAAACAACTTTGACAGTTCGTAGTGATCTAAGGAGTTTACAAGTTGGTTTAAGTGAGAAAAAAAGTGTTCTGTGAGCTTAAGATTGGTGAATCTTGTTCAGTTTAGTTCTTGGAACAATTAAAATTTTTATCTAAATATGTTTAAAAGTCATAAAGATTATTGTATAACCTAAAACTACATTATCGTCCTTTCTCACTCGGGGCCACGCTAATCATTAGTCTATATGTTTCTCTGTCTACGGTTTGTACGGAGTGTCGGGTGTGCGTTGTGAGCTATGGGATTAAAACTATTTTTACGGATTTTATCGCGTTTATTTTACTATTATTTTTAATTCCCGACGTTTCGGGCGCTTTCCAGCACCCATGTCCCCCGTGACCATGTCCCCCGTGACCATGTCCCCCGTGACCATGTACCCCGTGACCATGGGTGCTGGAAAGCGCCCGAAACGTCGGGAATTAAAAATAATAGTAAAATAAACGCGATAAAATCCGTAAAAATAGTTTTAATCATTGGGTGCGTTTGGCAGAAAAAAGCGCTAGCAAGCGCTTATAAGCGCTAAAATAGTTTTCGGCCAGGACACGATTGCTACTTCAGTAGCGCTGACACAATCCGCCATTTTGCTTATTTAATTTGTTTGTTTTGAAGTAGAGTTTATAAGTTGTTTTGTGCAATATTAGTTTTAAGTAATATAATGACATGAATAAACATATACATGCTATTAAAAACTCATGATTGGTAAGTTTTTAATATGAATACTTTACAAACATATATTTAAATTAGGTTAGATTCCACGGTTAAAACTAACATCGTGTCCTGGAGGAAAATAGCTACTTACGATTTGACAGCGCTTACCGCTTACGATCGCCATTTTGCTTACAAGCGCTTGCTAGCGCTTTTTTCTGCCAAACGCACCCAATGTGTAGTGTTCGCGTAAATATAAGAAATCAGCTATGGCTATGTTCAACAGTTGAATTGTGATGGGCTATGGCGATGAATGGTCATAATTAGCTTATATTTTTTAGGTAGACATTTTACCGAAATCCACACTAAGGGGATACACAAGGGGATATAGTAAGTCAGCTCAAATTCTAATTTCGCCCCCACTTCCCCGCGCGTCGTATGCCATGTACCGACATGTTTTTAATCACTAATACTATAAGTAGATAGGTCGTTAGACACTTATTTCATTAGGTTTATCATATTTATGCCTGTTTCTTAACGCCAAGCCTGTCTCTTCTTATTTTTATTACGCTTTTTTCCCATTTTAATTTTACATCGTCCTATTGTGTAATGTGTATTCTGATCGTAAGTGACACAACCTGCCCTTTCAAAGACCGAACCGAAACTGACCGGGCAGCAAGAATCACGCTTCAAGAGGCCGATAGTTTAGGTAATTTCTTTTTACAGTGAAAATAATGGTATTTAAAAAAAAAAGTAAATAACATAAGCACTGCTTTATAGTTAGTTTAGTTAGTATGCAAAGTTTCATGATCTTATTTAAAGTATTTTATGAATAACAGTGGTTTATTGTTTACTTTGGAGCTAACTTTGGTTTTTTTTATCGAGAAAATTTCACAAAATCGTGTTTTCGTCTAACATAATCCTTAACATTAATCCTCAACTTTACCATATCTTTATTTCAAAATTAATGCTGCAATATTTTCGGCATAACGGAGGATCTTGCTAAGCCATTTGAGGTTATATTTCCCCATAATAGGTGGATTGTTGTTTGCAGTGATAGACGTCTCGTACTTTTTACTTTGCTCTCCATTAGTGATTGGTTTATTTTTCTTTGATAGATACGAGATATAATATATAATACTAATATAATACCAGTATACATTGGAGTTCCTGACATTTTTCTGGAATATCTCATAATCAACTATTACCACACAGACTGAGTGGTACGTACAGAAACAGAGTAATGGGTGTGAAGTACGTCTGGGCTAAAAGCTGTGGTGTTTTGAAGTTTTGTTTAAATTCCTTTTAGAGTAATAAGTGACAAATGAATTTACAGTCCACATAGCAGTAAGTGGCTACTGAAGCTGATGTACCCCTGCAACCAACTTCATGCAAATAAGGCTACAGATGCGTTGTCACTTCCGAGTACTAAGATGTAATGCCTCACAGCATGTAATTGTACTGTCTCTCTCTCTATCTCACTTCAGACCGCAACACAACAATGCAGCAAGTGCTATGTGGCGGTAACCATAGGTAGGCGTGCTGTGCCCACTCAGACGGATTCCTAGGCAGAATATAAGGCGTACCACTTGGTATAAATGCCTCGCAGCCAGTAATTATACAGAGTCTCTAACAGTTCAAACCGGTACACAGTAGAATTTAAGGTTAGTATTACAGGAGTAGTAAATTTACAGACTTTATACACCCTAAGGATGTGCACAGATCTCATTTCATTTCTGAGATGTTTATGGAAGAATTACTCGCCGCACTGCTCCAGTGCATGTTGGCGGACTTCACGTGTCCTCGAAATAATTAGGTACGGTGAACATGCACGGTTTATGGTTTCATTGACGCCGGGTGGAATCGGACCCGGACTACTCGTATACTGTGAAATTCGCAACGAGCGCTTTATCTACGCGAGCACTACTCGTATACGAGTAGTGGATGTAGTTTATAGTGCAAAAACTAATTATCTATTAAAACTCAACAATGCATTAAAGCTTCTTCTACTTTGAAGCTCATCATGTCCATTTTACTATCTACTATACACACATAAAATAAAATTGACTTATCTCTCTGTAATATTAAAGTAACTGCCTTTTCTTAAGCTCAGTAGTTATTTGCATGCTATTAAGATATAAACAGCCATTTTTTTTAATTTTCATGTGTCTGTCTGTTTGTGTATATATCTATGGGCAAATTATCGGAATGGCTGCAGCGCACCAATTAAAGTGAAGGTTTACGAACAAATAGAAAGCAATGCCGGGAGGAACCTAGGCTATAGTTTAATCCAAAAACTTGAAGGTTTTATTTGGAAAACTAAAAATTGCTAACTTAAATCGTCTTTGATTATCTTATATCCAAATGACGCAATGTTATAATAGTTCCTATCCAGTCGAAGCCTCGAGACGATGAGCTTGCTTACTCTTTTTTTTACTAATGTTTATATTTAAATTGTAGCTGTTGGGAGTAAAATAGTCTACTTTTGAAATTCTTACCACTTCTTCTAACAATGCCTACCCGTTGTAGCGACTTATTGGAGCGATGGCGCAGCGTCCATTGTAAAGACCAATTTGGAGTAAAAATATTTGACTTTAACTTCCATAGCCCGTAGTAGTGCACTGCTGGACATCCTTTGGAGGAAGGAAATGTCGTCTCGTTCACATAATCATCACGTTTGGCTCACATCGACGCTGCTATTCGTCGCCAGTCTAGGTGTTTTTCGAAAATTTGTCTGGATATCCCTTTAATTAAAAAATAACCTTATGACCACCATGCGGCTCAATGAAGCTTACTCTCATCGTTTTCAGTTAATATTTTGAACTGAATTGCCGGCATGATATTAAAAAAATAACAGAATGAGTACGCTCTGGGCAGAGGGCTATTAACTATTAAAAAAATAACGATTCGGCCTGCCCTAATAAATTCTTATTATATTCCTATTCTGTTACTAATTTTAAGTTTGATTTAAAAAAAAAGTACAAAATCGATTTTAATGAAAACTAATTCAAATATTCATAAAATCGATTTTAATGAAAACTAATGCAAATAAAAGCGGTCTATGTGCGACCCGAAAGGTCCACACGACTTTTTTTATGTAGAGAGGGGGCAAACGAGCATGCGCCTCATCTTATCTTATCTTATGGTAATTGACTGCCGCCGCTCATGAACAACCGCAACACCAGGGGAATTGCAAATGCGTTGCCAGCACTGGAATAATGCTTCCTGTACTTTCAGGCTACTATCTGCGTTACAGTGTTAAGCGCGGCTCTGAACCTTACTGCTCGCCTCTGCTTCACGGCACTCTCGCAGATTACTTGCCTTCTTCTCGACTCACTGCAGACTACAAGGCAATCCCCCGGCACTTGCACATTCGTCAACAACGAGACTACACTATCGATCTCCGGTCTGAGCAGGGGTTGCTGTGGCAGCGCTGTCGTCGCCCCAGAAGCGAAACACATCGAAGCCTAAATCGCGCTATCAAAATTACGAACCAAAACCAGTATATATATAGAATAGCTCCGAACTATTACATGAAGTGCTGGCCGCTCCCCGGGCAGAACACTTTGCCCGACGAGAGATTTTTCTCGTTTTCCTTCACGGCTACACCCCCATAGTCAAAGTAAGCTTTAAAAATTATCCCACGAAATCCTTTCACCGGGATAAGAGTATCCTATGTTACCCAGTTGAGCTCTATCCGTGTGTAAAATTTCATCCAAATCCATCCAATAGTTTTCGTGAAAGCGTAACAAACGAAAAAAATTTCACATTTATAACATTATTAGGAAGCTCATAGCAAAGTTACTTAGTTGTAAGTAACTTTGTTATAAGGCATAGGACAAGCTCCTTATCCAAGTTAATTTTAATAAACGAACCTACAGTCCAACTCAGTCCATGTGATAGTGAGTGGCTATTGCAGTCTGTGACTAACAACCAACTTGAAACTAAGGCTACAAATGAGATGTCACCTTTGGACCTAAGATTAAATACCTCACAGTCAGCAACTATATCCTTTATATTAATTCTTTATGTCCTTTTATATTAGCTCTTTATACTCCGGAACATAGCAGTGAGCATGTACCTCTTTTTGCCAACAGAAAGAGGCAGGAGAATGATTGGTACCTACCCAAACGGACCCAATTAAATGAAATAATTTTATAAAATGAACACTTTATAAAGGAAAGTTAATGATTCTCTAGAAAGCAGCCACAAGCCTAATAATATTACTGCATCATCATAATATCACGTAGAATATTTTGTTGTCATAATTAACTCGCCGCAGTACATAGTCATCGCCACAATTTGCGAACGACGATATTAGATAATGAGATTAGATAGGAACGTGATTTGAATTAATAGGTGCTGTTTTGATATCGCCTCCTCAAACACTACAAATAATGCAATCAGTAAGTTATCAAATTAGATTTATAGTTGCGACAGTTTCATTGATGTACCGAAAGGCCTCTTTATAAAATCTTCTACTCGCATTCATTCACTGCTGAACATAGGCCTTCCCCATAAATTGCTTTATAGGGGAGGTCTATGTGATATTTCAAATCGCATTATTAAGGAATATTACGATCAACTCTTTTGTCAACGTATATTAAAACTTATTTAAATATTTTTACTGACGTGTCATACTTCTATAACCACTATACTCGTATGTAGTAAGCTTTTATATAATTTTAAAACTTGGTCGCTAATTTTATTACCTTATCAACATTACCTAAGTTTCGAAATTAATTGGTAATATTTATGTTAATTTAATACTATACTCAATTCTAACTTATATCAGCGTAGTAGGTACCATAAGAAATATTATTAAACTAGCTTGCCAGGCAGACGTTGTTCTGCCCTTTTCAACTGCACTTTGTCATGTCCTATTAAAAATCATTATTTTCGCAAAAAAAAATTGGCCAAACTGCACACGGTGTGCAAATTTGATTAAAATCTGTTAAGTAGTTCAGGAGTCCATCGCGGACACGTAATTTATATATATATATATATATATATATATATATATATATATATATATATATATATATATATATATATATATATATATATATGTATGTATATAAGAGAATGAGACGCAACTGTTCAATCTAAAAAAATGAGAATTATTTATTAAACAGAGTAAGGATATTGGACGACACTGCCACCTATAAAAGCACAACAGTTTTTCTTTTATACCTTGTTCTGTTGGAGGACATTTTCCGAATTAACAATTTCAAAAGAAGTGACTAAGTTTATAAGAATTTGCATTGTATTTTCTGTGCAAAAAAAGCAAAAAATAAGGAAATGCGAAAAGTAAAATAATGATTTTTCTGGTCATACATTTTGTAATTCGAAGTATGTTTATGTTGAAGAGTCAATCCGCAGTTATTCGTACAAACAAAAACACAATCATTTACAAGCATTACAGCCCAAGGCTCAGACCTCGATCCACCTAAATAATATACTAATATAGTTGAGAGCTGCCTTACATTTGCTTGGTATATTGACATGAAAATATTAAATTTAATTCTATATATACCTGACTACGTGAGGTCAAACATCTTAAGGGGATAGAGTAAGTCAGCTCAAATTCTAATTTCGTCCCCACTTGCCCGCGCGTCGTATGCTATGTACCGACATGTTTGTAATCACTAATACTGTAAGTAGAAAGGTCGTTAGACACTTATTTCATTAGGTTTATCATATTTATGCCTGTTTCTTAACGCCAAGCCAGTCGCTTCTTATTTTTATTACGGTTATTCCCCATTTTAATTTTACGTCGTCCTGTTGCGTAATGTATATTCTGATCGTAAGCGACACAACCTACCCGTTCAAAGGCCGAAGCGAAGTGACCGTGCGGCAGGAATCACGCTTTAAAAGGCCGATAGTTTAGGTAATTTCTTTTTACAGTGAAAATAATGGTATTTAAAAAAAAGTTAATAACATAAGCACTGCTTTATAGTTAGTTCAGTTAGTATGCAAAGTTTCATGATCTTATTTAAAGTATTTTATGAATAACAGCGGTTTATTGTTTATTTTGGTGGTAACTTTGGATTTTTTTCTATCGAGAAAATTTTACGAAATCGCGTTTTCGTTTAACATAGTCCTTAACATTAATCCTCAACTTTACCATATATTTATTTCAAAATTAATGCTGCAATATTTTCGGCATAACGAAGAATCTTGCTAAGCCATTTGAGATTATATTTCCCCTTAAGCTACCCAAAACACTAATCAAAGTTAACAATAACGCAAACTTTTAACTCGAACTAAGAAACTATATAACACATAACAATAGCCCAAGCATAAACAATAGAATAACAAGTTATCGAAGGATTGATATGAATGTTTATGGATCTTCTCATTACTAAATAATTAATATTAAACAAAATTTAGTATAAATAAAATTATTAAAATAACAAATTAATGTGATGTTACCATGATGTTTCTTTTTACAATTGACTGACTTTTTAAAACAGATCAGCCTAAATAATATACTAATATAGTACTATTAATACTAATAAAAACATAGGAACTGTCAAATACTAATTGATATTAATATCATAAAATTTTGCCTATAACAGCTCTTATTTGAAAACTACTTGAGATAAAAAAGGAACAGAAAAACATAGGTGACGTAATCACGTCAAACATCCGCTTGTGGGTCTTTTCTCGCCGAAAGGCAAGTAGCAATGAGGTAACAGCCAATATTCTTGGCACTATACTGTGAAGAGACGATTGTTTGATAATTATAGTTTTTGGAGTTATTTTATTGTAGTAAATATTGTATATTGTTATATATAATATTGTATGTATAATATTGTTATATATAGTATATAATATTGTATATTGTTTGCTGTAATTACGATGCAGCTGTGCTTCTTGTGGTGAGTGTAGACAACCGGAGGCCGTTGTTACTAAACTCTGATTTTTCATTCCGTAGAATTCTGACAGCTATCATTTTTTGACATGTCAGAGATTACAAACCTTTTTGGCCGGGCACATTTTTCAATTTCAATACGTGTCTGAACATCTGAGTCTATACATACATTTTATTTGTTAGTAAATGTATCCATTTTATTAAGTGCGGTACTCTACATGGTTTTACGGCGAGTGATAATTACGTCCCTTTTCATTACAAACAGTAAAAAATGCACAAGTAAAAATAACATATTTTTATTAAAATCTTTAGTCATCATTAATACTTATATCACTATCTTCATCATCGTCATCATCGCTGACATGAATTATTAAAGAGTCTGCGACTGTGTCAATGAAATCGTCGAGAGTGCACATCTTATCTTCTTCTTTGATTGTATGGCTGATACATTCTTGCCATTTATCAGGAGTAATACTACTTATACTTTCCAGTAATAGTTTTTTAACTTCCGCCATTTTAAAACTTCTGTTGTGTCTTGCGACATGCCCCTTCACTTGAGCCCACACCAATTCAATAGGGTTGAGCTCACAATGATATGGGGGCAGTCTAAGCACAGTAATGCCTTGTGCTGTGGCCATCTCGTCTACAATACACTGTTGATATTTGTATTTCTCCTGACCCACAATTTCCAATAAATTAACTTTTAGCATTTTTTCTTCAAAATTTAAATTTTTTGAAGTCAACCACGCTTGGATATCGCCTTTTCTCCATGCACTCGTTGGTACTTTTTCGACCTTCCTCGAATGATAGGGAGCATTATCCAACACTACTACCGAGTTTGGTTTTAATTTTGGAAGTATTTTTGTGAACCACTCCTCAAATACTTCCCCAGTCATCTCCTTGTGGTAATCTGCCAAGCCTTTTTTTGCCTCAAAAACTAATAAACCATCTTCCAAAAATCCTTCTTCGCTCCCTATATGGCTAACTATAAGTCGCCCCCCTTTGCCTGTTGGTGCCTTAAGCCCTGTTGTCAAGCCATCGAGGAAAGCTTGTCGTGAAGATTGAATGTTGGTATCACACCACACTTTATTGACGGTATGTCCTGAAAATAAAAATATATTTAATATTTCACTTATACATGAGGACAGTTATATATGCATATAAATTGAAAAATATTACCTGTAAACATGGATTTCTTTATTTATTTATTCATTTTGGTAACAAAAATTTATTAACAAAGTTAATTTAAGTATTACATAAGTACAGAATTCGATTTCCGACTAATACTTTGAAGAAAAGATAGGTTATAAAAAGTTAATTACCACATAATTCAATACTTGCCTTCGTTTACCCACGTTTCATCCTGGTAATATATAAGCCTGCCTTCTCTTCTATATTGTTTAATTTGGTGCAAGTATTTTTGACGCCATAGTACTATCTCCTTGCGATCTGTTAGCGCACTTCGACGTTTGCGACTTGTGTATTTAAAATTTAAATGCTTCAATACTTTTCTTAATGTTGATTTCGACATAACAGGCATGTCTGGATCACCAGTTATCTCTTGGTGAATCTGAAATAAGCATTTACATTACAGTTAAAATGTAGACAGGCAACACAGGTTAAAGTATAGTTTTAAAACAATGGGGGATGTCAGCAACGAGGTGTTAAAGAATTAGCAATAACTTTACCTTTTCAATAGTCGGAATCTCGTTCCTGTAGAAAAACGCGTGAACCTTTCGTCGAGTTGCGGCGAAAGTGAATTCGTCAAATTTTTGTATGAAAGATAGTTGAGGTCCACTCTTTTTCGGCTTTTGAAATTCTTTTGTGTCTTTATATTCTTTGGTAATTTTATAGACACTTGACAGACCCACGCCAGTCATCTCAGAAGTCTTTTTAGCACATTCCGTTGCACTCCAATCAGTTGTTTGCGGCCAATTTTCTATATTATATTTGTAAATATTTAGAATTATGGTCTTTTCGTTGGGCGTAAAAGCACCACGAGGACGCTTCTTTCTGGGAGAAAGAAAGTCTAAGCCTTGTGCTCTGTCAGATGGGGCTGCTTCCCGGGAAGGGCCAGGTTGTGGCTCCATAACGTTTATAAAAATCAACAAACGATCACAAAACGAAAGGTCAACAAGAAAAAACTTAACAGAATAACAGAAACTTAACAAATATAACAAGATAATAACAACAAATAGCAGCAAACACCGAGAACACATGCGCATTCGAGCATTCAAAGAAGTCGAATGAAAATCAATCAATGTGACAGACGCGACGTGACAGCTAACATTTTTTTAAAAGGTTTTTTAAACCTGGAATTAGTAGACAGTGATGCCAGCTAAAGAATAAAATATTAAGTAATTAAAGTTAATTAGATATATTGTTCGTGATATTGAAATATTTGTTATTTTTGTATTAGGTGACTTGTATAAGTAAATATTTAGATTTACCTTTTTGTAGGTGAAACATAAAAAATACGTAGCATTTTATTATTTATTGCCCTCAAATGGTTCAAATTTGTCTCTTTTTCGGTGGAGAACTTTTTTAGTAGCAACACTTACGAAATGTCAGAATTCTACGGAATGAAAAATCAGAGTTTAGAAATGAAGCAACCCATCTTAGTCTACAGGTGTGGAGAGGGCGAAAGTATAGGTATATAGAGAAAATGTCGATACTTTTGCCTCCCTCGTCCCCCTAGCACCCACAGCCCGTTGGCAGAGTGGCGTCTTGCCATACCAACACTCCTCTTTCCTCGCGGCTCTACCTCCGGTGATTACAATCCACGCGGCGCGATCTAAGAAAAAATCTGGTACGGTTAATTCTTGCGAAATATTTGCTATATTTAGTAGCCCCGTACTAGAAACTGACTCTTAATAACCATTAACGTGTAAATTATGAGAGGAGGCTAGTATCCAGCTATAGGATGTTCATTTGTTTTAGTTAAGTTTTTTGGTATAGGCAAAAAAAGAAAATATGATGTTTAAATGTATTTTTATAATATTACAATGGCACGTAAGCCAACAGCTCAATGCAATGATGCAAACGTCCATTGACACCTGGAACCAATTCTAGGCAAAATAGGCAACAGATGCCTTGTCACCCTGGAGGACTCAGATGGCGTGCCTGATATTTATTTTTTATATTTTTTTATTTTTTTATAGGATAGGGTGACAAACGAGCACACAGTCCACCTGATGATAAATGGTTGCTGTGGCCCATAGACATCTACATCTATCTTCGATTACGAATCAAAATGCAGATGCGTTGTCACCCGTGAGGACTCAGATAGAATGCCTCGTTTCCAGTAAAAAGGGTCTCCGGTTCTCTACACTCACCATACGAAACACAGCAGCATTAAGCTACTATTTGACGCGGGTATTCTTTGAGAGCGTGGGCCCTCCCCGGTCGAGCCGACCCATTCGTGCTACAACTATACTACTAATATAACTGCAGCATGGCTCTACCACGTATAAAATATATATAATGATGATCTATAATGACAAAATCTGTGGACCGATGTTGCTCGACGACAAAATTAGGTATGAGCAACCGCACTAGACAGAAAAGTACTGTCATCTGTATAATCAAACTTTTGTACAAAGCGTTCATTTTTTAAATACAGTACTCTCAATAAGTATCGAGTCATTCGCTCTGTTAAATATTTTGTAATAAAATAATAAACCTTTTTAATTTTAATTTTCCAAAATTATTTCATGGCGGATTTCTGCGTCATAAAAGGTAGTTACTGTCCAAATTTTAGATTCCTACTTTAAGTGGTTTTGTTTGAGCTTGTGCTCTGGTAGATGAGTTAGTCACTCAGTATAGTACATTATCTATGACTCAGTATATAAAGAGAATATAGTAGATACACAGGGAACAGTGACACCTGGCGGTAAATGGCAAAATTAACTTCACGGCAAATTTAAATTTATTCTGTTCGTTTAACTATCTCCAATATACATGAAATTTTATAAACGCTATTTGCAAACGAAATAAAAACTTCTGATATGAAATATGAATTTAGTCTAATTTTAAGTACCTATTAACATAGTAAATAAACTCATAAATTAATAATATTCACTTTATTACTAATTCAAAATTTTAAAGTAAAGAGAACAAATGCGTCAGGACGGCACTGTGGTCTCCTCCCCGCTCCAAGAAGTATGAGAAAGTCTACAATGATATCCTTTTTTATATATACATTTCATTGAATGCATATACCCAGCCGTGGATCATATTATGTTGCCTACATATTTTAATATATAACCCGCTTCTTCCGTTCCGTAATCGAGTGAAGCATGCGTGATAAATCGTGAAAACTATGCCAAATATGAGGCAATCAATGGGGAGGCCTATGTTCAGCAGTGGACTTCAAAATGGTATAACGGTTATCGGATAAAAGTAAAAAAATTATATTTGCGGGTCCAGTACAAACATTGCGTTGAAAGCAGCAAGCAAAGTAATTATTTACATATTATGTGTCTTTCATATCTCGCTTATAATTAAACCATAAGGTGGTTGAAAATACTTATAGTGTCATCAATATAAAATTGTAGTAATCAATTTGTTATTAGATTATAATAAAAATTATATGATATTTAGAAAATAACGGGTAGGAATAATGTAAATACAACTCCAAATCGGATAACGTAATTTTTCAAATTCACGACAATGTAATAAGTAAGCTTAATTATTTAATATTAAATAAACAATTTACACAACACCTCATATCGATGACATTGGTTAACTATTGTACTTTTTCACTAAGATATTAGGGTTTATATATTTTTTATAAATATTTATCACGTTATCTATAATAAACCTTGTTTACTGCGTTCAGATACAATTATATCATTATAGAACATTATTTTATATTTAAGTAAAAATGCCCTGATGCGCGAGACGATTCGAGACGTTCCAGATCTTTCATTTTTGTAAGTCAACACGAAATGCCCATCAGACTAAACAACTTTTGCTAAGACGTCATTCCTATATATGTCATAATGTCGCTGGGCTTTGCAGTTCCACAACAGGTGTTCCAGATCTTCAAATTTATTGTCACAGCAGAAAAAACTCTTCACGTGGAATATTTTTTGCTATGGCACCATTTTTATATCTCTTATGCTTTAGCTGGTCTGCTGCAGTTCTGCATCAGGTGTTCCATTTTCCAAAATAAATTATAGCCTATATGTTAGCTAGACTTAACACCTATACCACAAAAAACTTTTCATTCCGTATATTTCACCGAAAATCTTTATAAACTATAGCTGTACCCTTGGCTTTACCCACGTTCTCGGTCACGCGCAATCGTAATGTCGTATCTCACGCTCCTGACTGCTCTCAAGTGGTCGAGCAGTCTCAGAGTGGATATTCTGAAAACTCAACCTCTGTGTAACCATTTCGGATGCGCGAGACAAAGAATGACGATCCCGGTCGATAGCTAAACGCATTTCTCGTTGTTCCACACTTTCCTGAGATCGCGCTGCGTGCTAGTTTCTGCGGACAAACTAGCATGTGCATTACGCTCACGCACCTAGCCGTTGTTCACGCTCTGCGTGGGTTCGAGAGAAACTACTGCTACTACTAACTAACCTGCGCATCTTAGAAACCCTTAAGTTTCGAGACAGATTTGATCTTTTCTAAAAGGCATAGCTAAAATTCCTTCTTAAATCCGATACTAACGATATTCAAAACAATGAAAAGTAATCATATAAGTACGTAAGAATTGCTAGTAAGTAAAAAAATAACAATTATTCGCAGGAAAATCAAACACAGACATCAACCAACACAGACAACAAAGGTAACCCCCGTTTCTATAGGATGAGAGCGGCCCATTGGCACCTATAACATCACTTTTTGGGAACGAAACCATAGCGCGATCTAACTCGACGCCAACGCCATCTAGTTAGTAAACGGAAACTACATATTATTTACCCAAATGAATCAATTAAATTATGAATTAAAACTAAATTGTCGTTAATTTAATAACCAAGTACATTATTTTTGCAATAAAAAAATATGGTAACAGCAGCAAGGAACAAAACTAAGAATTACATTTTTAAATCAATTACTTGCAACAAATGTGCTTGGTAAGATATAACTTAGAACCAAAAGTTTGACTTGACTTCATAATAGTGTAATTTTGTACCACCAATCAATCTGTTTAGTAATATTGGTGTGAAACTCTCCACACAATTAGATAGGACATGTAAAGTTCTCAGATTTCCTAATGCACATAAAAAGTGCAAAAATTGAACAAAAATTACGATTTTTCAAAACAATATTATGGGATTTAAACTCGCACCATTTAATGCGGTAAACGGTCGCCTGACCTTACCGCTAAATTCCCCGTTGACATATTGTTAAACAGCTGTTTCCTTGCAATTTATAATATTACTGCCCCGCTCCTTTATAAAAATAGCATGATTATTATGTTCCCAGAGTTAAATTTTTATTTTTATTTTAACTAATAACATGTCATTTTTGTGCATTCAATTACGAAGAAAAACCTTTTAAAATCAATACTGCTTACCTCCTATAACATACGGCGTGATAATATGTAGCCTAAAGCCTTCCTTGGTTTTCAAAGAACATTTTTGCTGAATTTCAATTCAATCTATCCAGTAGTTTTGGCGTGAAGCCGTACCATACACACAGACAAACAAACAAAAATTCTAAAAAGTCACTTTTTGTCATCAGTTACGTTTTTCTAACAAAAGCCACTTATTTTTTTCTCGAAAATACTCAATGTACAGTTTTTCTTTCGTTACTGTTTTATTATATGTATAGATAAGTCGGTTATTTATACGAGATACGTTAACAAACAAACGGAGAGACAGATAATTCTAAAAATGATAGAAATGTATTCAATAACTTATTTTTAGTCCCTTTCCATTATTTTTGTTACAAAAAATAAAATGTACAGACATCTACAATTTACATTTTTATTATATCTATAGAAGATATAGAGATATAGATAGATTACAGTAATATATTCTGTGTACAGATTTATATGAAATCTGGTTATGTGGTATTCTTCGGGCAAAAATACCGACTATTACATACGTAGAGAAGTGACACACACACACTCCCACCAAAATATCGCAACGAAGTCACTCTTTGGTCACTAATGTAAAATTAAACGACATAATTGAGGATTGTTACGCAACTATAAAAAGGGTTTAATTTATTGCAAATAAATTTATTTCTTTCTTTGCCAGTTTAAGTGTGTGGTCAGACAGACTCAGACGGATTCCTAGGTAGAAAATAAGTCCTACCACCTGATATAAATGCCTCACAGCCAGTAATTATACTGTCTCTCTCACTTCAGACCGCAACACAACAGTGCAACAACTGCTATGTGGCGATAGCAATATGTAAGTGTGTAGTGCCTACTCAGACGGATTCCTATGCAGAAAATAAGTACTACCACATGGTATAAATGCCTCACAGCCAGTAATTGTACTATCTCTCTCTCACTTCAGACCGCAACACAACAGTGTAACAACTGCTATGTGGCGGTAGCAATAGGTAAGTGTGTGGTGCCCACTCAGACGGATTCCTAGGCACAAAATAAATCCTACCACTTGGTATAAAATACCTAATGTCAGGAGGAACCTATGCTATATTTTATAATTTTTTTATAAAACTTGGAGGTTTTTTTTCCAAATAAACCAAAAATTAACAAAAAAAATTGATTATAACGCAATAATCCAGGCGAATCCGATGCTAATAAGAATGCCTCGGCACGATGAGCTTGCTTAGACTTTATTACTAATGTTTATATTCAATAAATTTAAATTGCAACTATTACGAGAAAAGTAGTCAATTGTGATTTTCTTGCCACTTCTACTAACAAGAAGATTACTACTACTGTAGGGACTTATTGGAGCAATGGCGCAGCGTACTTTGTAAAAGCCAATTTTTAATAAAAATATTTGACTTTAACTTCTAAAATTATGGCCCGAAGTCTGCTGAATATAGTACAAGTACCAAACATCCCCTTGCCTATTTTTGTTCCTAAAAAGCGGGTATAAAGAGCCATTATAAAAGGACATAGAGAGTTATACAAGAAGTTATACAGACAATATAAAAGGATATAAAGGGTATAGTTACAGGCTGGGAGGCATTCCATCTTAGGACTCAAAGGTGACATCTCATCTGTAGCCTTAGTTTCAAGTTGGTTGTTAGTCACGGACTCCAATAGCCACTCACTATCAGATGAACTGAGGTGGTACAGTCCACACAGTTCGCTTTTTAATTTAATTTTATAAAAAGAAAACTTCATAAAGTTAATTTAATTATCATCTTAGAAAGAACAGTATCTTACTGCAAATAAGAACATAATCTTACTGCATCATCACAATATCACATAGAACGCCGGGAGGCGATTTCATAATTAACTCGCCGAAATACGTATTCATTGGCACAATTTGCGAACGATAATATCAGATAATGAGAAAAGATAGAAACGTTTTGATATCGCATTCTCAAACACTACAAATAATGCAATCGGCGTTATCAAATTAGATTTATAGTTGCGACAGTTTCATTGGTGTACTGAAAGGCCTCTTTAAACAATATTCTAATCGCATTCATCCACTGCAGAACATAGGCCTCCCTCATAAATTGTTTTATAGGGGAGGCATATGGGATGGATTATTTTAATATTTTTACTGACGTGTCATATCTCTATAACCACTATGCTCGTATATCGTAAGCTTTTATAAAATCCGAAAACTGGTTCAGTAATTTTATTGCCCTATCAACATTACCTTAAGGTTTTAAATACGTAAGTAACATATCTGTTAATTCAAAATTATACTCAATTCCAACTTATATCAGCGTAGTAGGTACCATAATAAAATGAAATATTATTAAATTGTTAAATTAATAAACAGATAAAATATTGACGCTACTGTTATATCTAAAAAATTGAGTATTATATACCTATAAAAGAAAATAAGCGTATAGGGCAACACTGCCGGCTTTAAAGGCACGACAATTTTTCTTTTATACCTTGTTCTGTTCGGAGAGATTTTCAGAATTAACCCATTCAAAAGAAGTGAGTAAAGTTTGTAAGAATTTGCATTGTCTTTCTTGAAATTATAAAGAGTAAAAATAAGGAAATGCGAAAAGTGAAATAATGATTTTTCTGGTTATACTTATTATAATTCGAGGAATATTCATGCAGAATCAAGCCGCAGGTATTCGCACAAACAAATCACTATCATTTACAAACATTACAGCCCAAGGCTCAGGCCTCGATCCTCCTACATAATAATATAGTTGTGAGCTGCCTTACACTTGCTTGGTATATTTACATGAAAATATTAAACTTAATTGTATGTATACCTGACTACATGAGCCCAAACATCTTGAGCTATCCAAAACACGAATCAAAACTTACGATAACGCAAACTTCGAACTGGAACTAAGAAACAATTTAACACATAACAATAGCTCACGCTCGAACAATAGAACAACAAACTATCTAAGGATTAATATAAATGTTTATGGGTCTTCTCATAACTAAATGTTTGATATTAAACTAAATTTAGTGTAAATCAAATGTGTAAAACTTACAAATTAATGTTATGTTGACATGATCCTTTTTAAAACTGACTGCTGATCTGTTTTGAACCTATGAACTGGAACTAAAAACTAGAATAAAAAGTTCCATACTCTAAAGTACCACATCAGCGAGAGAATCAGCAAAAACGCTGAGATCGTCTAGTGAGAAGCAAACTCGCAACCAAGGGTAGGATGCAAAAAAGACACATCTTATCAAAATCAAGACAAAGTCATAAAGAGATCTCCCCGCATGATCGGTTAAACCATTCAGCGTAGTGGGCGTTAAAATTACCTAGGATCACAATCTCAGCAGATAGGAAATGCTATAGCAAGGATTCTGTAGCTATTTGAATGTGGTCGATAAGTCAGTCTGTTTCAGAGTTACCGCTATGAGACCTATAGAGGCATCCGTAGATGCCACTATCTACGCTTAGTCAAAGAATGGACTGGTTCGACCTTTTAAGATTGCCGAAACATCGAGAACAGATGTCCTCTCTGAAGTATATGCAAACTCCAGCCCGAGGCACAAAGGAGTGTTTCAATTTGTGTTCCAGTTTGCCTTGAAAAGTTTTTGTGTTGAGCGGAATTTGGTGTCCTCTTCCCCCCTCCCCCTAATACGCGGGGCATCCTTTATACCTACGCTCAGGAGAAGTGGAGTAGCTTGGTTGTGGATGCTCAGCGTTAATAAAGATAGGAGTGAGGGATTCTTCATTACCAGAAGTGCCGGTACCCTCCTGTGGTAGAATTTCATTTATTTCTGCTACCATGTTGATGAGAGGAGGGGTCCAAAGTATTCCTTTCTAGTCACAACGTCTTCTTGCAAACAATTTTTTCTCTTATCACACAATTCTGAACCTGACATGCAGAGCCACCCATATTCATATATACATATTCTTTAATAACCGCATTTCTACAGCATTAATTCTACTCTTGTGCTTCTTCTACAACATCCAAATTTCAAAGCGTTGAAACTAACACAGCGTTGTTAATTGCTTTACGTGACTTTTTGACACATTCTGACTTTCCACATTAGAGTGAAGAGCCTTATTGACTTTGTGTCCTGCATTTACTAGTCGTTCTATATCCTTGCCATGAGTGCCATCCCTGTTAACTTCACCCCATCCATAGATCCATCCATAATAGATTACTGCTGAACATAGGCCTCCCGTATAGTTAGAGGGTTTTGCCATTGTTGCCACGGTTTCTATTATTCGCTCCTCACCTCCGCATTACATAGTCCGATAGGACAGCACTTTCATGAATGAGGGAATGGAGAGTGCTGCTGTGCTAGCGCATACACTCGGGCACTATAATCCTGTCCAGCACAGATGGCTGAATATTGAGAGTGGCCGCTGTGACCAGATGGTGGTTAAGTCCAAATCAAACAATAAAAATAACTGTTATTAACAAACATTATTTAACTTTTTAGTAATTATATTTACAAAATATCATTTTTGCACTATTATTAAAACAAGCATCCGACTATATAATAAAACCGCACATTTGACATTTATTTTTACAAATAAAATTTGAAGTTTGAAGTCAGTTGAATATTCTAGATTTATTTGCGAGCGCTGCACGTTGAACTTTAAATTTGTATATAGAATACTTTATTACATAATATATATTATTATATGAATTCGGATGATTTAATATTTCAAGGATTTTAAAAGTTTTATCAATAACAGTTGAACTATATTAGAAATGATTTTAACTGCTTAAACTAAGAATATACTAACGATAACATTGACAAACCTGTAGTTACGGAGTAAAAATATCCTCTACTCCCTATCGTCAGATGAGCGTCGTCAGTGGCGACAGGGGGAAACTGAAACAGAATAGGCAGCTGCGTCTTGTTGAAAAGTACACAAAATTGGCAAATATGGGACAATCTATGAAGAGACCCATGATCAGCAGTAGAATTTTGATAAGCTTTAATGAATTAATGATGAATATTAAAATACAGCGAGGCAGTATAAGTAATACATAATACATAACCGCCCACGCCTGTAACCCATAGGGGTAGGCAGAGACTACGGACTTCCATTTGGCACGATCCTGTACACACCTCTCTCACCTCCTCCACATCCATATACCTACGCATACATACTCGTCGGTTAAGGGTACTCTTAATTTGGCCCATTTTCAATATATCGTCAATTTGGTCGATTTACTTTCACCTAGGACGTCCCTTTCCGACTCTACCGTTCACTTCTGCAACATAAATTTGCTTTGTTACTCTTTCCTCATTTATTCTTTCTACATGACCAAACCACCGAACCATTCCTTTCTTAATCTTGATCACAACATCATATTGCAAACCACATTCTTCTCTTATCACACAATTTCTCACCTTGTCACTCAGATTCAGCCCTAACATACTACTTAACAACCGCATTTCTACTGCGTTCATATTCTATTCTCTTGCTTCTTCTGCCACACTCAACTTTCACTACCATACGTTAAAGTAGGGTCTAACACAGCATTGTGAATTGTCATACGTGCCTATTTTGACACATTCTGACTTTCCACAATAGAGTGTAGAGCCCCATTTACTCTATTTCCTGCGTTCACTCGTCGTTCTATATCCTTATCATATCCCTCATCCCTGCTAAATACGCATCCCAAATATACAAACTCATCTACTTGCTCGGCCAACTCCTCTTCTATTCTTATTTTACATATCGTTTTACTTTCTTCTCTTTCAAAAACTATATCTTTCGTCTTACTTGGGTACACTTTCATACCCCATTCTTTTAAAGACCTGTTCATTAATGTAACCATCATTTGCAATTCAGCCGCCGACGAAGCAAATATAACTTGATAATCGGCGAACAAAAATCATTTGACGGTTAACTCATCCATTCTTAATCCACATTCTTCAAATTTCAAATTTTCCAAACAACTGTCCATAAATAGATTGAACAGCCACGGGGAAGCCACACAGACCTGTCTGACACCTTTATGGATGCGAAACCAGTCCGAGTAGACCCTGTTGATCCTAACACAAGCACTAGAGTCCCTATAAAGTGACTTTACTATCTGTATCAACCCAGCGTTCAACCCAAATGATTTCTCTGTTTGCCATAACGCATCTCTGTGCATTCTGTCATAAACCTTTTCCAAATCCATGAACCCACAAAAAACTTTTTTTGTTTTGGCCAAGAACTTCTCCGCAATAATGCGCATGAAAAAGACTTAATCTGTACACCCCATTCCCTTTCTAAATCACATCCCAAATATTTCCATTAGTTTCTTTCATAACGCTTTCAATTAGTACCTTAGCATACAGTTTTCCCACAATGCTAAGAAGGCTGATACCACGGTTGTTACGGCCCTCAGTTACCCCGACAAAAGTCGACAGGATTAGGGCCCATCAGTAATCCAACTCGATGAGCAACCGAGGGGAGGGCCCAATGGCCTATGGATAATTAATTTATAACGGCTATATAAGCAAACACAAACTTACCGAATTACAGGTGTAGGGTCGACCACAAGGCGCCGTCAGGGGCAAGTAAATGATATGTGTGAGTAGTGTGGAAAAGTGTGTAATGTAATCTGACGTCACCGATGTAATCGTTCAGCAGGGCCACATACGTTGCCACGCTCCACAAGGCGCAATCATTTTAGAGGGCGCCTGCCGTTATCGGAACTCAAAGTCTAACGTCACTTAGCACAACTATAATCGAGCGCGATCTTTACCCGGATCACAAAGTTTAGCATTCAACCTACAAAGCAAGATTCCTTAGCACGATATTAAAACACAACACAAGCCACGCGTCGATGCAAATTAATAGCAATCGAAGTTAAAATAGTCACTCAAAACTCAAACGAAAATCCTCGTTGTCACGTATATTAACGGAATAAACAACACAATGGATCGTGATGCGACGCAGCAATTCTTACGTAACTCGCGACTCTAATCGACACGGCCGTCACGTCCAAAGATTCTGCCAGACTAAAAACTGCACGGTTGACGCCCGTTCGGCTCGACCTGTCAAACCGGTTCCTAGCTCGGAATGAGCGCCTTGCAAGTTGTAGCTTGCTACGAATTGGCGTAAACAACGGTAGTTTTTACAGTCCTGCTGCGACCCTTTTCCTTTATATATTGAGTGTATCACGGCTTTGCACCAGTTTTTCGGTACCCGCTTGCTCAGTTCCCAGCATAAATTAAACAAGGTGTACAGCACCTTGGCACCTAGGCTTGCCACCACTTCCTCTCCAGCCCTTAGCATTTCAAGTGAAACTCTATCATATCGGGCTGTCTTACCTGCTTTCATGCTTTTCATTATTTCATCTGTGCTTATCCCTATCTCTTTCCTCTTCTTTCGGAATTTCTAATTTCTATTTCATTTAATTCAGACGTCTCCACACTCATAAACACGCTTTCAACTTCATCATTCAGAATACAGCCATTCTCGTCTCATATAGCATTCATGCTAGGCTGTTTTGAATGTCCCCTGGCAGTTCTTACGAGTTTCTAGAATATATTAATATTTGTCTGGAAGTTATCAGATATCATTCTATCATTTTTATCCGTTATTAATTGCTTTTTCCTTTCAACTACTTCTTTTACTTGCTTATTTAGACGTCTAAAGTCTGCCTTTTTTCTTTTAATCTCATCATTCATACCGCCAGAATAACTTTAGCTTTGGTTGCTAGTAAATCATAGCTATGCTCTCTTCCATGCTTCAACTGTCATCCGTACCTCATCATCTCACCACAACGTATTATTTTTCCTTTCATTTGTTATCTTACTTACACCACATACATCGTGACTGCATCTATCAAACCTTTCTTAACATTATCCCACACAGTCTTCAAGTCTATTCTTCATCGTCATCCAAACCACTTTTATTTTCTTTCAGTCTATATTTTTACTTTTTTTTCACACCTTGTAGCCTCTTTTTTCTAATACGCTGTAACGCAGTGGTAGGCACAGATGTCCATTGCCGTCAACGTCTGAATAGACCATTAATTCGGCATAAGACCAAGTAATGTTCCGTCCCTACGTCTGACCTCCGGCAGACCCTTGTGCCACTGCGCTCCTCATTCTTTCATCCACAATTATAAAATGTGCCTCACGAACTCAACGATCGCCAGCGCGACGTCGTGTCGAGACGTGCCTTGCACTGCTCAACAGACACACAAACGAAGGAATTTTCAAAAGCATTGTGCTACCTGCAACGATTCTGTTTGACAATCGCAAGCGCTCAGCTAGTTGGTTGTGTCCTGGTTCATCACCTAAACAATTCTTTAAACTAAAACTTACCCCAAAAAAAGTGATGGTCACTGTTTGGTGGTCTAGCGCCAGTATGATTCATCACATAATAATAATATAATAAATTCTTTATTTCAGATAATTAAAATCCATATGTGGGTTAGTAACACAATAGTAATAACAACAATTATAATAACAAGGGTTAGTAAAAAAAACAATGGTTTGCTTAAAATGTAGGGAAATAAAATAAATACACTGTGCCGAGACAGATCATCATGGGGGTGGATAGGGCCCAGTTATCAGTCTCTGCACAAGACATTTCCACAGCGGCGATGTATATCTGTCCGCTACGGTCCTCAGAATGCTGTTGTGACTGGCTCGTACCCTGCTAATAAGGGATGCGGTTTTTTTCGTATGAATGCATTAAAACCGTCTGTTTGGTATGCCGCAAACATCCCTGATACACTACAAAAACGAGGCAGTCCCAACAGCATCCTGAATATATTATTATATTGGATGCGCAGGGCTACAAGCGATCTTTTGGTGTACCAAAAGATGTTGTCTTTTGTGACCCACAGGCTCCCCGGGTACACGATCTGGCAGTATGCTTTAAAAAGCGTAATCTTAACTTGTTTTGTACAACGGGAAAACTTGCGTGCCAACATATTACCTCTAACCGTCAGAGCCCTGCGCTCCCTTTCGATGTCAACATCATCCTTGAGGTCACCAGTAATAATATGCCCCAGATATTTAAATTTCGTGACTCGTTTCACGTTCATGCCATTAAGGGTAATATTAACTGCAATATTGTGACATTTACCAGCGGCCTCAAAGACCATGTACTCTGTTTTATTGACATTGTATGTGAGCCCATGCTCAGTAGCATACATCTCACATACCTTTAACATTTCACTTAGGCCGCCCACCGTTGGGATGAGCAGCACCATATCGTCAGCGTAACTTATATTATTAATGTTAAGGCCATTTATACGACATCCGACGCGCATGCCGCTCAACTCCACGATAAGGTCATTTACATACACGTTGAAGAGCTTGGGAGACGTCAACCCCCCTGTCTCACCCCGCACTCCAACAAGTGTCCTTCCGACGAATCAGCCCACTTTACATAGTTAGTTTGGTTGGAATACCAAAACCTAAACACTTCCAGCAAATCGGCCAGCACGCCCCCCTCCGCCAACTTTCTCCAAAGTATCTCATAGGACACAAGGTCAAAGGCCTTGGAGAGGTCAAGGAAACAGGCGTATACCGGCGTCTTGCGATCTGTGTAGTATCGGACAGTGTGCTTTAGGCTAAGGATTGCGCTTTCAGTAGAAAGTCCAGGTCGGAACCCGAACTGCGCGTCGTGTATGTTTGCATACTTATCTAATTCCGAGTCAAACACACTGTCCAATACCTTAGCAATTGCTGTTGCAAGTGATATAGGGCGGTAGTTCCCCCTGCTCGAGATGTCACCGGTCCTGTCCTTAACAATGGGCACTACGATGGTCTTTATGAGGTCAAGTGGTAAATAAGAGTGATTTATGCACATTAAGACGAACAGGGCCAGCACTCTCGGCAGATGAGGCCCGGCATGCCTCAGATGTTCCACACTGATACCGTCATGACCGGGGGACTTGCCGCCGGTCATTTTTTAGCGCCTTTCTAACCTGCTTTGCAGTAACGCGCATCAGTGGCACGTCTCCCTGACACCCGGCCTCAGGACTACTCACAGATACTAAGGGCCCCAGTGGGGAACGCACTTTGAAATGTTGAGCAAAAATATTCGCAATATGTCTGACTCGCTATTCCCATCCACACTCACCGGGAGGCCAGACCTAACATCACATTTCTTGGTAACCTTCCAAAACTGTTTAAAGTTTTTGTCCACCCTATGTTGTGCTAGGATGTCCATTTTTAATTGTTCCTGGTTTCGTTGACACCATTTTAACCGACTTTTGAACATTTTGCGGGACTCGTTTATTTGATCATAGATCCTTCCAGATGATGGCCTATTATACGACAACCATATCCTGAAGTTAAGCCTGGCCATCCGATGCGCCTCTTGAACATGTTTGTTCCAGCCACAGAGGTGTCTGTTTTTACTTGGCTTGTTACAAGGTTTTTTCTTAGTTTTGCTAGCCGCATCACTCAAGGCACGTACAATGCTGTCATACATCCGGTCTAACACCCGCTTGTGTTCATCCAAACTGCGTAGCCTGTGACTGCACTCTGTAAACTCCGAGGGGAAATCAATCTCGCGTAGTATATTGTGACAGAGTTCTTGATAATTACATATTTGTTTCTGATCTCTTTACCCCATATTACTGAGCTAGGATGCAAGCCACGTGCTATCCATTTAGGCCTAACAATCCTTAAGTCACATTTACTATTAACTATTAAAGGTAAATGATTAAGCACAAAGACGTCTTCTATAATCTCCACTTCGACAACGGTTTGCCAGGCCGAGTTTGAGACAACACAGTGGTCCAGCCATCATCTGCACCCGTGCGCAGCGCTAACATAGGTGTACACGTCAGACTGCAAGCCAAGTTTTTCTATGTTAGCGCACATCCAACTCTGATCAGAACAAAAACCAATTAATTCATTATAAAACAGTTCATATGGGTGCGCATTAAAATCACCCAGTATAAATATGCTCTCAACATTTTCGCTTTCAACAATAGCGCTTAAATCACCTAACACATCTGTAAAGATAGGTAGGTTGTCTAACGAGTGAGTAGGCATATACACTGAGAAAAAGACAACAGTGCGCTCCCCCTATAGTAGCTCTTATACCTATCAAGCGGGCACTACTGCAATCTAACACAGTAATAACCCTGTCAAAAATGCCCTTCCGCAAGAGAATGGCAACTCCCCCGTATGGTTTTCCCTTTAATAAGCCAACAGACGTATCCACAGCCGACTTACCTATGTATTCAAAGTCACTGGAGATATCACCTAATAGTGGAACGTCATGGGGCTCGTGACAGCTGCTTACCAAACGGGATAAGTATTATTGCAGATGTGTACTGTGAAGAACTTAAACAATAACGGAGAAAGTCACATATCTCCAACCAGCTTTAGTCAATCGCTCTCCCTCGCTGCTCCTGCACGACAATGTGCGATCTCGTACTGCACAACAGACGGTATCCAAGTTACAAGAGCTGGGGTTGGAAGCTCTCAGTCATTTTCTATACTCACTAGACCTTGCACCTACAGACTTTTACTTTTTCCAGAATTTGGATAACATTTTGGCGAGAAAAAATTCAATACCCGAGAGACAGTACAAAATGCCTTTGAAGAATTCCAGCTGATTTCTTCAAGAACGGCATCAATAAACTGTCACTGTGTTAGCAAAGATTCATTGATTGCATGGGACCATTATAGCCCTTCTCAATCCAAACATAACCCTGCTAAAAATAATGGCACAAAACACGGTATTGTGCCTCGTGCATCCAACGACTTCTTGCATGTCTGCATGTCTAAAATTAAAGGAACATATTTCGAGAGCATGCATGTAAAGTTCAAAAAACACGAAATAGAGCATTGTGGTGAAGTGTTCCCTGATCCGAAAATTAATAAACAAGTAATTTGTTATTGCACAGCCGGATCACGTATATAGGCTGTTATTTATTTATTATAACTTTTTTGTATTCTTAACACCTTTCGGTATTCTCTACCAGTCCACCCTTGGTATAGTAATATTATAACGTAAATGTAGCAATTAAAAAAACTAAACAAACTAAAAGGTTAGAATATCATATTGTTACGAGCTTGAGGTTCGTGACAATAAAAATTGCCGATAAAATTACCTAAATTAACACTTTACTTTACACAAATTAAAGTTAAAAACACTAATAATTAAACACACTTATTCACTTTATTCCGCTCCGAAGCTTCGCTTGTTTCGCCAAATCAACACTACTCCCATCGCATCTTGCAGCGCCTATATATTTAAATTAGCAAAGAAATATCCAGAATGTTCAAGTAAACACGCGCAAGGTACCGAGCGTTCGAGTTTCGACTAGGCGCTGTCGGTTGAGTGATTTGTGATGTCATTTTCTCAATGCTCCCCCTCGCTCTCGTTCCTGACACTAGATGGCGCTAGTTGACTTATTCATGCAACAATATATATGCCGAGCTCCTACGGAATAACAGCGTAAAATAGCAACTTAAAGCTCCTGTGTTTAATATGGTGAGTGTTCGTATAGAGACCATTTTTACTCCAAAGGAGACAATTCATCTTAGTCTTCAGGAAAGAGAACATATTATATTATAACAAGAGAACATTAACAATATATAACATTATGAATATCCACATATATAATTTTATATACAGAAACATTAATATTCATTAATATATATAAATATAACAATATAAAGATAATATTATCATAGTTTACTATCTATTTTTTTACTTATTAACTACATGTTTATGTTATTTCTTTCTATATTACTTCTGTCATGGAAAAAAATTGTACACTGTGACAAATACCATGTTGAAACTTTCACGTTTTGTGAACTTCACACCACACACTCACGCACGCGCACGCGCACGCGCACGCGCACGCACGCGCACGCGCGACGCACACACACACACGCGCGCACACACACACACACACGCGCACACACACACACACGCGCACACACACACACGCGCACACACACACACGCGCACACACACACACGCGCACATACACACACACGCGCACACACACACACGCGCACACACACACACGCGCACAAACACACACACACACGCGCGCACACACACACACACACACACACACGCACACACACATGCACGCGCGAACAACGCACGCGCACGCAACGCACGCACGAATTTGAAAATAATGGACTATAAGATAACTTTTATTAAATATAAAAATAAAACTACGACCAAACCGAACGCGCGAAAGAAAGTAGCATTTTTATATTTAGGTTGAAAATGGTAACTCCAAATGGCGTTATGGGCCGCCATTTTGTGACGCTAAAACAGTCGTCTGTTGTCGTTTCGTGCGCATAGACCACGTTCTTCAAGTGTTTTTGATGTGTTTTTATTTGATTACCCGGCTTTTGTTTAATGGACTGTTTCTGCTTTTCAAACTGACATCGGCGCTAAATCGGACTTCGATTGTGTTTTGTATTACGTTCTTTTTACTTTTGGTGCATAATAATGCCTAAACGTGGACAAACATTGAAAAGTGGAGCCCGTGAGTTAATCATCAAGCTGCAAGATTACTTTGAGCGGGAGCGGCAAAATGGCGGACCCCTGTTACCTGTCGAACAAGTACAAGAACGCGTCTCTCAGGCGCTTGGAGTTAGCAAACAAACGATAACAAATATTAATAAGAGTTCGGCTCTACTGGCACGGAAGATAATATTTTACGTACTTCGAAGAAGAAACGTAAAACTAAACCCGTGACTGATATTGACACCTTTGACGCCGATGCAATCAGAAATCATATATATGGTTACTATTTCAGAAATGAATATCTCAACAGGAAGAAGCTTTTGGCATCGTTAAGAGAAGCTAGACTATTTAGCGGGGGTAAAACTGCTTTAACCAAAATCTTAAAAGATATTGGTTTTTCGTATAAAAAAACAGACAAAAGAAAAATTTTATTAGAACGATATGACATAATTTTAAAACGGATAAGTTTTTTGAGAGAAGCAAAAAATATTGATAACTGGGACAATGTCGTAGTCATTGACGAGACATGGCTAAACGCCAATCACACGGTTTCCCGTTCTTGGACGGATGATACACAAGCGTCGACGTCGAAAGTACCAATGGGTAAGGGGGCCCGTCTGATAATATGCCACGCAGGTTCTGCAAAATACGGCTTTGTGGAGAACGCGTTACTGGCATTTCAATCAAAACCACAAATGACTACCACGAGGAAATGAATTCCACTACATTTAAAGAGTGGTTCCAGAACGTGCTTTTGCCCAGCCTACCAGAGCCTTCTGTAATATTCATGGATAATGCCTCCTATCACTTGGTTCAAATACAGAAACCACCTACCCAAGCTAATAAAAAAGAAGAAATGGTGGCTGGGTTACAAGCAAAAGGCATTGACGCAAATATGCAGATGCTAAAACCAGAGCTAATTAAATTAGTTAAAGAAAATAAAGCGGCAAATGTGCGATACGAAATTGATGAACTGGCTCTGGAGTACGGTCATCGCGTTCTAAGAATTCCACCGTATCATTGCCAATATAACGCGATTGAGCTAATCTGGGCTCAAATAAAAGGTTACGCCGCCCGCCACAATACTTACCCGCCATTCAGCACGAAAAAGATGATGACCCTGTTAAAAGAAGCTTGCGGGGAAGTCACAAGAGATGACTGGGCAAAGGTTGTTGAGAAGACTAAAAACCTGATTGTGGAACATTTTGACCGAGATATCAGGATTGATTCTGTTATTGATAATAATATAATTATACATGTAGGCGAGGATGATGATCAAGACACCACCTACTCAAGCGAATCGGAGTCTGGTTAATATTCTGTACGCACATTCAATTCATTGTACTTTATTTCATAGAAATACAGATTGTAACTTTGTAACAAAGAATAAATAAAACAATTTTATTATATTAATATTACCTTTTTTTTGGTTGCCACTTAAATTACTAAAATATAAATTTTAAATGATTCCGCCAATTTAAAACGAAAATAATCTTAAAAATAACGCGGCGATTCATTTTGGAGGAACGGTAACGAACTCAGTGTTATGTTGTGCCCATCACTAGTCGTGACTAACTGATAGGTGTCAGGAACGCATTCTCTGAACGGCCGAACTATAATAATGGCCATGTAGTGGCGGTGGAAGAATACCCACTATCTCATATCGTCCAGTGGGTATCCAGAGATAAACAAAACAGGAGATAGGCAACAGTCTTCTTAACAAAAACTAAATAAATAACTGAATTATTTGTTGTAATTTGATTATATTATAATCTATATATATATATATATATATATATATATATATATATATATATATATATATATATATATAGACTGAAAGAAAATAAAAGTGGTTTGGATGAGTTGTGTATGAATGAGTTAGACTTGAAGACTGTGTGGAATAACGTTAAGACGTATATGTGTATATATGTATATACACTATACGTATATATACGTATAGTATGGAATACAGCAACATACAACTCGGTCCCGGCTTGTAGCTAAAGATTTATCAGATTCCTCATCGTTCAGAGCGATCGCAATAGCCGCTAATTCCAAATCGTCAAACTTCAACATGATTATAGTCTAGTTACAACACTATTTTTGCTCGGACGAGTATACTGCATCACGGCGCAACGGTAATTGCTCGGTCGTCGGGTAGGTCTTTGTAATTTCAGGCACGGGACCGGCTCGGTGACCGTGCTACGGCCGACACTCGACTCGGACCCGACTCTGTTATAGCGTGAGTCAACCTTAAAGCTGTAGTATGTATATATATATATTTCCATGTAATAATGTTTTATAAAATACTACTTTTTTATAAGTAATTTAATTTTTATTGCTTACTACTTCATATCAACAAAATCGGTCCAGTTGAACTAATATCGTTATTATAGGCTTGAAATAATATCGCTTGTAAATAACGATCCGACGTCGACATCAAATTGATACCGAGTATCAATTTGTTGTATACCAAAACCTTCTCAAGAATAAAGCAAATACTTTTCTGAAAACTGCATCAAAATCGGTTCAGTCAAACGCGAGATAATCGTCGACAAACATACATAAATACATATATATGGGTCAAACAGAGTCTCCTTTTTTGAAGTCGGTTGATAACACTCTTTAATGCAACTCTGTAACGTAATTTGAAAAACACGCTCTCTTTTTATCATGCAATATTAATGGCTACTGGAGTGACGGATTGAAGAAGCTTGACAGGTTCCTCAGGGCATAGTAAAAACATAATAGTAGGACAACTCCCGCGCCGAGCAAACTAAATACTAAAATGCTCACTGTTGCAGGGATGTCACTAATTTTTTTTTAACAGCTAAGTATAAGTCTCATTTAGTTTTTATTATAAGTAAAAACTCGAAAGTCACCGAAAATCACCGAAAAGTAGTACTGAAAGTGTCCACTGTATTCAAATGTACGAATTGAGTAATGCCATGTCTTTCATAATTTTACTGATGAAAGTATATTTTATTGATTGAAATCTATTTTATAGCGTTATGTTTTTGAGGCACTGTAGATTTATTTGCAATTATAGCAAATAGAAAGCTTGATAAAATGTTTTTTGAATCAAACAAAGAGACATTACGTTACATTTGTACATTTAACTTTACTTTGGTCGTTAGTTTCTCTGAAATCCTGCCATTATTTTAATCATATAATTATAAATTACCACTAAGAATAACACAGCAAAATACTTTTTTTTCTCACGAAAATAGCATAAGCATAACATAAGCATGTGCCGGCAATTTACTCAGTACTAAATGATGCAATAACATGTCAGGTGTGGTGGGGGAGCGAGGATAAGGGTCCAGCGCTAGTCCTGCGTGCTTTACGGTAACAAGTATTGACTTAAATTGGTTAGGTACCGAGGTGATCCTGCCGAATAATGTTCGGCCGAATATTTGACCCATCTCTAATTATTACAACGAACAGAACCACAGTACTGTTTTGCCTAAGTCATTACACGAGTACTAAGACTCGTAGAATGACGTAGGCAAAATCTCCTGCGCACGGCACCTACAGTGAACTCAGACAAGTGGAGGTTTCTCTATGTACCCTCAATTCTACCCTCATTTGTTCGTATTTTCTTTATTTTTTTACTCTCATTCCTAATACTAGTATCTCTTACAAGAATAGAGCTATAAGATTTCTAAAAATATCTGTAGCAAGTGGAATATAATATAACAAATGGGTTTTGTTAGGGTGTTATTCAGCGATTCGATACGACACCAATATAAGCACAGACAATTCACCGGTCGTGACATTAGAATATAGGTACCGCGATGATGTATCGCCCAATACGTAACCTTTCTCACTGTTTTCAAATTCTTTACACTAACAAATCTAACTACGCGACAAAAACTATAAGTTACGAACCAAAAAAAAAGGTTACACTATTTCAAACATATCTAACGAATATTTGTGTTTAACAAATTCCATCACTCCACATCGTCTCGTCTGGTAACAGGAGACCACAGATTAATTTATTTATAAAAGGCATAGAAATATATAAAGAGGAGACTACGTGAAATGTAACAAAGATATCATCACGCCTCCGGTAGATGGCAGTATGACCCTCTGATACCTGTATTGTTCTACTTAGGCTGTGCATACATACCAGTTCATATAAATTGCACCGACAAACGACAGAGAACAGAGCCAAAGGTAAGAGACATCCAGTATGCCAAGTGTGGCGATTATAGACAATGCCCTATACTATGAAAAACTCTTTGGTCTAACAGTGGATTGCTTCAAACTGATATTAAACACATACTAGGTGGTTTAAAAGTATTTTTTAACGTTGACAAACAAGCACGTAGTGGAAGTTGAAATTAAAATGCCCTATGTTTCGCCACCTCCGAGGACTAAACACAATAGCAATATACTTCTTTTTTACACTAATATTCTGAGAAAAAGTAGTTCTCCCCACCCCTAGTACAGCTTATTTATTACATTGTGGTAAAATAATTGTTAAAAAAATCCATTCGCTAATAAGTAGATAACAACAAAAAAGATGTAACGTGGTTCACTATGTTGTAAAAACTATACTTTAGAAAAGTGGGTTGTCTTTTTTTAAATAATTATCGAGTTATAATAGTAATGTAATGTCATCAGTCACCATGGCGTAAAGTAACTACGAGCTTAGTAGAGAGTTTCATCAATAATTTGAAGATGGGCCCAAGAACTCACGGTAGAGCGTCTGTGAAATGGATTAACCAGATTAAGTGTGCTAATAGTAGTAGTAGTAGTACTCTTTGAGTGCAATAATTCAAAAGTAATAGCAAGGCATCAGCAGGTAAGCAACATCATACCTGCAATCCCATATTACGTCCACGACCGCTCTGACAAAATCGTAACATCCAAGAAGAAGTACCATATAATCTATAATATACGAGTATTCTAATACATTTTTTTTTCATAAATATATTCGACACGACACGAGTCTCACTCACATTTGACATTTTTCATAGGTACAATCAGCCTTGTAGATCGTTAAAACCCTGTATTTACTTAACATTTTTTCAGCATATTCGCTTAAGGGTTGATTTTTCAATTGCCGGATAAAAGTTATCCATCAAATAAATTATAACTTACTTGAATATAAAATTGAAACGAACCGTTGTATTCATACAAATTTAATTTTTAATTTTTTTTATATTTTATTCCATGCATAAATTTGTAAAATCGCCTTTAAGGTGAAAGAATTGATCTTAAATATTAAAATAAAAACCTTTTTTATACTTCATTTTACTATCTAAATAACAGCTGTTCGACTAATGCCCGTAAAGAGAAAATCCGTCGCATTAACTTTGCAACGCGTACAGGTACAAAAGTGGCTTGCGCGACACAGTATACGATTATGCTCATCACGATAATGGATACCTCGATACAAACGGGCACTATTCCGTAACAGAGACATCACATCGGTCTTGATATTTTCATTTACATTTACATTTATATTTCATGCACATAAATAAAAATGAAATATATATGTCTGTCATAGCAAAATTGCTGCCGAGCTGAGGGGGTTATTTTTAGGGATTATTATTTAGAAAGTCTATTATATATATATATATATATATATATATATATATATATATACGTATTGTTACGAGCTTGAGGTTCGTGACAATAAAAATTGCCGATAAAATTACCTAAATTAACACTTTAATTTACTTTACACAATTAGAGTTAAAACACTAATAATTTAAACACACTAATTCACTTAATTCCACTCCGAAGCTTCGCTTGTTTCGCCCAAATCAACACTGCCTCGATCGCATCTTGCAGCGCCTATATATTTGAATTAGCAAAGAAATATCCAGAATGTTCAAGTAAACACGCGGAAGGTACCGAGCGTTCGAGTTTCGACTAGGCGCTGTCAGTTGAGCGATTTGTAGTGTCATTTTCTCAATGCTCCCCCTCGCTCTCGTTCCTGACACTAGATGGCGCTAGTTGACTTATTCATGCAACACTGCCCCCTCCTAAGACATGCTCGTCCCGAGCATTATCGGTCCCATAATAACGCGCCAAGCGATCCACATGGACGATCTTAGGAGTCCCTCTTGCGCCTTTCTGTATCCGGTAGGTCACATCGTTGATCCTGGTTACAATCCGGTACGGGCCGTCCCATTTAGCTTGAAGCTTAGGAGATTTCCCTTTGCTGCGGACTGGATTGTGCAACCACACAAGTGAACCTTCGTCGAAACCTTTGTTGTTCATTTTGCGGTCATACCGGGTTTTCATCTTTTCAGACATTTGCTGGCCCGATTGTCTGACGTGCTCATAAACGTCATTCATTTTTTTCCGCAAGTCATTTGCATAATCGGTTATACTGCGTGGAGCATCGGGTGGTATCCCGGTGATCAGGTCTGCAGGCAGCCGTAATTCTCTTCCAAAGTTTGCGAAAGCTGGTGTCACTGCTGTACTTTCGTGAACAGAACTTCGATATGACAACAAAAACGGTTGTATGTGCTTGTCCCAATCTCGTTGCCGATTGTCTACAACTTTTGCTAGGTACCTCTCCAATGTCTGATTAAATCGTTCCACCATTCCATCAGATTGCGGGTGATAAGAAGTCGTTCTTGTTTTATGAGTACCCATAACTCGGCAAGTTTCCTGGAATATTTGAGACTCAAAATTCCTTCCTTGATCGCTGTGAATCTCTAAAGGTACTCCAAAACGACAGAAGACTTCATGAACTAGTTTATCTGCAACTGTTGAAGCTTCTTGATTTGGAATGGCGAAGACTTCTGGCCACTTAGTGAAGTAATCCATCACAACCATGAAATACTTGTTACCGCTTTCACTCTCCGGAAACGGCCCCGCCACGTCAATGGCTATTCTCTCCCATGGTGCACCAACATTGTACAACTTCAATGCACCCCTACTACGAGTCTGAGGTCCCTTTACAGCCGCACAACTTGTACATTTGCGACACCAGTCCTCGACATCGTTTCGACAGTGGACCCAGTAAAACCGTTCTCGGATCTTCAGTAAAGTTCGTTTAACTCCCAGATGGCCTCCTGAACAATCATTATGGTACAGCTGTAGAACATCCGGTACTTTAACTTTAGGGACAACCATTTGCAAATGACAGCTGTCTCCCCGAACGTTTTCCCATTTACGACACAGAACTCCATCCTGAAGCAGCAAGCTGTCCCACTGGGCCCAATAGCTTTTAGTGGTCGAACTCATCGCTGAGACGTCACTCCACTTGGGCTTGGGAGCACTGGCCTTTATCCATTCCAGAATCGGCTTGATGTCCGGATCTTCCTGCTGTGCATGTAGTAAGCTGTCCTTCCACTCGTTGCTGAGGTGGTCTGCCCTGAGCATCCTCACGGATACCACTTCCTTACTCTCTTGCCTAGTACAATGTTTGCAATCTTCAGGACAAGGTCTTCTTGACAATGCATCTGCGTTGCCATGAGATTTCCCGCTGCGATGTTCGATCTCAAAGTCGTATTCCTGCAGTAGTTCAATCCACCTCGCAACTTGTCCTTCTGGGTTTTTAAACTGCAATAGCCATTTTAGTGCAGCATGGTCAGTTCGTAAGTGAAATTTTCGTCCCAGAAGATATTTGCTAAAATGTTGCAACGACTTTACCACAGCTAGCAATTCGCGTCTTGTGACACAGTAGTTCCTTTCCGGTTTTGACAACGACTTGCTGAAGTACGCTATCACGACCTCTTGGTCACCATTCCGTTGAGACAACACACCGCCGAGTCCTATATCACTTGCGTCTGTGTCAACTATAAATTCTTTGCTTGCATCAGGGTATCCCAAAATAGGTGTTTTGCACAGACGGTCCTTGAGCTCCTGGAATGCGATATTGCAACTTTCATCCCAGCAGAACTGTCGCTTCTCCTCGGTTAGCTTGTGCAGAGGTTTGGCTATATCTGCAAAGTTCTTCACGAATCGCCGGTAATAGGAGCACAAACCCAAAAATGCTCTAACCTGCGTCTTGTCTTTTGGAACCGGCCAATCCTTGACAGCGGCGATTTTCTCTGGATCTGTGCGGATACCTTCTTCCGATACTACAAACCCCAAAAAGTTAACTTGCCGTTGAAATAGTGAACATTTCTTCGGGCTCAACTTGAGGTTGGCACTCTGAATCTTCATGAGCACGCGTTCCAGGTTTTGAAGGTGTTCCTCAAACGTACGGCCCACGATGATGATGTCATCCAAGTAGACCAGACAGGCATCGCCAATTAGCCCGGTAAGTACAAGTTCCATCAGCCTTTCAAACGTTGCTGGAGCATTGCACAACCCAAACGGCATTACTTTGAATTGCCACAGACCCTTTTTCCCGTCGAGAACGCAGTTTTCTCCTTGTCCTTAGGGTCAATTTCAACTTGCCAGTAGCCACTTTTTAGATCCAGCGTGCTAAACCATTTTACTCCTGTAAGCATGTCCAGCGTGTCATCAATTCTTGGCAAGGGATAGCTGTCCTTCTTTGTAACGTCGTTCAGACGGCGGTAATCAACACAGAACCGCATGCTGCCATCCTTCTTTTTCACCAGCACCACTGGTGAACACCATGGACTAGAGGAAGGTTCAATAACACCATCCTTCACCATTCCTTCAATCATGGTTTCCACTTCCTTTTCACGTGCTACCGGCAATCTTCTTGGCCGCTGACGGATAGGCAACTCTTCTCCTGTGTTTATTTTGTGTTGAACTAGGCCAGTCTTTCCTATGTCAGCATCATTTGATGAGAATACATCGGCGTACTTGAGTAACAACTTCTTCGCCTTGACCAATTCGTTCGGGGACAGAACACTGCGACAGTCTTCCAAAAGTGTGGTCACTCTCGTTTCTGATTCCTTGCTGGGGGTCCCACTCGATATATATTGGCACTGACGTAACCAATCCACTTCCTCACAAGTACCAACCAGTGTGCCTTTTTCTATAATCTGTTCCCGGTCGCAAAGCAGCACACGTACTCCTGAGATGTCAGTGGTCCTGACCAAGGTTCGAGCTACTTTCCATGGAAGGTCATTGTTTACCCTTTCCACAAGTACACAACGGTGAGCTTGCCCAGCGTTTCGAGGTAGACTAACCGGAACAATCGTTTCCGATCTCGGCGGAAGAACAATCTTCTTGATGCTGTACACGTTCCCTGGTAACGCACCTTCCATAAAAAGTTCCTCCTGTCCACATTTCAAAACACCTTGCTTAACGTCGATCTCGCAACAATTATTCCTCATAAAGTCTAGGCCTAAGATGCAGTCGTCCATTATATCAGCCACGATGACATTATGCAGGTAGATCACGTTGCCTAGCTTCAACTCCATCTCCTTCTCTCCACGGACGGGTATACGCTGACCGGTGGCTGTTACCAAATTAAGGCGTTCTCGGTTGTATGCGGAGTCCCCAAGGAACTGACTTATAAGTTGGGAACTAACAACCGTACGAGAGGCTCCAGTGTCTATGGTCAGCTTACACGGCATTCCGTTGATCTCGCCCTTTATGATTAGGCTGTTCCCGTCATGGGTTTGTGAGATCGAGATCCTTGGGGCTCTTTTAACATCAGCCAGCACCCGCCCCGCAGTTCTGGCTTTTACTCGTTTCCCTGCCGCTGCTGGGCGGTGCTGTTGGCCGCACTACCCTCCTGAGATCGTTCAATTTCCCTTTCTAGGGTTCGCTTAGGGCAGCTGGATCGAAGATGGCCCTTTTCCCCACAGCCATAGCACCTTGGGCTGTATCCTTTGTTGCGGTCGCGAACTGTAGCTGCTGCAACCTCCCTGACGCGATGGGAACGATGATCCTGCCGCACGGCTTCCACTTCCAGTGCATGGGCCAAGGCGTCCTTAAGCGTCTCGTGGTGCCCGAGCCTCACAGCAGCTCTGACTTCCAGGTCGCGGATGCCGTCGATGAATGTCTGCACCAGGTTCCCTTCAATGAGCGCAGGTACAGACCGGTATGCTTTTCGCACCAGCTTCTCCACTTCTAGAGCCCACTGCTGCAGGTTTTCGTTGATGCGCTGCACACGATCTTTAAGCTGCGCACGAAAGACGTGTTCCAGGTGAGCGTCGCCATATCTCGCCTCCAATGCCTCAAGGAGTTGCTCATAAGTCACTTCCTCACCGAGAGCTTCCAGAACTGTTAAGGCCTGGTCGCGCAGGCCTAGTGTGAGAGCAGTCATGGCCTGACTTTTATTCCAGCCGTTCGCCTTCATAACAGCCTCGAACTGGATTTTGTAGGCCGACCAGGAAGAAGTCCCGTCGAATGGTGGCACCTTGAACCCACGTAGCGAAGGTGTAGTAGCTACTACGGGAACTGAAGTTCCCTCGCCAAGTTTGAGTTCGTCAAGTGATTTCCTCATGTCAGCCAATACGTTGTCAACCCGATTGTTCACTAGGTCAATTCGGGTTTCAGCTTCCGACAGGCGGTTTTCATGTTGAGCAACCTTATCTTTCACCTCCCTTATCTCTTTCCCGAAGGTAGCGTGAAGGTCCTTCATGAGAAGCATCTGTTCCTCCTGTCGGCGGGCCTGTTCCTCTTGTCCGCTCTGCAGCTGCTCTTTCAACTGACGGACCTGTTCCGCCTGCTGACGAGCCTGTTCATCCTGTCCACCCCGCAGCTGCTCCTCCAACCGACGGACCTGTTCCTCCTGTCGGCGCAGCCTGTTCCTGCAGCATCACCATCAGAGCACCTAAATCGGGTGCTGCAGATGGAGGAGCTACTGACGGGCCTGCAGCCCGTGACGCGGCTGGCCCTCCGACGTCAGCGGCGTTGCACCACCAAATCTTCTTTGGTCCGTCTCCTGCTGGCGTTGATTTCGGGTACGGACACCCTCCGTTTCCTCCTTAGGTAAAATCGGCATGATTTAATCCCACTTCTGACACCAATTGTTACGAGCTTGAGGTTCGTGACAATAAAAATTGCCGATAAAATTACCTAAATTAACACTTTAATTTACTTTACACAATTAGAGTTAAAACACTAATAATTTAAACACACTAATTCACTTAATTCCACTCCGAAGCTTCGCTTGTTTCGCCCAAATCAACACTGCCTCGATCGCATTTTGCAGCGCCTATATATTTGAATTAGCAAAGAAATATCCAGAATGTTCAAGTAAACACGCGGAAGGTACCGAGCGTTCGAGTTTCGACTAGGCGCTGTCAGTTGAGCGATTTGTGATGTCATTTTCTCAATGCTCCCCCTCGCTCTCGTTCCTGACACTAGATGGCGCTAGTTGACTTATTCATGCAACAATATATATATATATATATATATATATATATATATATATATATATATATATATATATATATATATATAATTTATATATTTATATATATTATTATTTAGAAGGTTTATTTATAATCCTCCTTCATACCGGTAAACATCTGCTTTATTCTGCTCCGTAAATAATCGATCCTAATTAGTGATTTAATTAGTGGTGTTAAAATGATCTTACCCTTTTAGCTTGTAAAATAAACTCACTAGTGGTACAATCAGGATCAAAATCTGTAATAGTAGTAATACCTCAATGCTTGTTCCTACGAAAAGCTTGAGTCGCCCGATGGAGTGAGTCATCGTGCATACGATCGGCGTGCACCCAACGAGTGATTACAGTCACTTATGCTGAGGCCACACTAACGATATATGCCGTTAACTATCGCGTTGGTGAACGTTGAATGTAGATATTTAAATATGTAGACGTTTAAGATTTAATGTAGGTGTGGCCACGACTTATCGCGTTAATTTGACCACGGCATTAACAATGCCGTTTGCCGTTTGGCAATAACTCGAGTGGCGAGTACGAGTACATCGAAGAGATTAACACGAAATAAGAAATAACGCGTTGAAGCGGCCACACTACTTTTATCTCATTGTCATTATTTTCAGATATACAAAAAGTACTCTGTGGTCATTATGCACGGTGAACGCAACGAGGTCGCACGTATGGCTATGATGGAGCAGAATAATAAAACAGTTATTACGTTTCTTGAGACTCAAAAGTTTTAAAAATCGTACATCGCAAAATAATGCTTTGCGACTAATTATGCAATTATTACTTTTAAAATCAACTATCGAAGAAATTAAAAAGAAGAAGGAAAGCCTAATGGGTTTTTATAGAACCCATTTAAACAAATTTCAAAAGTCTTCAGGGAACATTAACATCATCTTTAACGCCGTTCAATGACATTGAAATTGAAATGACGTTGACCTTTTAAGCTCGCTTTATCGCGTTAATAATTGTTGCGTTTATGGGCATTAACGTTTCCCGTTAGTGTAGCCCCAGCATTAGAAGAGTTAATTGCGCGGGATGTGGCGATGTAATTAACGAAGGTAACCCATTTATGAGATGCATCAAATGTAAACAGTAATTTGACTTGTTATGTGAAAATTTAACTGCACACACGCTACGCTCTCTTCTTATTTTAAAACCTCTTAAATTTGTGTTGAATACTATTGTACCTAAAGGTGAAAGGTAAAGGTGATACACATAAATCAGTTCGTCAAAAATTAAAGCATAATATGAGTATTGCTATTTATTGCCCTGATATACATATACATACAACAAATGTTAATAATCCGAATACCAATGTGTTTTTAAATGGGGAAGAACTGAGTTCCGTGAATCTTCTGTTTTTCTTACATCACTCCCGACGCTAAGCTTCAGTGGGACCCCCATATGTCTAAACTAGCAAGCAGACTAAGCTCTGTAGCTTATGCTGTAAAAAAAATTAGAGATCTCACTAGTGTCAAGACAGCTAGATTAGTTTATTTCAGTTATTTCCATAGCATAATGTCATATGGGATTTTGCTATGGGGGAATGAGGCTGATTTAGAAACTATTTTTGTTTTGCAGAAAATGGTCATAAGAGCTATTTACAGCCTTAAAAAATTTAAAGAAATAAATATATTAACTTTGGCATCTCAGTATATCTATGAAAATTTGATGTATGTTCACAAAAACAAAGGTAGTTTTAGTAAAAAAAAAGTGATTCTTTCCTCAGAGTCAGTAATTAATTCATGGGGCAATGTATACGCTATTACAACAAAGTCCCAGAAAATATACAAGGTATCTCTATTGCCAAGTTTAAATAATTAATTAAACAAAAACTCTATAAAAAGGGTTATTATGACATAAATGAATAAATAGTTGATAATGACCCCTGGGAATGAGGTGGTCGCTTCCAAGCTGTTCCTAAAATAAATTTTGTAAATATTTTGTGACTTTTTTTTAAATCCCAGTTTCCCGCTTTCTTGCTGGTTCTTCCGAGTGCAGAGGTTTTTTCAAACCAGTGGTAAAGTAAAAAATTGACTTTCAATAAGAATTACTTGTAATCGATATCGAATAAAAAATGAAAAATGCAATTATAGGGTTGTAAAAAAATAAAAAACGGCGCTTGAAACGGGATATTAGATTGTATGAAATGTGATTAGACATTGAATCCATAACATTTTACAAAATTTACGGTTTTTCTGTGAAGATCAATATTTACATTTTTTGACTCCTCTTGCTTTTATTACCGCCTGAATACTAGGCGTATTCAGGCGGTAATAAAGGAAACGGATCAGCTTTTTTATGTCTTCTTGGGGTGTCTGTTCCCATTCTTCTGTTAAGGCGGCTTCCAGTTAATCCAACGTCTCGGGAACTGGATTTCGGGTTCTAACTTTTCTTTTTATCTGTTCCCAGAGATGTTCGATGGGATTTAAGTCCGGACTATTAGCTGGCCACTGCATAACTGGAATTCCGACCTCCTGAAGATATCCAGTTACAATTCTAGCGATGTGCGGTCCTGCGTTATCATGCATGAATTGAAAATTGTCCCCAATATACTCAGTGTAAGGCATCACATGAGGTTTAAAAATGTCCGTAATGTAACTTTCAGCATTAATCGCACGATTTCTAAAGAAAATCAGCTCAGTACATCCGGTAAAAAATATGCAACCCCAAAACATTGTAGAACCTCCATCAAACCGGACTGTTTCTCTTATGCAACACTGAGCATAACGTTCTCCTGGTCTTCGGATAACGTTACAACGTCCATCGGAGCCTACAAGGATCATTCGGCTTTCATCGCTGAAGAGAACTGTCTCCCATTGACCAAGATTCCATTGCACGTGTTGCCTAGCAAATTCTAACCTCGCTTGCCGATGAGATGCAGTGAGTTTTTCTCCCGTCGCTGGCTTGTGTAGTGTCAGGTTTTGCTCCCTAAGTCTTCTTCTCACCGTATTCTCACTTACAGCCACGAGTTTCTTTCAGCGTACCCTGAACATCAACAGCAGAAATATGCCGATTTCGCAAAGAAGTCAAGGCAATAAAACGGTCACACCACCAAATTATCGTGACGGTTGGTATATCGATGTTCTAACTTGCATAGAACATTTTTTATGTGCTTCTTCAAATGTTAACGTATTAGTATTAGGTGATTTTAATCTTAATTCTTACAGCACTAATGTTAAAACTCAATTTAACTTTTTTGTGACCTCTGTAACCTAGAGCAACATAATAATGTATTTAATACTTGCGGTTACTTGTTGATTGACTATGACCGTAACCAACTGCAGGTGTTGCCTGGTTTGGATCCAGTCGTGCCAATAGATGAGTATCACCCTTCGTTAGACGTCAAAATCAACCTCTCATTCCAGGGTTGGATATGGGCTTTTTGGGGTACAGCCCAGGGCCACGTGGTTATAAAGGCCTTATTGAAGACAATAGATGTCAAAGCTTCGAAAATAATTATATTATTCATATAATATAATAAAAATAACATTAAAATGTCATGAATTTTACTGGAAATGAGAATTAGAAAGTTAATTTTCGAAAAGAGGCGCGAAATTTGTTTAACAAAGAGGCGAAACTCGATACTATTTTTTGAGAAGAAATTTTGGAGACGATATTTGTGAAAGTCAAAATTTTGCCATAGTTGCCACGCTTGGCAGGAGGGTTGGCAACCGCAGTTTTTTTTTATTTAGCTGTCATCAGGAAGATGCTGCTGTCCATCTCCCGATTTAGTTTTTCTAATTTCATTCTTATACTGCTATTACGCGGAGCATGTCACTAGTAATAATTTATACGTGGTAGAGCATAGATTTTTTTTAATAGGATAGGGTGACAAACGAGCACACGGTCCGTCTGATGGTAAGTGGTTGCTGCGGCCCATAGACATCTACATCTATCCTCGATTACAAATCAAAATGCAGATGCGTTGTCACCCTTGAGGACTAAGATGGATCGTTTCCAGTAAAAAGGGTCTACGGTTCTCTACACTCACCACACGAAACACAGCAGCTTTAAGCTAATATTTCACGCTGGTATTCTGTGATAGTGTGGTCCTTCCCAGGTCGAGCCGACCCATTCGTGCTACAACTATATTACTAATATAACCGAGCATGGCTCTGCCACGTATAAAGCTTAAAGATGCAGCGTATTACTTATTTACGTAATACTATATACGTATATTGTACATCATGTACACTGTGTGCGCGTTTGTTATTATGCTATACAAAAAGTATGGAATACTGCAACTTTAAGTTGCTGGTGATGGTATTCTGTACGAGCGAGTTCTCTTCCCGGTCGAGTCGAACCATTCGTGCTGCAGCCATCATATAGCTATAGCCATCATAAACTATAGCCATCATATAGCTATAGCCATCATAAACTATAGCCATCATATAGCTATAACCATCATATAGCTATAGCCATCATATAGCTATAGCCATCATATGGCTATAGCCATCATATAGCTATAGCCATCATATAGCTATAACCATCATATAGCTATCACCATCATATAGCTATAGCCATCATATGGCTATAGCCATCATATAGCTATAGCCATCATATGGCTATAGCCATCATATAGCTATAGCCATCATATGGCTATAGCCATCATATAGCTATAGCCATCATAAACTATAGCCATCATATAGCTATAGCCATCATATAGCTATAACCATCATATAGCTATAGCCATCATATAGCTATAACCATCATATAGCTATAGCCATCATATAGCTATAGCCATCATAAACTATAGCCATCATATAGCTATAGCCATCATATAGCTATAACCATAATATAGCTATAGCCATCATATAGCTATAGCCATCATAAACTATAGCCATCATATAGCTATAACCATCATATAGCTATAGCCATCATATAGCTATAACCATCATATAGCTATAGCCATCATATAGCTATAGCCATCATAAACTATAGCCATCATATAGCTATAGCCATCATATAGCTATAACCATAATATAGCTATAGCCATCATATAGCTATAGCCATCATAAACTATAGCCATCATATAGCTATAGCCATCATATGGCTATAGCCATCATATAGCTATAGCCATCATATGGCTATAGCCATCATATAGCTACAGCGTAATATAATAAGTGACTACCCAAAGACCACTTTACTGGCAACGATGGATTCTGTTTTTACTTATTAATAAAATAGAATCCCATGCTTTCATTATTGTTTTTTAAATATAAAAACATTTCATAATCCAACATGGAGCCATGGATTCTGGTTACAATACTTATTAACATTTCGGGGCCTTCCCTTTCATTATTTTAATCCCGTAAGATACTTACAGGGCTTTTTGTCAACTTTACTTTCAGAGATTAAAAATGAATATTTAAAACAGAAAAAGTTGGCGGCAAATTAAAATTGCTTTGGGAACAAACCATTAAAGCTGTTGTTTCATCTCTTGTATCTTTTTAAGGAGGAATTTTATAGCGTTAGTTTTTTAATTATTTTGTATTGATGTATATTTGCCTTTATATACTATTATACGATATAACATACAAATATACAGTAGTATATATTAAATATAATATAGTATATGTAACATAAACTACTATTACGTTACTATTACTTATACGTGGTAGAGCCACGCTGCAGCATATTAGATGTAGCATGAATGGGTCGGCTCGACCCGTGTAAATACTAGAACTAGAACTACTAGAATACTAGCAAAAGCAGCTGCTCAAGACTGCTGTGTTTCATTTTTTTACAAAATGGGCGTGAAAAAGGAGCACACAGTCCACCTAATGGTAAGTGGATGCTGTGGCTCACTTACCATCAGGTGGGTAGAACGTTGGAAAAACGCATAATAGATAGCAACAGTGAGCGGCGAGAGGTGAATAGAGGCTACGCCATTTTTAATCCCATTCTCCGCACGGGTCTTTCCATAGCATTGCTACATAGGGGGGATTTCGTCACAGTTACCGGTCGTTTGTATCGTATTTAGTAACCGTTTAGTAGCATTTTTATTATTTTGAGTTGTTATGTGAAAGATGCTGCCCATATCAGTAAGTTTCAGTTTCCCCCAGTCGCCTTTTACGACACCCACGGGATATGGGGTGTTGGATTCTCTTACGCCACCACTACACGTGTATGGGTTTAATTACATAAAATATATTTAAATATGCAAATTGTTATTTTCCTTAAATACTTCAACACTTAAAAATCGCATGCAGTCGCATGCGCCCGGAAAATCCCGAGCGGCCGCAGGCAACCGCACCCACCCACAGCACTTAAAACCATTAAAACTTATATTTGAAGACTACTTTCCTGTAAAGAAGTTTGGCATTATATAATCTATACAAAATTCTCTATCCTGTGATCTAAACAAAAGTCAGGTTTCACTTCATTACAAAAAGATTTTATTGTATTTTGATAACAAAATAAACATACCAAGCGAATGTCGGTAGCGTGAAAATCACAATTATTGTATATTACTCGAAATTATTTACGTAAAAAGATAAATTATATTCATACAAAAACTTTCATTACAATTTTATAATAAAACGCTATACTAAAACACTAATAAAACGCTAGAAAAATCCACACACACAATAACATTCACGCGAAAATGGCGTACGAAATTAACGTAGATTATAAATAAATATTCATATGATAACAGTTTTTTATTGCACTAAAGGATAGAGTGTTTCATATTGATTATATAATGCTAAACTTCTTCATAGAAAAGTAGTCTCTATATTTAGTTTTTACGGGTTAAAGTGCATGATCATTTATATGTGTAGATATTACGTTTTGTTACGACCAACAAATTAAGTACGTGAGGGGTGAGGGTAATACGACCATCCGGTAAATATGGTCACTTTCTTGTAACTCAAAAACTACAGGCTTGTTTGCCTAGATAGCTTTGTGATATGAAAGGTTCAAAAGCGCGATGTTTTATCGACGCCATTTTGACAGTAGACACTATAGTAAATATTTTAGTTGATTTTAGTATGGTGTAGTGTAGTTAGTTTTTTTAAGTAGGTTTTTCGAAGTCTTCCTAATTATTGCCAAAGCTTGTTTGCTGTTGTTTTCTTAATATATTAGTTATAGGATACGACTTTGTATTTTTGTCTCTGTCCATGATCTAGTTTTGTTTTTATAGGGCGGCAAAGAGTAAGATGGCCATATTACCCTCACGTACCTTATTACAAATGCGGTAATAAGTTAGTGTAAAGAATATGGAAAGTTATTATAATAGTTCGGGGTGGAATTGTTTGGAATATAATAGAATTGAATTAGTGAACTTCATAAGTTCTTCTCTTTTATCTTAAAAATCCTTTGCGAAAAATAACCGAAAATAATTTTAAAAGTTTTTTTTCTTTAATTTTATACGGTTGTCAATTCTTCTGCAAATCGTGGAAAAGTAGGCTTTGATAGACTGCGATGATGATGATGATGATGATAACGATGAAATCTATAGCTCGGTATAAGTCTTGGTATTTCCAAAAATGTGTTAAATGATGCACTTCTTGAAAAATATTTAAACTCACCTCTCTGAGCAGACGGTTTGTTGAGCCAGTACTGAATTGATACATACACTGCTAGTGCCTATGCTACAAGACCATAAATTTCTTCCTTACTCTGTGGATTTATACTTTTTTAAACTATTAATTTACACATATGAGTGGCAACCCACAGATATGAGGGAGAACCCTTGACGGTTGTCCCAATTTGTCTATTTTAAATGTTAATTGTTTTTTTATTTAACCTACAGCAGTGGAACTTTTGTTACATATATGTTAATAAATTAATCAAAAATAAATACTATAGTCGCGTGTTGGCGGCGTAAAAGAATCCACCATCCAAAGTCATACGTCTCAAGAACAAGGGAAAACATAAAGAGAAGATCAGCAGCAACATCTGCCTGATAACAACCCAATAATAATATAAACTGCTGTTGCCGGAGCGTATGCCAAGTGCCCAATGAGGTTGAAATAAAACAGTTTTAGCAGTCGATTTATGGTCATTATTATAGTGTTTTATAAGTCCACTGCTGTACGTAAACCTTCCCCAAGAAAAAACCACAAAGCACGGTCCTGAGCCCCCGGCATCCATCGAGTTTCGTATATTTCAACAAAAAGCCGAAACTTCGTAATAAATGCGAATAAATCCGATTAGAAAATTTTACGTTAAAAGCCTTCCTGTGAGCACTCACAAAAATTTCAGTTAATGACTTAAACGAATCGCGTGACAAAAACACTTGTAGGCAACATTGAATTAATTAAGTGGAATTTTTTCCCCCACGTCAGTATCTGTGGAAAGTGTTAATTGCTTTGACGGTCATTATTTTTGTTTAGGTGGGACTCGAGGTATGCTACATAACGTTGTACTAACGTATTAACAAAATTAGAGAAATCAAGCTACAATAACTAGCAACTGGTATATATATATATATATATATATATATATATATATATATATATATATATATTATAAGGTACGTGCTTGGATCAGTGAATATATTTCATGAGTATAGCAACTCTAATTCAATATTTGTAGCACAAATGGAATTGTTAATTGCAATTTAAAATGCCGATTTAGCACGTGCTTGGCGCTGAAGATATCGTAAGGAAACCTACATGTATAAGATATTTCGAAGATCCTTTTTAAAAGAATAAGCGTGACAAACGAGCACAGCCCAGCCGATGGTAAATGACCCATAGAGATCTACACTTTTTTTAAGGATCAAAATACAGATGCGCTCTCACCCCTGAGGACTGAGATAAAATGCCTCGTTTACAGTAAAAAGTGTCTCCGGTTCGCTACACTCACTATGTGAAACACAGCAGCATTAACATTCTTTTTTACGCTGGTAATCTGTGAGAGCCTGGTCCTAGCCTAGTCCTGGTCGGTTGGTTCTACCCCGGTCGAACCGACCCATTCGTGCTACAACCATAATATATTTAGCTGCAACGTGGATTTACCGCGTACTTTAATATACCCAATATATGGTAGATTAATTGCTAAATAATCTGCTCAGAAACGTGAGGAGGCTGTGTATATATCCAGTACCTAACTTTAATTTTATTTTAATTTAGAAGGACACTTTTTACACACGTACATATAAAATACTACTAAATCACTAAATAATAATATGCTTACAATATACGAGTATAATCGCTGAAAACTTTAAAACTACTCAATGGAGTTCGATGCGGTTTTCACTATCATTTAAGAGTTTCTTGTCAAAAAGAATTCGTAAATATTAACAATAATGTATTTGATTGAAGTTTAAAAAAGACAAAAAATCTACTCCCTTCTTTTGTATATTGCCATCGCTTTAACTGTTTAATCACAACATCTACGAGAGCCTAAGAATATTATCGTAGTTAACAAACCTATTAATGTGTTCCCCAATGTTACTACTGAAGAAATCTTAAGTGTAGATATTTTGCAGAAGGGCGTTTCCTGTCCGGAAAAGTTGGGTCAGCTGTTACAGAAAGATAAAACGACACGCCTATGTGAAATGCAAGCGGGAAACCATCGCACTATTCTCGTACAACAATTCCAAAGACGACGTAGACGAAGTTTATGCTCGTAGAACAATTCATCGTTAACATTACCGTAATTTCAGCTGATCATAAGTAGACCTCTCCCGTAGATTGATACAAAACGCGGTCCTGAGCCACAACAACGTGACTCGAAATTAAACGTCAAGCGGACACGGGGCGCGAGCTATAACAGCCTCGGGAAAAATAAAAAATAAAATCCATATAAGTTAGTTCAGTTATGTCTGAAAATTTTCTGAAAATTAGTAAAATCGACATCTTAAATCATTTTATTAGGTTTCGTGACCAAAAATTTCTCAATTTTACAGGGATTTTTTTCACTAACGTGTCTTAAATATTAGTGGTCACAAATCAAGCAAAAAAAAAAGGTGGCTATGTTACTTAAAATTTTGAAAAATAAGATCAACTAGGGGCGGGGCACCCACCTCTCGCGCGTGACCGCTTGACGTTGAGTTTCGGGACATGTTAAAAAACGAAACCGAAATATCGATAACATTCAGATATGACATCATGTAGACAATGAACGTACTGACATTCCAACTGATAGGAAATGGTAACTAAAATTATAGAAAACTAGCTTTTAACACGCCGCTTCGCTCGCGGGACATCTTGAAATGCTGTTCCGTACCAAATTGACCAAAATTCGATCACTTTTAGAGTCACCTCGGTGTCTCTGATCACTGTTTATCTATCTGTCTCTGATCTGAACATATAATTTAATAAATTTAACATAATAAATTTTCAAAGACTTTGGCGTAGACGTTAGAATCGTCGTGTAGTGGATGTCTTGAGCACCACACCTCAAAATCATGCTTTGTGTCATTCCTTAGGGGAGGCCTATGTCCAGCAGTGGACTTGTGAAGGGCTGTAATGATGATGAATGATGATGATTGGACGTAGATGATTAATATTTAGCGTAGATATAATATGCATGATCCGCAGATCCGCTGGGTAAGTTAGAGTTAGGGCACTGCAAAGCCAACGTTCGGGGACTACGCCCTACACCGCCGCTGCGTAAATGAAAATTATTATTGCTATATCTATACGTGTAAATAAAATTAAATTGTCTGTCTATAAGATCGAAATAACTGCCTTATATTGAGCTCAAGGGGAGTTATTTGCATACCATATATATATGAATGACGATTTTTAAAATGTTCGTGTGTATGTTGGTCTATCTATCCTGGTTAATCTTGTGAATGGTTGAATCTATTGTAACGAAACTCTATTAACAGACAGAGACTAATGCCAGGAGTGAGCTAAGGTAATATTTTGTCCGAAAATATTAACAATTTTTTTATGAAAAGCTAAAAATTGATAATTTATACGTCGTAGAGCTGCAGTTATATTAACACTCCATTAGTCGCGCGTTCTACTATTGTAGAACAGGCATGCATTTCGTGGGATTTTAACATTAATTTTGGGTGTCTAACGCACACACTCATAGTATTCCTCTATTACTAGCTGGTGATCACAATTAGTACCCTTTCGGCAAACTGCGCGATCGCACTTGTTAGAAATTTCGCACCAAAACTAAAATTCTACAATAGTAGAGCGCGCGAGCACTCGCGTGTCATTTTTGTCGGAAGTTTACCTATCGTTTTTATTTTATGTAAGTGTTTATATTATGTATTAATATTGTTATTATGAATTTTTTTGTTTGATAATGTTATTTTTAACCGAAGTAACTATATTTCGCACAATGAAGGCACATATTTTGAGATGGTTGGAAGAAGTTATTACTGATGAAGCAACCAGCAAAGTATGGGATACATATATTTTTACTAACGGATACAAAGGTACCTTATGCCTACCATATGGAAATATACGCAGGTGCTCAGCAGATGGTCCTTATGCACAATCAAATGAAGTTGTGGACATTGTGCAACGAATGCTTACCCCATAGGATGGTTTAGGTTGTAACGTCACAATGCACAATTGATTCACGAATATACCTCAATGCTTAGAATTCTTAGGTAGCAAAATTACTGTTGTAGGCACTGTGAAGAAAAATAAGCCACAAATTCCCAAAGAATTCAAAATCACAAGAAACAGAAGCGAAACGAGTTCAATTTTTGGCTTTCAAAAACAAGGTACTTTAGTATCTTACATGCCAAAATCAAAGAAATTGGTGCTTATTTACTCACCTATGCACTATGATAATCATATCGATTTACAAACAGCAGAGAAACGTAAGCCGGAAATATTAACTTTTTACAATAATACCAAATATGGCATGGACATTATTTGTAGTATTTATGACGTCTCACTTACCATTTTTTTCAATTTGAATATAAGTGCTATAAATGGTTATATTGTACATACAATAAACAAGGACTACAGAAATAAGGCCAGGAAGGATTTTTTATATGAGCTTGGTTTCACCTAGTCGCGCCATGCATACAACGCAGAATAAATATTGAAAGTATTCCAAAATCATTGAAAATGAAAGGGAAAATAGTTTTGGGCATGAAAGAGCCATCGGAATTACAACCATGCCCAGCACAACTCCCCAATACTGGTCGAGTCGGCAAATCTTCCTTTTGTGGCAGAGCGCGCAATAAGTCCGCTAGAAAACAATGTGACACCTGTAAAAAGTGGATTCGTCCTCAACATCAAGTTCTTCAATGCCTTGACTGTTGTAAAAAAGATAAAGACCGTGTGGAAGATATGAGCGAGTAAAAAAAGGAGACTGAGAAAGTTTGATGCCAAAAATCATTGATTTTTCTCAAAATTCACAAGAAGTCTGATATTAAGTGCCTAATAAATGGTAACAGTTATGTTTCGTCTATTTTAGTTTCTTATTAAAGTTTGTTTTCATATGATATTGAAGTATTTTTATATTTGTTTATTGTTCCTGTAAAATCTTTACACAAAGTAGTTCTACATATGTAGAGCGCGCGAGCACTCTTGTCCCAAACAGGGGCACGCGTAATGGAGTGTTAATAGTATAGTTGTAGCACGAATGGGTAGGCTCGACCGGGGAAGGACCACGCTCTCACAGAATACCTGCGTAAAATAGTAGCTTAATACTGCTGTGTTTTGTATGGTGAGTGTAGACAACTGGAGACCCTTTTTACTGGAAATGAGGCATTCCATCTTAGTCCTCACGGGTGAGAACGCATCTGCAGTTTGATTCTTAATTGAGGATACATGTACGTGTCTATGGGCCACAGCAACCACTTACCATCAGGTTGACTGCGTGCACGTTTGTCACCCTATCCTATAAAAAAGTAAATAATCTTTGATTATTTTAAATTAAATATTGCCACTTTCATAGATTCTATGCAAGCGAAGACGTACGGGCCGCTATTATATAATAAATACTATATTTTAGTATATAAAGTCGAATATACTACAGTTACTAACGAATTATAAAACTAATGATATAAAATACCTCTTTTAAAAAGATACAAGAGATTAAACAAAGGTTTTAATGGTTTGTCCCCGAAGCAGTTTTAATTTGCCGCCAACTTTTTCTGTTTTAAATATTCATTTTTAATCTCTGAAAGTAAAGTTGACAAAGAACCCTGTAAGGATCTTACGGGATTGAAATAATGAAAGGGAAGGCCCCGAAATCTTAATAATTTGTAGCAAGAATTCATGGCTGCATGTTGGAATATGAAATGTTTTAATATTTAAAAAATAATAATAAGATGCATGGGACAAGACTTAGATTTTTACATCAAGTCTTGTCCCATGCAATATAATGCTTAGTTGAAACGAAGCTGTGATTTTGATAGACGATTGGCAAGATAGTGGCTAGCGGTTCGACGGTTCAATCGATCAGCGGAAATCTTCTATTCACTATTAATTTTCACTAATCCTTCCAATATTTCTTTAGTTGATTTTCTTCTTGTTGTACCTTTTTCTTCCTTTTATTTCGGCATCGAATGTCTACAATTTAACCTCATCCTTATCTTCTGCGTGTGCAACGTTGCGCCACAGGTCTCGGGCCTCGGGGGCATTCCCTATTACCCAGAATCTCTTCGCGGTACAGAACTATGTGGAGGGGTCGAAGTGGGAGCCGTTATCGGTAATGTAGGTGTGGGCAGCGAACGGAGTTTTTCTTTTTTTCCTCCGTTTGCGGCAATTAAGCGTCAAATCTGGTTGGTGTCTATAGGACTATGGCCAACTTTGGTCAATCAGTGACGTTGGTGCTCATTACTTGACTCTCTAATATATATATAGAGAAGTTCTCTTGGTAGAGGTCGCCCGTCCGGGGGCCGGTGATGTAAGGTGCCAGGCTATTGAGATGGTCATGAGGCCCGTTATCGGTGCGGTCAATGGATGCGAGGATCAGACGAAGCTTCGCCCGCGCACTACCGGCATTGCGATGTTGACGTGCGCAGTCATGCGCAGCATCCTGTCTATTCGGCATCCAAGGTAGGTCACAGCCATCTCGACAGCGGGTGAGTAGAGCGGTCGTCTTCCCAACATTGGCGGCCATCCTCCACTCATCCAGACACGACGGTAGCAGATCCAACAGACGCTGTATCCCGGCAGAGGCGACATGGCCTCTTCTGGACGATGTCACGCCGGTTCTTATTGGCTAGGTTGCACGTTGTCCGGCTGAGGACACGGGCACGCAACAATCAAACACCGTGATCGAGTTGAGACTGATTTATTCATGTTTACCCTCCACTATTACAATAATCTCTTATATCTCCCTTCTCAATAACAAAAAACAAAATGAAAATAGTAATTTACTCTTGCATATTTTTATCACAAAAATAGTAAGATAATTTCACCATAAATAGATTAGCAGTAGATGTAGGTATATAATATTATATATATTAAATTAGTTAATTATTCTGATTAATAATACATCTTTTTGAATTAAATCTCTCTAACTACTCATATTCCCCTATCTTACAAGTAAGAAAAATCAATTATGAAATCAATAGCACTAAAATAAAATTTGAGTATGAAATGTTTATTTATTTACTTAAATTAAATTATTACTTATCCGTTTTTTAACTAATCAATTCCTTTTTATTAATAAGTAATACTTATTTTATTTTAGAAGTAATAAACCAATTACATTTCATTTCTAAAGTAATAAATCTAAAGTAATGTACTAATTAAAGTCGTCGCCGTCGGGAATCGAACCTGGGACCTTTGGCGTGATAAATGTGCAACCTGTGCTACTTAACCAAATATATAAAAAAACTATCATGTATGATTTAGGATAGTGTTTACATTTTTTAAATACTTTTATTTTCGTTATTTGTGCATACGTTACAATTTACAGTTTTGTTTTCACTGAACACGGTGACTGTGGCGACGCAGCTGCGCAGCTGCTCATCACCGCTATTCAGTGTTCGAAGCCCAATCTATCCGGTGGCCTCACTGTCCTGCCGGAACGTGTGACATAATATTTATTGTTATTTATTGTATTAGGTGGGGCTACAGTATACAGTATAGTACAACAATCAGATTTCAAACCGTACGTACAAGGTACAGTACGGTTTGAAACCTGATTGTTTTGCGGGCAGCGATGTCGGATATCATCGTAATTGTTTAAATTCAAAGTATAGTGCGGCGCATCCTGTCGATGTGGAGAACCTTTAATAATATGGCGTCTATTAGGTGTGATGATGCTCCCGTTTGTTAATTTTATTTTATTTGAACGATTTCGCAGCAGACATAATATTGTCCCTGACAACCATTCTCTTTTGTTTACATCTAGTAGTACCCTTACTTTTCGTCCGTTACTTAATTGGTCTAGATTTCTCGTATGTTGATGTTGATGCCTCGTTTCTAACTTTTTATGTACATTTTTTTGTATTTTTGGTTTTAAAGTGTGATCTAACTTTGGTAACATACTTCTGAATTTCCTACTTTGCAATAGCTCAGCCGGTGATGAAATATCATTTTCCAAAGGTGTGTTCAGATACTCAAGTAACGCCAACCGATAATCAACTCTATCTTCTTTACTTTTAAGTATTATGTTTTTTACAGTTTGTATCATTCGCTCAATTTGTCCGTTAGATTGCGGATATCGTAGTGATGAGGTTATGTGTTTGAAATTCCTTTTCCAACGAAAACTGTTTAAACAGGCTTGACGAAAACTGCGGACCACAATCAGACATTACTATATTTGGTATACCCTGATGACTGAATATATTTTTTAGGGTTTCAATTATACTAGCTGAAGTTGTACATAGTAATTTTTCTATTTCAAAAAATTTGCTATAATAATCGACTAATAATAAGTAATCCACGCCTTTTATTTGAAATAGATCTGTACCTATTTTTGCCCATGGTCGGTCGGAAATTTCGTGAGGTTGCATCTCTTCCTTTTGGTTGTGCTTCCTGTGCGTTAGGCATATACTACAGTTAGAAATTAATTTTTTTAAATCATTATTTATTCCTGGCCAAAATATTGTCTCCCTTGCCCGCAATTGACATTTTGCAACCCTACATGACCGACGTGTATCTTGTTTAATAAATCTTTTCTTAAGAGTTTTGGCACCACTATCCTTTGATCCTTCCAGACTAGACCATGCACGATTGATAAATGTTCTTTATAGCCCCAATATGGCTTTACCAAATCTATGACGTCATGTTTGTTTGCGGGCTACCCCTCTATTATGTATTTTCTCAACAACATGAGTTCTTCATCATTTTCTGAACTCTTTTGCAACTTAATAAACTGTAAGTCCGTAACTTCAGTCGCTGCGCTCAATGCCATATCTCTTGTGATCGCGCAAACTTCATCGTGCTGTGTATAAAGCGCTGGAATGCTGCACGCTCAGCGCCGGCTCCGGCTCGTATGCCCGTGATAACGCATCCGCAATAAGCAGATGTTTACCTGCCTTGTAGACAAATTTGAATGTATAGCGTTGTAATTTCATTAACATCCGTTGTAGGCGCGATGGTGAGTCCGCTATTGGTTTCTTCATAATGCTAACGAGTGGCTTGTGATCAGTTTCGATAACTACATCTGTTCTTCCGTAAATGTACGCATGAAACCTCTCACAAGCAAAAACGCAAGCGTATAACTCCTTCTCTATCTGAGCATATCGATGTTCTGTTTTTGACAATGACTTAGACGCATAACAAACTGGCATTCCTTTTTGGATTAGACAGGCGCCTAAGCCGCTATCGTTCGCGTCTACTGAGATAGTAATAGGGAGGTCTAAGTCGTAATATCTTAACACTGATGGATTTGATAAACACTCTTTTATAACTTTTAAACACTTATCATGTCGTTCATCCCAGTGCCATTCTGTTCCTTTTTTTAACAACTCTCTCAAGAATAATGTTTTATGAGATAAATTTGGAATAAAAGCACCAACGTAAGTAACTAGTCCTAGTAATCGCTCTACGTCCTTTTTATTTTCAGGTTTAAGCATGTTCGTAATTGCTGTAATGTGTGAGTTATCCGGATAAAGCCCCTTTTTTGTAAAATTATGTCCTAAATACCTGATTTCTTCTAACCCAAATTTGCACTTATTTTTATTTAGTTTGAGGTTTTCCTGCACCTGTCCAATACTAATTTTAACCTTTCATCATGTTCTTTTTTGCTGCTACCATATATTAATAAGTCGTCGATGTACATACAAACTCCATCCAAGTCATCAAAATTTTCGTATATTTTTTTATGAAACACCTCTGGAGCCGAGCATATGCCATAGGGTAACCTTAAGAATTTGTAACGTCCAAAGGGAGTGTTGAACGTGCACAACTCGCTAGTATCGTCTAAAGCCACTGACTGCGCCATGAGGACACGGGCACGCAACAATCAAACACCGAGATCGAGTTGAGACTGATTTATTAGGTAAGCTCTGACAGCGCGCGACATGTTATACTCCCGTTCGCTCGGGACCTTAATGGCGGGAAAATTTGTAAGTTAGAAAATTTTTTTGCTATATTGCAAATTTTGCTATATTTTCACTTTGAGACAATATTTATGGATAAAACTTACAGGAATTCTTGTTGAATGTATAAACTATCGAATAAATTTATTTTTGGTTGCTAGAAATTGTAATAAAATACATAAATTACCCTGTATAGCATAGTAATGGTATATACTTCAATTTTAGTGACAAAATTACTACTAATTTGAATTCTACACTTTTGTTTTTGGAGAAATTTATATTAAAATGTTTGGAAATATGTATATTTTTATGTTTTATGTGTTTCTATTCGTTACTCATACCAAAATATTAAAATATAAAAAAATAAAAAAATAATAATATTTTACACAATTCATTTCGACACAGACATTTCGAACAATATTTCAAAAATAGTTTTGTGTGAATTTGAAATAAATACAACGTCAAGTTATTTGAAATATGTAAGAAAACTATTTTTACTTACATTTCACACTAAAAATAAATGAGAATTTGAAAAATAACACATTTATGACCCAACCGCCAAAATGGGCCTTCCGGATTTTGAAGTACTTTTGGCAATTTACTTTTCACTTTTTAGACCACAAATTATATATCTACGCGTTTACTATATTACAAGGAATATAAAAAACTATAATACTTTCGTTTTTAGTCCAGACACAAATACAAAATTCTATAAAAAAGACGGAGCACCTTCATCAAAGCGATACGTGGAACGCCGAAAGTTCAGAGTGATTTATTTTTGTAAGAAATATTGCCAGGTTATGGTTTAAAATAAAAGAGCATATCTTTGTCTTTGATACTATTATCTATTGCATATTGTCTTTGGTTTTGTTTAAAACGAAAAAATAGTTTAAAAAAATAGTTCATAGGGCAGTACTTCTGATCTAATCCGACCCGTACTAGAGCCGACGTAAGGTAGGTATTGTATGATCTCATCAGACCCGTAGTCGAGTGAACGGGTTCATGTTTACTCCACTATTACAAAAATCTCTTACAGCAAACAAGAATAGAATTTGATAGCTAGGAATTTCTACTAGCGCAGCATGGCAGGAGGAACACTGTTTGATTTTTATTTGTGAGTGTAGGGTGTTTGAATTTTTTTGGAAAAAGATGGATGTGTTCGGCCGCAAGGAAGTGTAGCACACTGGTCAGCTGCGTGGCTGTGGAGTGGTCCCTCCTAATTTCATGTTGTTCCTATGCACGGGCGGACTCTTTTAAGTAGTACCCATTCAAATAATTTGGCTATGTGCGGTAGCGGCGTAATCAGCCTGTAACTAGCTGCTCTAGTACATCTTTTTTTCCCGGGCTTCGGCAGAACGATGACCTTGCCGGTTTTCCAGTCCAGTGTGACAAGTCCGCAATATTCCATTGTGGTGCCGACCAATCTCTACTATTAGGCAGCTGTCGAAGTGCTGCGTTTGTGATCCTGTCATGCCTCGGTGCCTTCCTCTGTTGCATGGTAGAGTGACGACTGGAAGTCCCATACGCGACTCTCCTTTGGGACATTAAGTTCCATTAAGTTGGCACTTGCTGGGTTCGGCATAAATTGCTACTCGAAGTGCTCTGCTAGGATCTCCGCTCTACCCTTGGTCTCGTAACATCGCCCACCCGCATTATTGGTCAGCGAACTGACAAGAGGTTCGGTTATAGTTGTGCTGTTGTACGCAGGGAGTGCGTGCCCAGAACTTCCTCTGCGCTCGTTTACGGTTGAACCTCGCACCTGACTCTCATGGAAGCTCGTCTCTACGATTTTCTAGAGGTATCGTAGAGACCGCGTTGAGGGCATCCTATATTGATTTTGACATTTTAATGACAGCGGCCTCTACGTCGTCCACTGATTTGATCTCTTCGTATGCTAGAGGGTTCTCCTGTAGATGTTCTTGGTAGAGTCTCCAATCGATCTCGTTTTTAAAAGCTCTGGGCCGCAAAGTTATGACCTTGAGCCAAGGGTGAACAGTAGCTTGAAGTACTGTGAATTCAGATCGTACAACACGTCTACTACTATCAGGCAGTTGACGTTCCTAGAAAGCACGATGTCCAATACATCTGGATGTTTCCGATGTTTCCGGTAGGAACGTGCGTTGGTTCTTTGGGACCTAAAACGTCATTTCTGTTGGTTTTTATGGCTACATAGTTCATGACCTACTGGGTTGATCACTCTATGTCAGTTATTTAGCGTTTAGAACCCCCGCTATTATGGTAGGTGCTACGGCTTCCATGATCGTCTGGATGTCTGTGTAGTAAAATGGAGTCCCTGGCGCGCGGTATGCTGCGAAAATCCTTAGTTCCTCGCCCGACTTTCATTTGTGTGCTAATAGAACGCATAGATCAATAAGTTGGTAGATCTAATTCTTGGTGAACGATGTCTTTTCTCACAAGAACCGCCGTGCTTCTATAGGTGGCTGTAATTACCTCGTCTCGCCTGTATATGTGGTAGTTGGGCAACTTTATATGTGTAGATGATCTTAGTTTCGTCTCTGCCAGCAATATCACGTGGATGACCTATTGGAGAGTGACTGTGCGGAGTTCATGCAGCTTCTACTGGTGTCCCGTCCGGGTACCAATATAGGAGGCGCAGGTTTCTTTTCTCTGTAGTTACAAGCCACTAGTTATGCCAGCGCCTTAATTATGGCGGTAATTGGGTCTATTTCGGCTCTTATTTCGGTCAGGACCTGGCTGCCGACCTTGATAGCGATGCCTTCCAATCTTTTAATGGCATCATGTGTATCTTGGCCAGCTTCTGGTAATCTTATTGATGTTTTTGTTTCTGATCTCGGCTTAGCTTTGCATTCAATAATTTTTCTAAGGGTAGAGCGCGCTATATGTGTAGAGCGGGCTCCATTTTCTGATAGATCCCTACCCTACCCACATTGGCAACCCTTCTTTCCTTTGTAGTGCGCCTGCGAGGCTATGGTTACGGCTGGGGTTAGGGAGGGTGAGGTCACAGCCTGAGGAGGAGGCTGCTCTTGCTTCTCCTTTTTCCCCCGATTCTTCTTCTTGGAGAACTGACGCTACGTGGCGTCGTTGGCGTAGCGTTGGAGAGTCGGCCCGGTAGTTGTCCTAATTATTGCGGGTTTCACCACTTCCATAGGTTCTACGGGTGGATGGATGGTTGCCTAACCTATCTTTTTATGAGTGCCCACCCGTCTTCTTGTATTTCTACTGCTCTTGGGTGACTCTGGGGAATCCTCTTCGGATCTTTTGGGAATAGTCCTGGCAGTGTGATCCCCTGCTTCCTTGCGTTCCTCCTCAAGACTGGGCAGCAGCGACCATAAGCTTTGTGATTTTTGACACAGGTAGCACATTTCATCTCTTCATCTCTACCCCTTGGGCATTGTCTTGCAATATGCTCCCCGGCGCAGTCGACGCACTTCACTGGCCTGAAGCAATTTGTGGTTGCATGTCCAAAAGCCTGGCAGCAGTGGCATTAGGCCGGACCCGCTCGTTCTTGCCAGGCTTTGATGACGACCCCTCTCATGTATCGTGGGCTCTGGGGGTTGAACTGTACCTCCTTCGCGAACGGACTTGTCATTAGTAGGATGTCTCAGCTTCTTTTTTAGTACTTCGAAGTGCTTCGTCCAGTCCGGGAGGCACTGGGTGATGATAGGCGGGTAGCGTGCCTTCTCAGCCTCTTTCATTTGATTTGGTACCTCAGCCACCTTGGATCTTGGTACTGCCGGGGACGCTGCCAGATGGGCTTAGCCAGTTGATGGCCTTTGACCATCGTCCAATGATAGGCCTAATGGGTTGGATTTCGGCGTGAACGATGATCGTCCGGCAGATGGGGCTAGCGTAGCGTAGGTAGTGGAATACCAGCCGTAGGATTCCCCTCGTTGCTCGAACACGGTCGTGTCCACGTTACTGCGATGGTCCGGTGAGATGGAGGGAGATCGTTTCAGAGGTGATGGTGATTTGGGCCGTGAGTTGGGGACTCTGTACCTGCTCGACGGTGTGATTCCTTCGTCCTTTAAGACAATGATGATATAAGGATCCGATGCACTGCCTATCCTCGTAGTGCGATGCTTCGCTCTCAGGTGGAGTGTGCTTCCTCGCCGATTTCACCCTTTGCGATAGGAGCGTCGATTCCTTTCTCCTCGCGTGCTTAAACACGGTGGGCGTGAGCGCGCCGCTATTATATATTGGCGCGATTATAGTATTTAATATTAATTTTAACTTTGATTCATCGCATGAATAGAGTGAATGGGGCACTACACTCTATTATGAAGAACCAGAATGTGTCAAAACAGGCACGTATGGTAATTCATAATGCTGTGTTAGTCCCTACGTTAATGTATGGTAGTGAAAGCTGGGTGTGGCAGAAGAAGCACGAAAGTAGAATAAATGCTGTAGAAATGCGTTCTTTAAGAAATATGCTAGGGTTTAATCTGAATGACAGGGTGAGAAATTGCGTGATAAGAGATAAATGTGGTATGCAAGATGATGTTATGACCAGGATTAAGAAAGGAATGCTTCGGTGGTTTGGTCACGTAGAAAGAATGAATGATGAAAGAGTGACAAAGCAAATTTATATGGCAGATGTGAACGGCCGAGTCGGGAAGGGACGCCCTAGAAAAAAGTTTGTCGACCAAATTGGCGATATTTTGAAAATGGGCCACGTTAGAAGTACCCTTAACCGACGAGCATGTATGCGTAGATATATGGATGTAAAGGAGGCGAAAGAGGTATGTCAGGATCGTGCCAAATGGAAGTCCGTAATCTCTGCCTACCCCTCTGGGTGACAGGCGTGAGTGTTTATGTATTATGTTATGTTTGATTCATCTAACCGTATGACGATTTCTTCGCCATTCCGTGTTTCCCTGTTTCGTATTTCAAAATTGAATCATTTTTTTCAGGAACTGTTTATGAAGGATGGATTCTGTATGTTTTTCTTTTATTTTTATTTTATTTAATTTTTTTGTTAGATGTTTTTGTAGTATGTCAAATAACGGTGGTATAATATTATATAAATATAATTTATATAGTTTAAAATAAAACATTACATTTTCATTGTAAAAATATATTTTTTATAAATATTTAAAGAATATATAATCTGCTTAATATCTTCAATATTATGATTTATCTAAATCTATTTAAATTTTAAAATAATATTTTAAAATAAAAAATTATTGTTCATAAAATGAATCTAAATAAATAAATTTTAAAATTATATATTTGATATAAATTTAATAAAAAAGTTTTAATTGGTAATATTTGATGGTTCATATTTTTTTTAAATAATCAAAGAGAAAATATTAGTAGATATTAATTTTATCATCATACGCTTTTGTCAGAGCAGCCTATAATGATGTGATAGAGCCACTCTTCTTCCGTAAGATCGTAGTCCTTCACTGTACAGAATGCATTGCAATAATCGCCACGCTTGCAATAATCGACTCCCTGTCGTTTGTCGTTTATTTCTGTATGAGATAGTTATACCACCATTTATTAAAGGCGCGATGAGATGAGAACTTTCTGGCAATTCTCATAGCTCCTTTTATATATAAAGTATTCCTCTTATATATAAAGTCCCGTGATCTCCTCCTAAGACCCAGGACGAGGAGTTTTTGGCAGTAACTTGGCCGTCGACAGACTATTTTGTCACTTAAATAATGGTTTGAAGTAGATTTTAATTCGTAAAAGTGATGTGATTTTGTGAATGAAGTGTCCACGCGTGTGAACTATTAGAGAAAACGACGAAACAAGTGCTTTGATGTTGATATAAGCCTCAAGTTAATTTTATCGCTTGGGCGCCTTATGAACTTGACTGGCTGTCGTCATCAACAGTCCGCTGGGTTGAGCTGTCGGTAAAATCTCCCAAAAACTTCTCAATATGACGCATCAGCAAAGAAAAAATATATAAAATGAAGATTCTGAAAGAAATGATAGGCTCAGAAGGGCTAGAACCCAGAGCCGTAAAGCCAGTTACATAAAAAATAAAACACGAGACGATATGGAGTAATGGAATTAGTTAACACAATTATTCGAAGAAAAATCAAACAATATAATTTATATTGATTCGTAGCTTATAGCTGTTACTGCACAGTTCGACTTAGTGGTCTTGAACAATTTGATATGAATGAGAAAGTTAATATATTGACCGATACTGCCGATACATCATAACGATACCTATATTCTGATGTCGTGATTCGTGACAGGTAAATTGTCTGTGCTCATATTGGTGTCGTAATGTATCAATGAATAACGTCCTAACAAAACCCATTTGTGTTATATCCTTTTTGCTATAGATATAACGATCCGGTTTAATAAGAATCGATCGAAAAGTTGAGTAAATAATTGGATTACCTTGATTCTACCTGATCTTACGATAGCCATGGGACGATATGAGCATTGAGCACAACCTCAGTGATCGCGTTTGATGTCGGAACAACCGACATAAACAATAAATCGCTAGGGTTGTCAGAACGGGAAGTAATAAAAAAATAGAAGTCCCTTTCACGATTTCATTTTATTTCACGTTTAAACAAATTCCTGTGTATGTGGAAACTGATGAAACTTTAATTTCTTATTTTTAAATGAGGATGACCCACAGTTTTTACCGCAGTTGTAGTGTGAACCATTTTAATTTATTTGCGTGACAGAACAACCCTAGCGGTCCGCTCCCCCGCCTCTCGCCCCGCACCGCAGCGCAGCACGATTGACCAGTCTAGATGCCTTGGATGACCGACTAGAAGTAGTCACTACTTACTAGTTAGATTAAACTGTGATATGGTGTAGTGACTATTCTTACATCGCCACTACACAGTTAGTTATAGATATGTATAGAAGATTATATGGACAACTTTTAAATGTGATAAAATGTATTCGAGAAAATGTTACGATTACACTTTGTTGTCTTTTTTAGTTATACACAACGGTGACAGTATCCTAATATTGCTGACATTACCAATTACGTAGGACAAATCATAAGCTACAAATATTCTGTCATCGCATGAATTTTTTTTGTTTTAAAAATATATTTGCAATCACCATTACAACGTAACAAAGCTCACTGTTGAAAATAGACCTCCCCCGTAGATTGCCACATAGGGGGGATATTTGCTATTTGCCACGCTTAGCAAGCGAGTTGGTAGTTGTGGTTTCTTATTTTTTGTTCAGATGTTGTAAGGAAGATGCTGCAGTCCGTCTCCTGGTTCAGTTTTCGTCTTTCACCTCTTACGGCACGTATAGGACGATATAGTTTAGTGAATATTCTTACACCGCCATTACACTTTTACCAAATTATATTTTTTTTTAATTTGCCCTCAGATTTAGTTATTATTTTCACTACATTTGCCGCTTACTACGATGAGGGTCCGAAGGCACTGTTGTTCTAACCCGTAAATTAAAAAAGTGGACTAATTATAAATTAAATTGGATTTATTTCTCTTTGGTATTCGTATTTTGTTCGTTTAATTAAAAACATCTATAAGCGTGAACTTTTGTGAAAACGTTTCGATTGTAAGTAATGAATACTTTAATCGAAAACTTTTTTGGTATTCTCATTTACACTTACCGAATTTACTTGTTCGTTTGCATGGAACTCTTACACAAAAACGAAACGTCAAAAACCGAGGGATAAAGAGCCGTTGGAATATATAAGCCTATCTAATTAAAATAACCTATTCAAAACAAACAGAGTTATATTTTTAATTCTCAATACTAAATACGCATTGAGAATTAAAATTAAAATTTCTACAATCAAAGAGAACATTTAAAAGGGTATTAATTGAATTATGAAATATTTCCCTTACGGCTGATCAAAATCTCATAGAATGCCAGCGTGAATTAGCACCAAAACTTTCATAAAATTTAATATAACTTGTTATTAAGAGAGTATAATTAATAATTACATTACAATATATGTTTTTACGATAATATTATATATGTGTATTATAAGTGTATTTGTTAAATAAATAAATAAATATGATATAAAGTTACAAGCCCAAAAAGTTTTTCACACACTTTTCTACACATCAAAAAGATTAATAGAGCCACGCTAGAGACAGTCATGCTGCAGCCGTACTATGGTTGTAGCACGAATGAGTCGGCTCGACCGCCAAAAACCACGGTCTCATTGAATACCAACTTAACGCTGCTGTTTCGTAACGTGAGTGAAGAGAACCGGAGACTCTTTCACTGGAAAAGAGGCATCCCATCTCCCATCCCCTCACGAGTGATACAACGCATTTGCATTTTAATTATTTATCGAGAGTAGATGTAGGCGTCGATGAGCCACATCATCCACTTACTATCAAGTTGACTGTGTGGCATTTTGTCATCAAAACAGTCTGAAATCAATAAAAAAAATTGTTTTGTTTCTAAGATGGGTTTCAAGCGACTAAACGCTCAGCGCTTTTTCCCACTGTTGTACTTTCTGGGTACTCAGTGGTTGGAAAGCAAGCTCTGCGGCAATCAACTCGGATTTTTTTTTTTGCGCCCGAAGCAATTAAAGGGCTACCCTATACGTAGGGAGGCGGAAAATGCATTACGCATACCACGATAGCCGGTCTATCGTGGTTATGAGGGGCTCACTGTCCTACCGGGGACCCTAAGTGATACCCTCTAAAAACCGCCTTTGGGGACAGGCAGCCGGCTGATCAAGCTGTATTGTGCCTTATCGTGAGCGACCCTCTTTTGGGAAAAGAGGGCGCAGGCGGCTAAGTGCCGCTGAGGGAGTGCCTACGAAGGCAAATTAATGTTAGTTAATACAATAATTTAGTTTAATTAGAGTTGGCCTGAGCCGCCAGGAGGCAGTTCAGGTCGTTTGACAGTTTATCAACTCGGATGCCTCTCTTGTTTGTTTATAGGTATGCGGGATGGAAACATAAAATTGTATCATTATGTGATTTGTGGGTTGCGGAGCGCGATGTTTATGTGAATTCGGTTACGTGTTCGAGGTTTTGAATCTAAACCGACCGTGAATTACTAATTTTGTGTAGCCCTTAATAACATGTCGAGTTTCTTCGATCCGTTAATCCAGTTGCAAATATTATTGTATGATGACCTCACGGCGGGTTTCAACTATGACAAGTTTCTTCGGTGAATATTTTTGGAAGATATTTAGGTTTATAGTAACACAAAAGTAAAAAAGTAAAGTAAAGTTACAGCCTATATACGTCCCACTGCTGGGCTCAGGCCTCCCCTCATTTCTGAGAGGGTTTAGGGCAAGGAAGTGTCCGCCGCGCTGCCCAAATGCGTGTTGACGAACTTCACATGTCTTCGAAATATTTTTTTTTCTTATTCCTCAGACATGCAGATTTCCTCACGATGTTTTCCTTCATCGCCGAGCACGTGGTAAATCAGCACTTAAAATTCCAATTAACAATTTCATTGGTGCCGGCGGGGATCGAACCCGGGTTACTCGCGTTCTGTTATATTTACAGCGAGCGTTAACCACTGAGCTACCACGGCTCGGTAAAACAAGTTTTATTTTATCTTCGGAAGTTTTGACTGTTTAAGAAATATTATAAGTACACGTTCTTGGAATTTTCTATAACACCTGAGAATCCTCACGCCTCAAATAAGCTTCATCCATACATTTGCTAATAAGAAGAGATTTTGCCATATTTAACACATTTAGCAGGGGGTTTGGCTGGGTTTGGCAACCGTGGTTTTTATATTATTTGCGTTGCGTTCAGTTGCTGCTGCCTATCTCCTCTTAGGATGAGATCAGTATAGCATTTAACCCATTTAGACCGATAATTATTTTTGTGAAAAATTTGTGTTTCATTAACCCATTTGATCATTAGCATTTTATTCATTAACCCGTTGATCCAAGAAAGCCTAAAAACCGAGGGAAAATATTTAATAAGAAGGGGGGACTGAGGGGGCGAACGACATCTGGTACACTAGGACTATATGTATGCACAAAAGGCATGATTTTACTAGGTAATTAAATTTCATTTACTTTTTGGTGTGATATATAATAAAGCTCTCTACGCGGACACCGATATTGCACTTGACACACCTTGTAGGACATTGTTTGTGGCATATGCCACACCTGGTCCTCTTTAACCCCTTGGTGACATGGTGTTCTCAGCCGTCATATCGAGAGTCTGATAGTATTGAAGATGACCGACTAGAACCTCGTTGTTTGCGTTGTTTATTAATATCGATAATATAACTTGCAATACGACGTCGAAAGTTTAGCAAGTTGATATTCCCTCCATTATGTCTGTACAGCAGCTATGAATTTTGTACAGACATGTCAATGCCATGGAGAATCAGAGGCATATACCACTTCTTTCCTCGAATGCTAGTTCGCAATGACGCTATATTCTGATCTGATAAATCTACTCCACACATATTTTTATTGTATTGTTGAATAAAATAAGGTTGAGATACAAATATTTTCTTTTTAGTTCCCTAGGATAGCGTTCAATTTTATGAACAGAATCAACACCAACTGCATTAGAGCATATTGACATTATACTATTGTCTTGCTACTTGCAAATTATAATATCAGATACGCGATAATCATAAAAGCCTCTTTCTTGGTCTTTGCTTCTTTATTACTCAATAGAGAGCACGTTCCAGATCTTTTTTCTGATAGTACCAGTTACACGAAATCTGTGAGTTTCTCTGTGAGTTTATGAACCAAAGGCAAACCGGGTAGTTAGTTTAGTAGTTTTGATAGTTGCCCAATGCCCAATGCCCAATGTTGCTAGTTGATCTGTATAAGACAAAACCACATTTGCCCCAAGACCAAGGTGGGAATAATGGGCATTCGTAATGTAGAAACAACTTGGTATGGTTTAAACCACACGATATGAGCTCCTGATGTTGCACCAACCCATAATTTGTATCCATATCTTATGGCTTGCCTCTAATAAACTGTTTGCAGCCGTGATGACCATAATATGGAATCATAGCCTAATCGATACTATGATTCTCCTTATGTGGACAGTACTCAAGAAACTTCGTAGCTAAAACTTTTAGTAAAGGACGAACTTCCAAGCAAATTATTTATGCTTACGATATCTTCTTCACCCGTGTCCTCGTCAGTCTAGTAGTCAGTGGCGGTGTCAAGTGGAAGTGAAAAATATCAAACTCTTGCCTCGGGTTGCTAAAATCATCACCTTCTCAAGAATTTTAGCAATATCATCTAATGTTAATGATCAAAACAATAAAACACAAAATGATAAATAAAAAGCATATATATGTTAATTGACTTAGGTATATTAAGCTCATGCATAAACCTACTGTACCATATGATACGCCTAATCCAGTACTGTGTACATCTTACTAAAATATTTCAAGTGAAATTATTTGTAGCTATTACGTCTATTGTAGCCTAGTCTTCAAATATCTATATATAATATGATTTCTATTGATAACATGAAACTTACCTTCTTGAAGACATTGTAAGTTGTTTTTTTCCGTTTCTGTCAAGAAATTTTAAAATATTATACTCAAGATAACTTGCATAAAATGTGTATGTTATATTGTTGATATAACATACACATAACTAATACTCTGAGTTATATTTCACTACTAACCAAAAAGTTAGTAATTTGTGGATACATCAAAATATTTTTACAAGGTTACTGTACAACTGTTCAAACTTATTTCGAATTTCTTAAATTCTTATTTTTTCTTTGTGATTTTTGCACTCTTCTCATTCGTTCCCTTCCATAATCGTCGAATCAGGAGAGAAAAAATAGGAATTTTAGCTAAAAAATTGTATAATTATTAAATTTTTAAGGAAGATAGGATTCTCTCTACTTTATTATACCACAATGACTTTAAACAACCTTGGACTACAGAAAAGCCCAAAGAATGTCGGGTCCAAATTCCGGAAGCGTAGGTCGAATATTTTGGTACTATCGGAAGTTCAAGTTCCAAACCCAGTCATAAGAAAAAGATCAGGCATTTAAAATATAAGTAAAAACTTAAAATACACATGAATAAACCAAAAGCTTCACGTTTGAGACAGTTATTTCTTGCGTGCTTTCGGTTTCTTTCTTATATTCTAAACTAAAATTAGTTAAATGTAAAAATAACTTATTTATGAGATACAATTTGGATTGCTTTCGATTTTTGAATATTACATTTTATTGAATTTTATAAGCCTAACTTAATCTTATCCTAATACAACTATAAATTCAGAATCAAAGATTTTTTTTTTGTAAGTAAAGCCTGAGCAAAGTCAAAGTACGGTCTCTGCAGTTTTCCTCTATCGTGTCGTACGTGTTTAAGTTTTCTTAAGGTTCAAATCCGTAGCCGATTGCAGACAGCAGCAGCAAGCGACGTGTCGTCGCGACACTAATGGTTTCTATGTAGTTCTATGAACTACGTTCTGTAGCTAGCGACACGTCGTTTGCCTAGGGGCGGTCGACACTGTAGCCCGACCGCAGATCAGTAGTGCCGCCAACGCCCGAGCGACAACAAGTTGAATTTTTCGTAAAAAATTAGTTTCACCGATTTCGAGGAAGAGAAACTGATAAACCAGGTGGCCCAATATCCCGCACTGTACGTTACCTCACTTCCTCTGCATTTCGACATAGGAAGTGTGTCGTTTCGTTTTTTCTCTTTATACGTGTAAAATAAAAAGCAAGTCATCATCATCTTCTTCCTCTTCTGACAAAAGTTACAAAAATAAATCGCGATCGCTAATTTCAAGCACATCAGACATCATATTCCACTGAACACTTGGAACAGACTGGACACGGGCTGGTGCCGGCTGCAACACGTCGCCTGGTGCTGCTGCCTGCAGTCGGCTACGGAATTGCACCGTTATACTTATACTAATACTACTAATATTATTATATAAATGTTTTTTTGTTCAGGTTATATTGTTGTTATAATGATAAAATAAACATAACACGGTTGCAGAATAAGTGCCACGGACAAGGAATTCTCATCATATTTACACTATTGCTAGCTGGTTAATGTTTGTTGCGTCTCAAATTCTCCTGGACAGAACTCGCTGTTGATTAGCACAATTATTCTCCTAAACATAAAGGCACTCTTCGTCTATCGACCTGAGCCTGATATAAGGATGATTTTTAAATTAAGGTTATGACTCAAAGCCACCATCAGGAAAAGAGCTTACTTCTTTCTAAAAGGCCGGCAACGCACCTGCAATTCCCCCTGGTGTTGCAGTTGTTCATGATCGCGGTAATAACTTACCATCAGGTGAGCCGTACGCTCGTTTTCTCTCTCTTGTATAAAAATAATAATCGTTACTTTTGCTAGAATGAACCGATTTAAATGATTACCAACTTTAAACAATCGATATCGATTTTTTTGAGAATCGAATATCGTACGTACCTATTTTTTGGTTGGCATGCTTGGCGCAATAGTCTGACATTTGACGTTATTTTGATCGCTTAGCTGTCAAAATGTATTTCTTAGAGGAGTTTTGGCGCAAACTCGACCGTAGACGGATTGTCGCTACTGTTTTGTCGCTTGAATAATGGTTTGAAGTGTTACAGCCTATCAAAATTCCACTGCTGAACATACGTCTCCCCTGCGACTGCCTTACAGGGGGGATATACGCTATAGTTGCCACGCGTGGCATACAGTTTGCCAAGTGCAGTTTTAATTTTTTTGTTGTTATTAAGAAGACTCTGTAGCCCATCTTTTGTTTTGGTTCGCTCTGTCAAAATGGGGTGACAAACGTGCACACAGTCCACCTGACGGTAAGTGGTCGCTGTAACCCATAGACATCTACATCTATCCTCGATTACGGATCAAAATGCAGATGCGTTTCACGCGTGAGGATTAAAATGGAATGCCTCGTTTCCAGTAAAAACGGTCTCGGGTTCTCTACACTCACCCTACGAAACACATCAGCATTAAGCTACTATTTTATGCTGTTATTCTGTAAGAGCGTGGTCCTTCCCCGGTCGAGTCGGCCTATTCGTGCTACATCTATACTACTAATATAACTGCAGCTTGGCTCTACCACTTATATAATATTTAAACACACATTTACGTTTTAATATACAGCGTCAACAGCAACAACAACACTTATTTACCGAATCAATATGCGTAGGGTAGTAAGCAGATCTATATCTATGGATACATTGTATGTTTTTTGTACTGGTAGACGTAACACAAAAACGTAGCAAAGAACCCGAAAAACTTTATTAAAAAGTATTTCTGTTCCGTCGCGACTCTCATTGTACACCATCTTTCGCCTCTTTAAATATTCATTCGTAATCTTTCTTGTAAGTGAAGTTGACAAAAAGTTAGCGCCCTAAAATATGGCATATATAAAAACGGAACGTGAAAATTTCTACATGGTATTTGCCACGGTATAGAAATTTTCTTTTTCCATGATAGGAGTAATAAAGAAAAATAACATGAATAATTAATAAGTAAATTAATTAGATACTAAACTATACTATCATTATATTTACCTGTATGATTTGTATATTATGAATATTGTTTTAATGCATTTTATATATTATAAATATATTTTATACATACGTATATAAAAATGTATATATTTTACTAGCTTTTTACCTGCGGCTTCGCTCGCGTGGGTAACGCCCACGCGAGGGAACCCGTTTAGAAACATCACCGTGCCAAATTTAACAAAATTCGATCACTCTCTTCGGTGTATGTGCCTCTGAGCAGGACTTTTTTTTAAGAATTTTTTTGATGTTTTAAAGACTATTGGACGTAGACATTATTAGATAGAGTAATTAAGTCGATGGATAGATGGATTGATTTTAGCAGATTTTTACATAATAATAAATTGTAGATTTCATAATACAGTCCATTAACTCTCTCTCTCTCTTTCTTTATATATATATATATATATATATATATATATATATATATATATATATATATACTCTTCAGTAGTGTTTAGATCATGATCAAATGGTAGTCAAGCTCCACAGACGGTAGAGAAATGTTGCTGTGTGTGGTGTGATTGAAAGGGCATGGCATCGTTAATTATGAGCTTTTACCGCCATGCAAAACCATCGATTCGGATCTCTATTGCAAACAACTAATGAAGATCAAACAAGAAATTGAGAAAAACGGTGTTATCGACAAAAATGTAGTGGTCTTTCATCATGATAACGCCAGACCACACACATCTTTAGCCACTCAACAAAAAATTAATGACCTTTTTTGGGAAGTGTGCATCTGTATGTAATGCATCCAACATGTCTTCCCTGCACAGGGTAGTGTTAGGTTAACATCAAGAGAGAACAATTATAATTCAATGTAAGTAATTAAACTTCGGAGCCGTGGTAGCTCAGATGGTTAGCGCTCGCTGTAAATTTCACAGTATGCGAGCAAACCGGGTTCGATCCCCGTCGGCACCAATGAAATTGTTAATTGCAATTTTAAGTGCTGATTTACCACGTGCTCGGCGGTGAAGAAAACATCGTGAGGAAACCTGCATCTCAGAGAAATAAGAAAAAAAATCTTTCGAAGACATGTGAAGTTCGCCATCGCGCACTGGGGTAGCGCTTCGGACAATTCCTTCCCCTAAAACCCTCTCAGAAACGAGTGGAGGCCTGTGGCTAGTAGTGGGACGTATATAGGCTGTAACTTTACTTTACTAATTAAACTTTGAAAAAAGTCTTGAATTTGTAGGTTTGTAAAATACGAAGGAGCTTTTTCTTCGACCCTTTATATATAAATAAATACGGAAAATTGTAGCTAAGCTTCTAAAATCACAAACTGTATTTTTTTTTTTTTTTTTTTTTTTTTTTTTTTTTTTATTTTTGTGTGTTTTTTTTTTGAGTGGGGGGGTGTGGCTGATTTCTAGGCAAAAAAGAAGCGCCTACGAATTGTCAGAAATCAATCATTATAAGAATTCAAGTTGGACATCAAAAATCTAGAATAGAAAGATTTTTTTTACTACACTAGCTAATGTAAGAAATCACAAAGTAGATCTTTCAAGTATTAAAGGAACTCAAGTAAATTACACGAAGGTTCCTGAAAGCCAAGCATATTCAATCTCATTTGAATGAGTAATAAATATTCAGTAAGATCGAGCAGCCATTCGCAATTGAATTTACGAAGCTGCTGGTCTTTATTTTCAAATTTGTACCGTTTGACTACGCAATAAACGTGAAATTCAAACCCAAGACTTATTTAAGTAATAAATTTACAGATCTCTCATGTGAATATCAAATTCGTAATGTATTTGAACCTATGCTAATCGTTGAAATTATAGAAAAATAAATGTAAGAAAATGTAACAAGATATTTCATCTTAGGCCGCACGGGTGACAACGTATTAACATTTTTCTTTCTTTTGGTACTTAATGGTGGATAAAGGAAAATATGAAAAATTTTACCACACTAATGCTCTTAGAATTAAAAAGCAACGCCCCGCTCGCACTGGATTAATTAATGTGACGTCATTTAGTTTATATATAGTAGTAGTTTTTTACGTGGTAGAGCTATGCTGCAGCTATATTAATTGTATAGTTGTAGCACGAATGTGTCGGCTCGACCGGGGAAGGACCACGCTCTCACAGAATACCAGCGTGAAATAGTAGCTTAATGCTGCTGTGTTTCGTATGGTGAATGTAGAGAACCGGAGACCCTTTGTACTGGAAAGAGGCATTCCATCTTAGTCCTCAAGGCTGACAACACATCTGCATTTTGATTCGCAAACGAGGATAGATGTAGATGTCTATGGACCACAGCAACCACTTAGATTTTTGATAGACTTTGTGCTCGCTTTGTGCTCGCTTGTCACCATTTTTCTATAAAAAAATAAAAAAAGTTTTGAGATATCAAAACCACCTATTTTATAATTGCGTCGAAAAACACCCATGTTTTTTTTATTAAAGTTATATTTTAAACAAAAAGCTTCAAAAAAAAGGCTACAGAAAGAATAGCTCTCTGCCTGTAATCTGGCCCTATATATCGATCTTGACCGGAAGACAACAGTACCCGCACTGTTGCTTGGCGGCTAGAATATGGGTAAGAGGATTGTACATATTCAGACGTACTTCCAGGCAGAAAAACAAACAAAACGAACTGAAATCTATATATATTATTATTACACCGACCTCTTTTATGTCTGCACTACTTTAAGGTAGACTGGTAGATAATGCCTCAGGCATTAAGTCCGCCTATATACATCTAATGTGTATATGAAGTTAAATAAATAAATAAATAATATATTACAGCTCCGCATTGTCATACGAAACGTTTGCTGCCCCCCACCTAAACATCTTTCCTGACATGGCGTAAACAAAAATAGCTTGAGACGTAGTTTATTTTCGTTTTACAATAAAATGAGAAACATGATTAACTTAATTTAAAATTCATGGATGCTATGTAATATGTTAAAAGTACCTAGCAGACCAGCGCGGTGTCGGTTACTTGAAATTAATATTATAAGAAAAAGTAACCCTATTATAATTTCTATTTACAAAACGTTACTGACGTAAGGAATAGGAAAGTTTAGAATAGTAGTAGTAGTAGCTGAGTTCAGACACTACGCCACCGAAGAAATTATTGATTGCAATTTTAAGTGCTGATTTACTACGTGCTTGACAGTGAAGGATAACATTAAGAAAACTTGCATGTCTAAGTGTTTTAAAAAATATATTACGAATACGTACGATGTCCGCCAACACGCTTAAGGTCTTTATTTGCGCTAAAGTGCCTAAAGCTCTCAGAAGTTAAAGGAGGCCTGTGCCTTTCTTTGGTACGTATATAGACTGTAACTTTAAGCAGCTATTTGTCTTTTTTTAAACTAAAGTTACTTTGCCTTATATTGTTATCATTTATTTCAAACCGTTTGGTCGGTCCAAGCCAATAAAGCAGCACATCGGTTGATTTTCTCTGACTCGAATTTAACATGTTTACTTATTTTTATAATGAGGGCTAATTCTGATGAAAATAAAATTTTATGCCTATAACCTATGTCATCCGAGAATAGAGCATCTTTCTATTAGTGAAAGGATCGGATAAGCAATTCGAGATATTAGGTACCTCGCAACCCTATTACCTCACAAATAAACTTATATACAACTATTTTTACCTCTTTACATGTTAGGGTAAATGAAGAATTTTAGATGATTAAATAATTACATCGCACAACGTCACAACTCACAACGCACTTGTTTGAAGTTGGTTACAGATATCCAAGGACTGCAGTATACCATACCATTTTAGAGCCGACTAAAGTAACCACTATACGCCGGCTATTATTTCGTAACAGTACTAGCCAAATTATTTTATAGAGATTAGATAGATATATTTAGAGAATGAGCCAATAATTTGGCTAAATAATTTTAACGCAATCATTCTCTAAAGGTTAAATTACTACTAACGCAAATACATTGCATTTTCCAAACACATATATGAAGTTCGGAAGAGTAAACAGGAAGCCATAGGCGTTCTTTCTAATATAGTACTACACAAACACAATCTAAGGAGTTCGATTGCGTAAATCATGTTAATAAACTCAGCAAGCCTTACAAAATTGTGCCTGTCCGACTATTTGCAAAAAGTTATAACTTATTACAAATTGAACTGTCCTCTTAGATAGTTAAAAGAATCAGACGTTACTTTGCGCAAATCCATTATATTGTATATGTTAGAAATTAATTTGTTCATTTCCTCATAATAAAATAAAATGTTGGGTCCTGCCTAGTCTGAAAAGCACCTCCCACCCTCCCTCAATTACATGCACTATACCCGTTAATCCCAGTCCCAGCACCACTACTCCAAACACCACCACACTAGGAACAACACACCATCCTCGATAATGCGACAAATCTTTCGCCTCTACACGAGGAAAAGAATAATACCTATCGAGGTGACTACAAGTGATCCAATTTTGCTAGTTTTGGCTCAGGGTAGTATTAATGAAGTTCATACATACATAAACACTCACGCCTGTCACCCAGAGGGTTAGGCAGAGACTACAGACTTCCATTTGGCACGATCTTGACACACCTCTCTCGCCTCCTTCACATCCATACACCTACGCATACATGCTTGTCGGTTAAGGGTACTCCTAATTTGGCCCGTTTTCAATAAATCGCCAATTTGGTCGATAAATTTTCGCCTAGGACGTCCCTTTCCGACTTTGCCATTCACTTCTGCAACATAAATTTTCTTTGTCACTCTTTCCTCATTCATTCTTTCCACATGACCAAACCACCGAAGCATTCCTTTCTTAATCCTGGTCACAACATCATCTTGCAAACCACACTCTTCTCTTATCACACAATTTCTTACCCTGTCATTCAGATTCAGCCCTAACATACTCCTTAACGACCGCATTTCTACTGCGTTCATTCTACTCCCGTGCTTCTTCTGCTACACCCAACTTTCACTACCATACGTTAAAGTAGTTAATGAAGTTGAATAGCCTCAAAGCTAGTATACATATATTTAAATAATATTCCCTTTTACACTAAAATGATTTGAAATAGTATTTTTGCTGATAAAACCTCTCGTGTGTTTAAAACTATTTGATGTTAAAATATACACTACCCCATATTGTCCCGTGGATGTTGTAGAAATAATAATAATAATAATAATAAATTTATTGACATATAGATTTAACAAATGTAAGCAAGAACAGTAAGCTAAACATCTAAACAATGTTCAAGGTGAGATATACAAATATTTTCCGTTGGACCCCAAACTAGGATAATCCTGTATCTTGGGGTCCGAGAGCGCAAGTTAACTAGAGAATCGTACACAGTCTAACAAAAGAAAAGACATATTTTTATACTGAAAGTATCATAGTGCATTGTAATTTCACTTGAAAGTGTGTGTGTGTGTGTGTGTGTGTGTGTGTGTGTGTGTGTGTGTGTGTGTGTGTGTGTGTGTGTGTGTGTGTATGTGTGCGTGCGTGCGCGCGTGTGTGTGTGTGTGCGTGTGTGTGTACGCGTGTGTGTGCGTATTCTGCTAGTAACGTTTGACTATATCCTCAGTTTCCTCATATGTTAACGTCATTAGCCATTTTCTAACAAGTTGACAGACCTGTGAGGTCTTGAGGTTTCTGATGTTATGATATCGTGATATTTTATTATAAATGCGTGGATGAAGGAAACGTGGCAGGTGACAAGCAAAAAACGTTTTAATGTTAGGGACGGGGATTTTGTATACCCTTTTATTTAAAAGCTGTTGGTAGTTAGGCAGTTTTAAAACGTTTTTATGACATCTCTTTACTACTTTTAATATATACAACTGGCGAACAGATAGCACACGAGATAAGTTGAATACCTCTCTGGTAGGAAATCGCACTGGTTTTTTAAGCATGGTTTTGAGCAAAGCTCATTGAGATCTCTCTATTCTTATCATGTGAGTTTTTGTAGCACCTCCCCATGCCGTAATACAGTATTGTACAATGGACTGGCACATTGCATGGTATAACATTTTGAGAATATTTATGTTAGCACTGTTGCGTATTAGTTTGAATACATAGATAAGTTTTCGAACTTGAGCAGCCAGATTTGTGATATGTGGACTGAACAATAGATTGTGGTCGACAACCACCCCTACATATTTTATTGTTTCCACTGCAACTATCGATTGGCAATCGCACGTATGAGATAGGGCACCACAAAGGGAACTTGGTGTTCTGCATCTATGAACTTTTAAATTTACCAATGAAGGAGGTCTAGAAGCCCGAGTCTTGTGAAACGCTATGTATTTTGAGTTAGCGGTATTCAAAGTGAGGAGGTTCATGTCCAGCCATTGAACTAAACGCGCAAGGCCATGTTCAGCCCATTTGTGCACGTCTGTCCACTTGCGATCATGAAAGAGCACTACTGTGTCGTCTGCGAAACAGATTAGTTCCGCATTATTAATATTTAAATTTAGGATGTCATTCATGTAGATGGCAAACAGGCTCGGTCCCAAAATACTTCCCTGTGGGACACCGTACTGAACAGAAAGATCGTCACTTCTGCAATTTAGTACTTGAACACATTGTTTCCTGTTCGCTAAGTAGCTATGGAACCAGTTCCAGGCCGTACCCCTAATCCCCATGGTCTCCAATTTCTTCAATAGGATAGGTACAGAGACGGTATCAAAAGCTTTGGCGAGATCCAAGAAGACGCCGATACATCCTTCACCTTTATCTAAATAATCCGTGATCAGCTCTGTTAACAAAACTACAGCATCTTCCGTAGATTTACCTCGCCTAAATCCAAACTGTCTTTGAGAAAGAATATTGTGTTTTTCAATGTAGTTAACAAGACGTTTGTTAACCACTTTTTCTAATATTTTTGAGAAAATACACAACAGAGATATTGGTCTAAAGCTATCCGGGTTGTCTTTGGGACCAGTTTTGTAAATTGGACTGACAATAGCTAATTTCCATTTTTCAGGAAAAGTTCCACTTGCTAAACTTAAATTAATTATGTGCGTCAACGGCTCTAGTATAACGTTTTTAATAGTTTTTATTAATAAAGGGGTACAACTATCAAAACCGGGGGCACTATCGTTCTTAAGTGATTCGATCACTGTAGAGATTTCGGTTGTATCGGTTGGGAAGAGATAGATTGAACCCTGATGACAAGTTTGAATATTAAATTCAGAGGCCAAAGTTTCCTCTGTAATTTGTAAACTATTGAGGATTTTATCAGCTAATTTTTTACCTATTGTGGAGAAGTATTGATTACATAGGTTCAATGAGTCTCGCGGGTCACCTTTAATCTTTGTGAGTTCGCTGGCAACAGTATTAATTTTGCGTATCTCACAAATGTTTTTTATACATTGCCAGAGTTTTTTAGGGTTCTTATGATGTTTTTGGAATTCTGCATTTTCATAGTTCGCTTTGACTCTATGTAATAGATCATTGCAGAAATTACGGTAGCGTTTGTACGTTAGTTCTAGAACGAGGTCATTTGGGTTCTTTTTTTACTCGACTATGTAACTTGTCACGGTGACGCATGCATCTCATTAGGCCAGGAGTTATCCAAGGCCTGAGATTGAATTTTGAGCGACTAATCCTAACCTGACGAGTGTGTAAGCGTATCGCCGTTTCAATCAGATTATTCATGTTATTCACCGCATCATTAACGTCACTTGCACTGGTAATTAACGACCAATCTTTGTTTTTCAAATACGCAAGAACCCCATCAAAATCAGTAATAGATCTTATCCTGCTAATCTTAGTCGCTTTTCTATTAGGCAACCCTAAGCCTATCATTGCTAATTTGTGATCAGTTAATGCAGAATCACAGACTATACCGATTGCTGGTTCTGTAGAATTAGTGAAAATGTGATCCAGACAAGAGTTGTTTCTCGTGGGTTTGGTTATAGCTGGAATCAAACCATGGCTAGCCATTAAACACAGATAGTCAGATCGGTGAGAGTCTAATTCGTCAGATAACAGGTTTATATACTTTTGTGTGAGAATGAATTGTAGAATCAAGTGATTGTATAAAACGGTCCGGATTATTGAACGAAGGAGATCGATAAATCCCAAGAAGTGTAAGTGTATTTTCTATTGTTATTTGCTGACAATTTGCGTCATCTAATGTAGGTTCCGATACAGAAACATTCCATACGTCTTTTATGTACGTAACGACACCGCCATTTTTATTTATAAATTTATTAGTGTGAAACGATTTGTAGCCTGGAATTTGTGGTATGATTGCTCCTTTATTCAAAAAACACTCAGATAGAATAATAGCGTCAAATTCTACATCAAGTCTCGAGAGAACCACTAAGAAGTCATTAAAATTGCGATGTATGCTTCTTATGTTACAGCCTAGTAACGTGAAGTTAGAATAAGACTGTAATGTGTTTGCACAGAGTTCCAGATCAGGAATTGAGTGACATGTTATAGTAAATGTTTTACTAATATCCTCTTCTACGTCTATGGTGGCCGCCTGGGCCATAAATTGTAAAAAGGGGATATATAAATATTATTATTTCCATGTATGAAGTCACTCATGATAAAAGATGTAAGTAAACAGTAATATCTGTTAACGGTAAGGTTAGCCCGAGGAAGAATAACCTGTTTATCGTGAAACGATTTTTGCATTTGTTTGTTCTGTTCAGTTTTTTTGTAACAAAGTATTAAAAGTGTAATATTGAAGATAGTTAGATGTTTGTATTGATGCAGTAGTTCATGAATGCTATAGTGTATGAGAGTATGTGTTAAATTGTTGTATTTATGTATGTTAAAAGGTACGCTAATTAATCTACAATTACATGATAAATACCATCCTAAGTAAATATTATACAATTTATAAGATTGAGATGTATACATTATTATAAGTGAGCTGTTATTGTGAATTAAAAACATACAGTAGAAATAAAAAAATAAGAAATAAAAAATAACATGAAAAAGGCTAATGCAGCATTTGTTGATTACTGCTACCGACTGGAGCTGTGGCAGCCAATTCCTCAGGACTGAGATGACGCTCCAGATCAGAGACGTTCCGTATGGTGATGGCAGGACTTCCTTCCCGCCTACGAATGTGGATGTAACCCTGCTTAACCCAACAATACTTATAACCGGCCTCTTTAGCTCGTATTCGTGTCTCTCGAAATAACCACCGGTTATATTTCGTTAGATGTTCATTGAAATATAGCTTCCTGGTGTGGCCCTGCACTTCGATGTCAGTAGTGGTGAGGTCACGCCTGGTCCTAGATGCTTTAAGGAATTCTTCTCGTTTGTTTTTGCGCAGGAAACGTATAATCACTGGGCGTGGGAGCTTATTTTCCGATGCTAGAACCTTCTGCTGTCTTAATCCTGCTCGGATAACGCAGTCGATATCCTCTGTTACCAAATTCACCCCAATTTTGCTGGCGGTAACAAGTATTACGTGCTCAAGACTTTCGTTTGGGTTTTCGTTGAGTCCTATAATCTCTAGCTCATTTCGAATAGCGGATTGAGCCTGGGCGTTAATCTGTTCCTGGAGAGAGGATATAGTCGCAGTAAGCTCGGCCACTTTTAATGTATATGTTTTAGCCTCTTGAATTGTTTTTTCAGCATTAACCATGCGATTTTCAAGTGATTCCAGTTTTGTAGTACACTGGAGAAGGCAAGCCGATAGATTTTCCATAAGTCCCTTAATGCTCTTAGATTCCTCTCGCAATAATTTTATTTCCGAGGTAAGCGAAGCAAGGTTGTCATTTATAGAAGTTACCGAAGGAACCTGGTTAATCTCAACGTTAGGTGATAAGGTGGCCTTTCGCTTTGTAGGGCGAGCTGTGACGTTATTGTAAAAATCTGTTGGAGATGCACAAATTGGGTTGTTTGAATTATCTAGTTTCGGCTCCTTACATTGACAGCTTGGGCAAAGCCAGTTTGTTAAATATTCGTCAGAATAGGAGTTGTACTCCTGTGCTGGTACATTAACACACAATATATGATAAGCTGTTTCGCATCTGTGACATTTCATAAGCAAAGATGTGGTATCCATTTTAGCTAAACAAGCGCCACAGTTTACACTCGCCATTATACTAATACTTATAATAAAAGCACAAGCGTGAGGTAAGCAATGGAAACAAAGTAGCACAAGAAAATATTTAGGCCTATTTAAAATATTGCGGTTGTGTTTAAGCAAGCGCACTTTTAGCTACACAGCTAACTCAATGCGTCCGGTGTTTTAAGCGATAACGCTCGCGATTGGTTGTAGGCCAAAGCAACACTCCGTCGTAATAGGTAGGTGTGGTGTCGCAAGGCATGCAGCGATGATTTATAAATAAGTAGCAATAAACACTTACTTAGTCCGTTGAATGAAATTAGTTAATATAATTTGCTGATTTTACGAGAACGGTATGAGTTATAGAAGAAATTTGTATAACGTTTTATTAGACACACTTGTATTGATAGTTTGGTGTATATTTTTCACTTAATAGTACACTTTAAACGAGTGAAACGAATTAAATACAACTTTGGAACAGTGTACACAACCTCCGCGGTCGACGTATCCGCGCGCTCTCGGCAGAAGGCGACAGTCGGCAACAAACCAGCTGCTGGGCAGCGGAGTCGGCCTAATAACGTCTTGGAAATAAAAAAAAACTGCTGTTGCCAAACAAACTGGCAAATATATATCCCCTTTGAGACAATCTTTGGGGGAGGCCTATGTACAGCAGTAGATTTTTGAGAGGCTGCAATGTTAGATAATCATTTATGTTCGTATTACAAATTAATCACTTTTTTCCAAATATCCGTATCCATCAAGTAGCCGTAATTTCTTTTAATAGAACTGTCTATTTAGATAATCAAAAAATATTACAATGTTACACATCCAAAAGGAAAATTATATACAATTAATAAATTAAATCTAACTAAAAGGTTACACACAATATTAAAAAAACTATAGTAAAGAAAAATTAAAACTAAAAATTTTAATTATCATACAGTCCTACTCCTCGTGTTATCGTGCCAAGAACGCTGGCTGCGTTCCCTCGCTGAACGGCTATACTTAGCCGTTGAGCAATAAAAGAACCAGCCCTCTTATCACCAGTAATGACGAGCAGTTACCGATATAGTTCCTTTAGGAACTTTACCGTACGTGTATCCTACGGACCGACAGTCTCTACAACAAATGGTGCAAAATATGTTGTCATCTATCAGACTCGTATTTGCACCACTTACTTAATTGAGCTGCCTCTGATGCCACCCCGCTCTAAAAGAGAAGAGAGTCCGCCTAAAATGTCTACGCAAGTAGCATCCCACAAAGCTTTAGCCATCTCCCAGGGGACCAAAGTCATTCCGTCGGGTCTGCGGATTAGAATAACAGATTTAATGAAATTAATAAACTAAAAGGTTTTTAATTTATTACCTCCTATTTATAAAGAACTTTAAGTTCGCATAAAATCATATTTTTATTTTGTCTACGTAGGTTTAATAATAGTTCAAAGCTATTATTAAAACTATGTAGTAACAAAATACGTACCAAAATACGTAGAAGTACCAAAATGAATTCAAAGGGCAGACGAAAGATCGAAGTAAATTATCTTGATATTGTTGTAAGTTATGAATTTATATTCATGATACGAATTTAAGCAACGCATTATCAACATTTTTTTTTAATTTTCAAACATATTATAATAATATCTGATGGCATATAGGTATAACTTTATTGTTTTTAAAGTTTCTCGACGAATGTTTGCATTACAAACGAAGAATGTTTTGCATTTTCGTCTGCGTTTTGAATTTATTTTGAAACTACGTTAATATAGTGACTCACATCTTGAGCTGTTGCTAGTAGGTAGAAGCCGGAATATTGTTCTTCGGGTAAGGAATTCCAGAGTAGAGTAACCTGGACAATAAATGATTTCCTAGAGAGTCCACTGAAATGAGTTGGAACATTAATTTAATAATTAGAATATTCACCCTATATAATATACGAGTAACATACTATTTTTTTGGTTAGTCCTTCTTTCACACAGCAGCGGAGCAACAGATATTTTTGCCCAGAGATAGTTTATGGGTCAGTGGGTCAGAAAGTGACGTACTTACTTGTTTTTTTGTAAGTTACACACTTTTTACCCCAGAAAAAATCATAGTTCCTGTGGGATAGATGTGGAAAGTCGTTCCGAACGGATTTTGATGAAATTTAAGTATTAAGTAATGTTAGGTCTGGATTATAAAACACACAGGATATTTTTATCCCGGGAAAATGCAGGATACCTGTGAGTTGTTAAATTTAAATTTTTATTTACGAATCATTCTTTAATGAATAATTCGTTAAATTTTATATTTACGAATAATTTTTTTTCTCGAACATTTATGATTAAATGCAGGTCAATTCGGAGCGAATGATTTTTTATTTATTTAATCCTGTCGCGATGTAGTTCCCTCCGACGACCAGCTATTCTAAAGATAAAAAATTTAAACATGATTTCATTGCGCTATTTACCTGCTTTACTTTAAAACTTATTTAATGTGAAATTATTATTAATCGCCATTTTTGTAATAAATATGAATAAATAAAACTACAAACGTTTTATAATTTAATTGTTAACAGTAGTAAATGCGATATAGTTAAAGTATTAGAAGTGGGAAAATTTCGAAATGAAAAACTTTACATTTTTGAGTAAAACACATACCCGTTATGCTAGGATATAATATACAAAAGATTATCTTTTTTTAAGAGAACATTGCAGAAAAGTACAATTTAGTTTTTATTTAATAAATAATTTGATATTTTATTACTTATTGAAAGTCATTTTACAGCAATATGATTTAAAAAAATAACGAGATTAATAATTTTACAAACCATCCATAAATTACCATAAACGTGGGAAGCGTCTGATATTGAAAATAAAGTGCAAATTCAAGGAGCAACGCCTTCTATACGACTTAAACAATGATGAATATTCACAGGGATCGAACATGGTACGGAAATTAATTTAGGTGACTGAATTATCTAATCAAACCCTGCATAAACCAGAGCTTTGCTAGCATCGTAAACGGCACAAAATAAATCTATTATTTCAGTGGTTCTAAATTAAAATAGTATATATTTTAATCCCTTTGATTAAAAATAATCAATTGACATATGTCTAGTCCTCTTACATTTTGTGCTTTGCCATATTAAATTAATAATTTTTTTTCCCCCCCTCTTTTTTTTTTTTTTTTTTTTCTTTTTTTTTTGCCCTTTCCCTTGTTCTTTTTCTTTTTTTTTTTTTATATATTTTAATTAAAAGATCTCGACTAAAACTTGATCCAGCAAATAACTGCAACAATAAAATCTAAGAAAGTAAGTGTCTAAATGGAATGAGCTCGCATAGAAACGTAAGAGTTCGTTACACCGAAGAAATCACTTGACTCTACAGACAATCATCCTACTATGCCAGACTTGGATGATTTATAAGATATCTTAGAAGAGGAAATATCGATACCCCATAATGCTGAACAGAAAGATGCTGAAACAATTAACATTTTAGCTGAAGTGAAGGTATCAGTACCTCAAATGAAGGCAGAGAAGGAGTACTTGAAGTGCGTATGTCATATGTTCCTCAAGTTGATTTAGATCCTGATGATACTGCATGGACTGAGACTGAGATCGACTCACTGCTCAGTCAACTTTCTGAAGAAAATAATGACTCTGTTATAGAATATAAATATAAACTCTACAATATATTTAAAAAACAGATAAATTATTTCTGAACAGGAAAGGTGCAGAGTACACCTAAATACGAAGTTATATAATATATAGACTTTTGAGTGCTTTAGAGATCTTTTACAGTTTTTTTTAATTTTTTAAGATGTTTAATGAATACTGACGCTCCGGTACAATTAAAGCCGGATTTTCTACGGTGTCAAAATTCCACTAACGGTAGGCCGTTTAAAGGAAAAGGGGATTAAAAATATACATATTGAACGATGTCCTAGTAAAAGTATTTCGGCTTCACAGCCTACCATAGAAATTCATAACTCTTTTAGTAATATCCCTAATAACACAATTTTTTCACTTTTTTCGGAACAATTGTATAATTTTCATAGTAACGTACCAGTGGTTTTTTTTTATAGTATAGGGAGACAAACGAGCTCACAGTCCACCTGATGGTAAGTGGTTACTGTGGCCCATATACATCTACATCTATCCTCGATTACGAATTAAAATGTAGATGCGTTGTCACCCGTGAAGACTAAGATGGAATGCCTCATTTCCAGTAAAAAGGGTTTCCGGTTCTCTACACTCACCATACGAAATACAGCAGCATTAAGCTACCATTTCACGTTGGTATTGTGAGAGAGCGTGGTCCTAATACAACAATAAATAAATCAATTACGTCTCAACTAAAAGAGACTTCTTTTCAAAATTTAGATTACCCAATTAATACTCATTTATCTCGACCCCGCCTTAAATCTGATTTAAAAAAAGTAGTTAAATCGAAAGTAATGGATGGCGATTTAAAAAATGCATCTCGTATTTTATTCTCAGACGATATCCTGGCTCTTTATTAAAAATTAGCTTGTAGGCACATAATCTCTAATCTTAAGACAAAATTTCAGCCTACTCGACAAGGCTTTGGCACTAAAGGTGGCTGTGAAGTAGCGGTACATTCAATGCGTACTTTTTTAACAAATTCTAATGCAGGTGTTCTTCTGAAGGTTGGTTACCCCATATCTCATATGCTCGTACGTGGGTGTCGTAATACGGCGGTTACACGTTCAGTATTTCATCAGTTCAGTTCAGTTCGTCAGTCTGATCAGAACGACCGCGCAATTATTGTCTAACCCACGGATGGATCTGATGGTCAGGACCACAGAAATCGTAATAATAAGACTAGACGTAATAGAAATGAATTAGCGCCCAATTACTTCCAAAACCGATGTCGCCACATCTTACCGTATTTTAAACATACGCAATGCACAATGATATCTAATGTTTCACATTACATTGCTTGGCGAGTTTGTCAACGTCGCGTGTGTCACGTATTACAGTAGAACAAAAGCAGCAATGGTAATTGTACAATAAGAAAAGTAATAAATGATTTTGCAAAGGTAAATATCATAGTAAACTATTCATCTAGATGTAAATTTATTAAAACAATGATAATTAGTAAATAATCAACTTACTGATGAAATGTTATGACTTTATTAGTTTAATTACACGTCCTTGATGAGTTTTTACAACTGATTATGCTGTAGTGAACCATTATAAATTTTTAATAACAAAAATTCACGTACGACGTTCCCCGCACAAACAAATCAAAAAATGGTGAATTATGTTCGTCAACCCATATAAGCGGCGACAAGGTCACTCATCTATGCGACTTCTATTGTCTTATTATTACGATTTCTGCAGTCAGGACTGATAAAAATTAAATATTTTAGATATTTTTCGTCAGTCCATTGTAAATTATGAAATACTGATGCTAGACTGATCGTGTCACAGCCGACTATCATTCTGGTGTCAGTGAAAGTTGGATTAGACTAATGGACTGAACTGTTAAAATACTGAACGTGTAACCTCCGTATAAGAGGCAACAGAAGAAATCTCAAACATGAGATGGTCTTTTAGACAGGCAGCTGAATTAAGTAAGCGGTGCAAATATGAGTCTTTGAGAAATTACTATATACTTGTGCCATTTGCTGTAAAGACTATTGGTCCGTGGTGTCCACGTCCAGAGAAATTCCTAAAGGAACTGTATCCGCGGCTGATCGTCGCTGCTAGTGATAAGCGGGCTGGTTCTTTTCTCGCTCAAAGGCTTAGTATAGCTATTCAGCAAGAAAACGCAGCCAGCGTTCTTGGCACGATACCACGTGACTGTGAGGACTGTATGACGATTTAAATTTTTAGTTTTAGTTTTTCACTATTATAGTTTTTTTTTAAATATTGTGCCCGCCGGCAAGCGTGTTAACTATGGCAAAATCCTCTCTATGAGACAATCTATGTATGGGGGAAGCCTGTGTTCAGCAGTGGAATTTTATAGACTAATGTATTTCTATCCATTTTCATTATGCAGAATTCAATTTTTAATCCGCTACCACTGACCTCTATATATACAAGCTACACAATAAATATATAAGAAAAGTCACTTAAATTAGATTAATTTAATTATTTTGATAACTTATAAGTATTAGTACATTAATTAAAAACACTTTTCTTGTTTTGCTTACAAACCATCAATAATTAAAATATGATTAACGGTTCAACAGATTTTAGAGAAGGGTCGGATGCTTTGTTTAAATCATTGAGTAATCCTATTATGGCGGCCAATCCTAAGTAAACCATGATTATTATAATAATATTTTGTACTTTCGTTATAAAGCCACATAACAATACATTCATTTTTTGTTCAAAAGATCGCCCGCCTGTCACCCAGAGGAGTAGACATACTACAGACTTTCATTTAATACGATTCTGACACACCTCTCTCGTCCATATATATGTACATATATATATATATATATATATATATATATATATATATATATATATATATATATATATATATATTGTATACTCGCACTCTTAATTTGACCCAAATATATAAATAAATAAAACTAAATGCATAATACGAATTTTTGTCTGTCTGTCTGTATGTATGCACCAGCTAATCTCCGAAATGGCTGGACCGATTTGGATGGGATTTTCACTGGCTGGTAGATGATGATGTACGGAGTAACTTTAGCTACTTTTGTTTTCGAAAACGAATCAGGATTCTGCGCCAAAAAAACGCATTACGTAATCAATTCCATACGGACGATTTTGGGGAGAACGGCTAGTGTTCATATATCGCTAATTTGGTGTAGAACTCCCTTCCTTCTTCGTCTAGGGTGGTTTCTTGCCGACTTTACCCCTTACCTCTAAATAAATTTGCTTCCTTACTTTCTTATCTCATTTATTTTTTCTACGTGTCAAAACCGCTGTAATATTAACTCTTAATCCTCGTGACATCTTCTTGCAAATTACATTTATCTTTTCAATCATCATCATATTATATCATCATTTTTTTTAAATATCATTCAAAGTCACATTTATTACAATATCATTCAAAGTCACCTCTATCTTGTTTTTAATGATGGAATTACTACTGCATTAATTTTACTCTCATGCTTCTTCTGCCAAACCCAACTTTCACTACCATGCATTAAGGATTATTTTGAAATGTAATTCGTGTCTTTTTGATACATTGTCATCCCACAAAAAAAGTGAAGAGCCCATTCACTCTTCACTCCTTGTCGTTTCTTACTATGTTAATATTTCTGGTTAACACACATCCCAAATACAAAAGTTCATTTCTATTACTTGCGTTTACTTTAAATTAATTGAAAGTGAATATAATTTATACATATATAATTATTTTGCATTCACGATTAATACTACTGTTTAAGAATGAAATAAGAACTTATGAACCTATATAATTTCCTTTAATGACCTAAGGTAATTTCTTATTCAGCTCATTAAAACTATTACAATATCATATGTATTAAACACAGCAATCATACAGACAATAGAAGTGGCATAGGTGCGTGACCTTGTCGCCGCTATGATGTGTTCACGAACATCATTCACTATTTTGTGATTTATTTGCGCAGGGAACGTCGTACGTGAATTTATGTTATTATAATGATGAACTGCAGCATAATTATTTATGAAAACTCATCAAGGAAAAATTTTAGATGATTATTTACTAATTATCATTGTTTTAACTAATTTACATCTAGATGAACACTTTACTATGCCCACCACGACTGCGATCCAGTTAACCCAAATGTCGCAGGTACATCACACAATGATACTACACCCACACAAGTTGAGACAAACACTGTGAGGATAACGAATGGGGCGCGTCGCACCCGTAGACGGGCACGACGGGGCGAAAACATCCCGAAAATAGACTTAACTATGATATTTACCTTTGTAAACTTTTATTTATTACGTTTCGTATTCTACAATTACCATTGCTGCTTTTTTTCTACCGTAATACGCAACGCACGAAACGTTGACAAACTCGACAAGCAATGTACTGTTTGAAATATTAGATATCATTGTGCATTGCGTATGTTTATAATACGACTGCAAGCACCGGTCGCTTAATGCATATGTGGAAAATGTGGCGACATCGGTTTTGGAAGTAATCGAGCGCTAATTCATTTCTATTTTCTTATTATTAAGATTTATGTGGTATTAAATATTTATTATTAACTATATAATATCAAATATATAATTATTATAAAAGTACCGTATATGTAAAAGATTTAACTGGTAAAAAAGATCTGCTATATATATTATGGTTGTAGCACGAATATATCGGCTCGACCGGGGAATGACCACGCTTTCACAGAATACCAGCGTAAATTAGAAGCTTAATACAGCTGTGTTTCGTATGATGAGTGTCGGAGACCCTTTATAATGCAAACGATTTCATCTTAGTCCTCAGAGGTGACAACTCATTTGCATTTTGATTCTTAATCGAGAATAAATGTAGATGTCTATGGGCGATAGCATCCACTTACCATCAGGTGGGCTGTGTGCTCGTGTGTCACCGTTATTCTATAAAAAATGATTTTTAACTTAATAGTACATATTTTTAAGGAAATTTATTTACAAGCAATGTAAATCTTCAAATGATATTCGCGTAAGTGTTTTAAGAATGCGTAACTCTGTCCAATTATAATATATTAATAAATTATAATATTATAATAAATAGATTAAAATGTATTAATTTTCTCATCACAATACCACAATGCCCGCGTAGGGTAACATACAATAAAACCTAAATAAGAAATTTATCTTATCAAAAATTACACCGCAGTTTATTACGCCTTTTAACGAGGGTCTTTCGATTGTATAATGTTAACACAAAATTACGTACTTTGGAGAGCTTATTAATACAAAAGATAGATTATTTTGATAACACGTGTCATAAGCATAATTAGATCCACTGCCTTTGGGTTTACTAATTCGTTTTACTGGAGTTAATATTTTATAATCAACGATTTATTATGCGTGATCAAATAATAACAATATAATTTAATTTGTATATTTATATCTTTTTTACATACATAAACACTCACGCCTGTCACCCAGAGGGGTAGGCAGAGACTACAGACTTTCATTTAGCACGATCCTGACATACCTTTCTCGCTTCCTCCACATCCATATACCTACGCATACATACTCGTCGGTTAAGGGTACTCTTTCCTATATTTTTTTCTTGGTAAATATTGTACTACTAGCAGGATTATAGATTAGTTAAAAATAGTGAGTTTAAAATTTGGAACTTTTTAAAATAAATAACATCAAACTGTTCACCTTCACATTTATTTTTATCGTTTAAGCGTGTAGTGGCATGCAGCATTTAAACACTCTTCATCTGTCTAAAAAATCTACCCAAACAGTATATTATCATTCATCAGTCATGTCATGTCAGGCGTGCAGCCCGCGGATCATTATTAAGTGATCCACGACCAGCTATAAAGTATTTACTTACAACAAATGAAGATTATTTTCACCGTTTCTTTCTGCGTAAACGTGAATTCAGTAAAGAACGATATAGAAAAATCACTTTCACGCTTCTCTAGTGAAGCTGTGTAGCTGTGTCTGTGATTTGCCGACAATTTTCTTAAAGTACTTCCGCGTAAACTCGTAATTGTAATTTTCTTCGAATACTTGAAAAGTGAAAATATGATTTTTTCAATAAAGTTTGGGCTGAAAAGTTCGTATCGTTTTATAGAAAAACACATTTTTTTGGCAAAATTCGATTTTATTATTCAACATTGTTGCCATCGAGGGCGATACACCGATTATAGCGATCTTCCAACTTTTCAATACCATTTTTGTAGTACGATTTGTGTTTAGCCTCAAAATAGGCCTCTGTTTCGGCGATTACTTCCTCATCGGCTTTAAATTTCTTTCCAGCGAGCATTCTCTTGAGATCTGAGAACAGGAAAAAGTCGCTGGGGGTCAAATCTGGAGAATATGGTGGATGCGGAAGCAATTCGAAGCCCAATTCATGCAATTTTGCCATCGTTTTCATCGATTTGTGACACGGCGCATTGTCTTGGTGAAACAACACTTTCTTCTTCTTCAAATGGGGCCGTTTTTTCGCAATTTCGTCCTTCAAACGCTCCAATAACGCTATATAATAGTCGCTGTTGATGGTTTTCCCTTTCCAAGATAGTCGATGAAAATTATTCCATGTGCATCCCAAAATACGGACGCCATAACCTTACCGGCCGACTGTTGAGTTTTTCCACGCTTTGGATTCGGTTCATCGCGTGCAGTCCATTCAGATGACTGCCGACTGAACTCCGGAGTGTAGTGGTGGATCCATGTTTCATCGATTGTCACATATCGACGCAAAAATTCACTTCTATTGCGGTTGAACAGCTCCAAACATTGCTCTGAAGCATCGACACGTTCTTGTTTTTGGTCGATTGTGAGCTCGCGCGGCACCCACTTTGCACATAGCTTTCGCATACCCAAATATTCATGAACGATATGTCCAACACGTTCCTTTGATATCTTTAGAGTGCCAGCTATACAAATCAACCTCAATTTACGATCTTCCAAAATCATTTTGTGGATTTTTTTTATGTTTTCGTCCGTAACAGCCTCTTTTGGACGTCCACTGCGTTCATCGTCTTCGGTGCTCATATGGCCTGTACGGAATTTGGCAAACCACTTACGAATGGTTGCTTCGCCCGGCGCAGAGTCCGGATAACACTCATCAAGCCACTTTTTTGGTATCAGCAGCACTTTTTTTCATCAAAAAATAGTGTTTCATTAAAACACGAAATTTCTTTTTATCCATTTTTTTCAAAATAACAAAAGTTGCTTCACTCAAGATGCTGTATCTCACAAACTAATAATCAGACAGCTGTCAAATTTATACACGTTTCTTTTGAAGGTTGGTACTACCTAAAAATGTTATGGATTTTATTCTAGTGGCGCCATCTCATAGAGACGATACGAACTTTTCAGCCCAACCAATATTTTGTAGAACTTTTCTAAAAAAAGCCTTTACTTTTCAGGAACCAAATTGCTTCTGTCTGTTAGGACTAAGTCCACTAAATAACACAGTGTCAATCCACAATAAACTAAAAGGCCCATTTACTCCGCATCCTTTATTACCTTTTCGTTTTATATCCTTATCATGTCTACCATTCTTGCTAAACACACGTGTTAAATTCACGTATTCACTTGCTTAACCAATTCCATTCTTCTATTCTTATTTCATATGTCATTTTACTTTTTTCTCTTTCAAAAACCATCACTTTTTTACTTGCGGTTACTTTCAATGATTTGTTCAATTGAGTAACCATAATTTGTTTTGAAAAAGTTTTGAATACCAGCGAAAAATAGCACCTTAACGCTGCTGTGTTTCGTATGGTGAGTGTAGAGAACCGGTGACCCTTATCACTGGAAACGAGGCATTCCATCTTAGTCCTCACAGGTGACGCATCTATGTTTTGATTCGTAATCGGAGATAGATGTAGATGTCTATAGGCCACAGCGGCCACCTGCCATCAGTTGGTCTGTGTGCTCGTTTCTCACCCTTATCTTATAAAAAAGCCCGCTGCCGATGCAAATATGACATCATGGGCGTAGCAAGAGGCATTTGACGCTAACTAATCTTTTAATCCACATTCTTCGGCTTTTAAATTTTACAAATACATGAATTATTTATTATTTCAATCACTGTGGATTACAATGTGCGGACTTAAATGCCTTGAGGCATTCTCTGCTTGTTAACCATGGGATAATAAGAAAATTGTAGGCAGACTTTGATGAGTGAAAAAGGAAAGTATCAATTAAAAGGTTGGGTCACTGTTATAAGGTAAATGTTCCTTAAAGTAAATTTAAATTAGCTAAAACTCAAAAAGCTTTTTAGTAAATCCATAAAATTAAACAAGGAAGTTCTTTAGAATATAGTGCAAGAACAGATACTAAATTTAAAATATTGTTAAGGAAATTTAGTTAAAAAAACACCAGTAGTAAGAGGCGACAGAGGAAAACGAATCAGGTGATGGGCAACAGCGTCTTCTTAAGACACGAATTGCGGATTGTAACGGTAAGATCCAGAAAAACCAACTTAAAGTCAACAGTATTTGCACTAAAAACATCGAAAATTCTCTAAGTAGACAAGATGTTGGTAAAAATGTCCTAAGTGTGGTACTTCTGTTTAAATGAGGAACATTTTCATTTTTAAAGTTCGAAATAATTACGCATTTTAAAGTTAATAAGCGACATCAATCAATTCATCATCATCACTACAGAAGCTTGAGAGTAGGTTTAATCGATGCAGAAAAAAACTTAATTCCAATAGTAGGTATCTCCCATCTAAAAGTCGTATATTTTTATTCTGACCACCATCAATACTTAGTTTATTATATTATAAGATAATTTGTCCAAGGTAATACCCAATAATAATAATGAGTTTGGGATAAAAAGTGGTGAAAGAGTAAACACGCTGGTGAATACTATGGAAAATCTAATACGGCTGTCGAAAAAGTCTTGCCGAAATCAAGAAATATCAAATAACATTCAACTAGCATAATCTACGGCGCTAATTAGTGATATATTATTGTAGCTACGTAATTCAAATTTAAATGAAGTTTAAAATCATATTCGTTAAACCTCACCTTATTCTATAAATATTTTGGTTAGAATATATTCACGAATCCGAAAATAAACAAGGCAAAAGTTTTTGTGGTAATATAAAAAAAATCAATTCCGCGTAAGTTAAACTGAAATTTATTCCACATTTTCAATATATAAGAGACTGAAGAAAAAAGTTCAAACGCTTCGAAATTTTCTTTCTTCACTTTGTTTTCGAACAGCTTCTGTAAGAATTCATTTACATACAATATCACATGGGAGCAGTTAAATTAATTTTAAGTCTTTTACAGTTTTAAGGCATTTTAAGTAACATTGTATTTACATATTTGTATATTATTGTTTTATAAGCTTATTTTTAATGTTTTGTCCCAAATTCAGCAAACATATCTCAATAGAATAACCTTAGTATCTTTCGGACTCTATCTGTACAACTCCGATAACTTCCTAGCAGAAAAACCAGCAGTAAGTATTAATAAATTTAGAAGAATTGGTAAGTAGGTAACTAATATATACTTTACAGTACACGGTGACTTAAAAGTAAAACCTCGTGCTCATGCGGGACATAACTAGCCGATTAGGTACGGTATGTTTTACTTAAGGCAAGCATAAAATTTATAATATTTTATAATTTTCCTAAAAACAATAGACATGACATCTATTAGAATACTTTAAATTATAAACAAAACATTACTCGTAAATTATCAAGAAATATAAAAAATTGCCTTGCTTGCTCTGACACGATTGTTGTCTTTATAATCATTTAGTATTCTACAATTTTTCAATTAAAAAGTGAATTTAAGTCACTTCTACTATAAAATAATTTACGATAAACGGAACTTAAGCAACTGATTATTAAAACGCATAAAGTTAGTTCACTCGCTTCGGTCGTGCGCTAACACGGTTCAATAATCGACGACTTAAGTCCCTTGTATCGTAATGTACTAATATAGTTTGTAGTCGATACATTCGTACAAAAGAGTTACAGTTTAAGGGACTAATTTCTGATGAATAATAAAATAGTGTCTGGTGTTTAAATTACCGGGCAAAAGGGGAAATAGGTAAGAGGTTATTCAATGTTAAAATGAACAACTTAGTAGAACAAAAGTCAAACCAACGAAGTAAACAACTTAGAAAACAATACTTTCGGGTAATAGAATGGTACAAACAGTTTCAATAAAAGGATCGGGTATTCAGCATTCTCACTTTTACCGACTTTCCACTATGGGATATAATATAATTTATATTACATCTCGAGATGTAAATTAATGTCGCTCACCGTACTTTTAAATGGAACCGTTTCCACTGAGATATAATATATACTACATCCCAAACTATAAATATTTTTTCGATCGACCGAGCGATATTTTCATATTATATTTCACCTCCTGTACCCCGCACACCCTTCCGCGCCTCTGCTACGTCCTCAGATCGTCTAATGACGAACGCACACTGGGGAGGAAGGGTTATAGTAAGTGAGCTCAAATTCTAATTTCGCCCCCACTTCCCCCGCGCGTCGTATGCTATGTACCGACATGTTTGTAATCACTAATACTGTAAGTAGATAGGTCGTTAGATACTTATTTCATTAGGTTTATCATATTTATGCTTGTTTCTTAACGCCAACCCAGTCGCTTCTTATTTTTATTACGGTTATTTCCCATTTTAATTTTACGTCGACCTGTTGTGTAAAGTGTATTCGGATCGTAACCGACACAACTTCCCCCACAGATTACTGACTATATACTAGAGACTTCCCCCTTCAAAAGACGGAGCGATACTAACAGGGCGGCAGGAATCAAGCTTCAAGACGCTGATGGTTTAGGTAATTTCTTTATACAGTGAAAATAATGGTATTTAAAAAAAGGAAATAACATAAGCACTGCTTTATACGTATAGTTGTTCAGTTAGTATGCAAAGTTTCACGATCTTATTTAAAGTATTTTACGAATAACAGCGGTTTATTGTTCAGTTTGGAGGTAACTTTGGATTTTTTTTCTATCTAGAAAATTTTAGGGAATCGTGTTTAACATAGTCCTTAACATAAATCTTCAACTTTGCCATATATTTATTTCAAAATTAATGCTGCACTTTCGGCATAACGGAGGATCTTGCTAAGCCATTTGAGGTTATATTTCCCCTTAAAAGATATATTGCACAGTGTGAAGGGCAATCGTGGGATATAACTTACATTTCGGGATATAATATACAGGATGTTAGTGTAAACACCGTTATCCTTGAAACCAGTGGTTTGGTTTCACTTATAGAACGTAAATTCAATGAAAAATAACAACATTTTTTTTAGTAACATCTCAATTTTTCCTTAATTCCTCAATTTTTGCCTGTCCTAAGCCAGGATGAAAGTATGAAGGAAAAGTTACATCACAGGTTATGTGTACCTATTGTGTTTTTATTGGAATGTAGTGTAGGTAGCTAGGGCGGGCGGTGATCTTTACAGTGATTACGTCACTCGGGCGCATAGGGATCCATGAATTTACGTACGGTGTCGGACAGAAACTTTTTAAATTTTATGAAAGAAAATAGCGTTTTTTTAATTCATTGAATTTACGTTCTATAAGTGAAACCAAACCACTGGTTTCAAGGACAATGGTGCTTACACTAACAACCTGTATATTATATCCCATAGTGGAAAGCCAGCTTTATACTTACGTTTCTCAGATAGTTTTTTTTTGTTTCTCGTTTTTTGTTCTATATGTTTATAAATATCGTTTGACAAATATTTTTATTTCTTGTGAAAGAGAGAGTCATTCAATACTTTATTCATCATTAATAAATAATATTTATACACATAATACATCTGTAGAAAAGTCTTGTTTGTAATTCTAATAGTTTTTGGGAAAAAACAAGACCAGGGGACTTAATAAAGTGTGACTGTCTGTCTGTATATTCACGATTCAAGCAAAAACTACTGGATAAATTTCCAAGAAATTTTATGTGTAGGTAGTAAGGTACCGATTACGGAACTTCAAAAAGAAGGGTTAAGTATTTTCCTTCCTTTAGAGGTTAATTTTTATTTTAAATGATTGAATGTGCCTTTTAAGTAATTATAAATTATAAGTAATAATATAACTAATAAAAATAAATAGAGTCTAAAAATACCTAAAATTAGTTTTAACCGTTGCGTAATAACTTGAACTAATTAATAAATTAATAATGATTTGATAATTCTAACGTTAATTTTTTTTGTTCTTTACTTTTTTAATTTTAGTAGAAATTAAACGATTTTATAGTAACCAATCACTACTGAAATAGATAATAGTGACATCTATCGATAATCATAAAGTCTAAATTGTTTCTGAGTTTAATTTCTAATATCTAAGTATATATAAAAGGATTTTAGTACGTATTACTTTTTATTATATAAACAAGCTAATAAAACTGAAATTATTGCAAAAATATTTATCCTTATAGTTTAAATAAAGATATTTTTATATATTGGCCATATCTTCGAATCAATAATATCATAAAGTAAAATTTAAATAAATTTAACAATGTTTGTTGACTATATCATCACATAGCTTGAACAAATCGTTGAATAGAGATCGTTTGCCGATATTAAGAACTAAACACAACATTAGTTTATCTTAATATTGTTTTATTGTAAAATAATTTTATTATACACATCTCAAGCAGCGCTAATACCGTATTTTTGAAAGAAGCAGATATTTTAGAAGAATTTACATCATTTTATGTTACCGGTTTTGTTCTCTGATTGGGCCACCCCAGTCGCACCTCCACTTATTGTCGCTGAGTACTAGAATACATGCATATTATTATATATATTCTATTGAATACTTGTTCTAGCAGCATCAAAAATTGTCAGACTTAAAATATCTAGACCGGTGTCGATTTATCGTAATTGTAACTTTTAGCATTCCAGCATTTTGCAAGCGTCGGGTATTAAAAGTTAAGTAAATTAAACGCGATAAAATCTTTAAAAGTAATTTTAATCAATGTTGCCGAATTTCAATCATTTACGTCCAATATAGCCACAGAGTACCTTTATAGTATATACTGAAACACGGATACCGAATTGACTATACAAGTGATCCAATTGTGCTTATTTTGGCACGAAATATTATTAAAGGTGTTTCTAAATTGAAGTCCACGCGAGCTAAGCCACGGGAAAAAGCTAGTTAATATGAATATATTTTTTCTATTCTGCACAGCATTGTCCTGAAATATATTAAAAGTATAAGCGTATGTATAAAAACAACTTTTTTTTTAATATAAGTATATATTTTTTATACAATTTTAAATAAGATTTCGATTTCGTGTTGGAATAATTAAATATGATGCATAGCACAATAGATTAGAGAAGAGGGCTGGATGCTCTGTTTAAATCATCGGCTAATCCCATTTCGGTGGCCATATTGGCTTTCACCTTTCACCCGCGGTGTAATCCCGCAATAAATTGTCGTTTGTCTGTACTTTCGTAAGGAGCGCAATCACTATTGCCATTGCAAATGCAAAATGTCTAAATTAAACGCGATAAAATCCTTTTGATTTATTCGCAGCGATTTCACGTCGAGTTTAGTTCGTAATTTTTGAAACATCAATATAATATCTTTATAGCGTTACAGCTTTATACTTAGATAATAATTAATTATTATTGAAACCCAGATAAGATCCATGCGCAAATTTTGAATATGGTTGATCCAAAAGCTTTAGTAGGTATTTATTATTTTGGTCTTGAACGGAAGTTACTCATTTTGGCTGTGGCCAGACAAGATGTTCAGCACGGAGGCGGGGAGGAGTGGCCAACGCATCGTGAGGTACCTTCTAATATCTGTGGAAAGAAGAGTACTACGAATTTATTTATATGCACCCGTTCGGAAACTTACTCTCTTTAAAACCTGACGTCATAAAAATAGCCTTCTGAACATCTAAACAGCTGACTCTTCAGGTTAGGTAGGTAGGTTTATTAATATTTTTACAAAGGTCAGACAGCACTATAAGGCTTGGTTATCGACTCTTACACAATTCACACCAATCACGAGTTAAAAGGGTTCCCACAGTTGTTTGTGATTGGTTGTACCGGAACATTCAAAAACAGATGAACGAACCATCAATACTTTTAAGTGTACTATCTCAAACTAACGAATCATTCATGATTGACACATATCTATTAAGGTGATACTCGAAAATTTGGTGGCTTTTCTATTTCACATATTTTTTAAGTTTTATAGATTACAAAATATAATTTTAGTATATGATTTTTGACTATATGACGTTGGATTGCATAAAAGAAAAACATGATATCATATAATTTTCTCGATAGAAAAAAAATTGCAAATTAGGCTCTAATTAGTTACATTTCTCCATGACACCACAATATTTATACGAATAAGTTCATGGAATTATTTTTAAGGCATAATAAATAATCATATGTATCTAAGTTCTCATAAAACATTTTTTAATCCATATCGAATTTTTGTTAAAAAAAAATTAAAATGTTCTTTGGGGTTTACGCAGTTTTTTACCGAGCGCGTGCTCGGTATAGCTATCCTATAATTTGCGTATTATGAAATCATTGTATCACTTTCATTTTGACTCTCCCTCAGTCGTCCGTGAGCTTCACCGACGAAGGGATAAGTCACGCCCCCAAAACTGCGATTAATTTTCAAGGTATCCTCATAAGCAGTCTCGCATCTGACGTTAATCTAGTAGCATTTAGATTTCTGTGGTTCACGTGTCACGTGTTTACGTATAGATTTTGGTTCATTGTTTACTTACGCATGTAGGTAAGCCCGCGTGGCCTGCTTACGCGCAGGCTTACTCAGTAGTTTTTGCGTGTATAAGCGAAAATAAAAAATTTAAAAATAATTAAATTATATAAAGCGAAGAGGATATTACAGAATTAGAAGTGGAAGAACGGGATAGTATTAGTATAAATACCCCTACGATTATAAAAATAATAAGAGAAATGGAGGAGAGTGATGAGGAGTGGAGGATGGTGAAGGAAAAGGGTAAGAAAAAACGACTGCACGAGGATGAGAACTTACGTAGAGAAACTGATATCGATGTATATATTACATGCATTGAAAAGCTGCCCAAGCAATTGGCTTTGGCACGGTTACTCAAAGAAAATGGTATTACTGATATAGGTAATTATAGTTAAATTTTTAAAGTAAGGTTGCAATTTCCGAATGAGGAAAATGTTAAAAAATTAAGTACCTGTGCGTCATTCATTTCTACAGGATAGAGAATGCAAAAGGCAGTGAAGGTTAACTACTCTTATGGTTATAAGAGACGTGAAGTTAGAAATATCTGAAGAAGAAAAATTATGAAAAATATATCTTGCCCAGATTCTACAGAATTAATATTCGTTAAAAGGCTTAAGAGTCCTCTTACATTTCGTCGTTACGAAAATTTTGGTATTTTACGCACCGAGCAGGCGACGACCTATGCGAGCGATACTTTATTTCATATTTCTATTCACTCGCTCGCTCTATGATACTGTGAGTATAGCGATATTGATCTTCCATTAAACAAGTTTTCTTAGAATGGAGTTCAGTGGCTGGAAAATGTTTGGAGTGTAATTTTTATGTTATTAAATTAATTTATTATAATTGATTTGATATATTTTTAATTATTTATAAGCCTTCGTGTTGAAATAAGTAGGTACATATAAATATTTTAATTGTTTCGCAGTAATCGATTGTTTTTTATAGGATAGGGTGACAAACGAGCACACAGTACACCTGATGGTAAGTGATTGTTGTGGCCCATAGACACCTACATGTATCCCCGATTATGAATCAAAATGCAGATGCGTTGCCACGCGTGAGGAATAAGATGGAATACCTCATTTCCAGTAAAAAGGGTCTCTGGTTCTATACACTCTCCATACGTAACACAGTAGCATCAAGTTACTACTTTGCGCTGGTATTCTGTGAGTGCGTGGTCCTTCCTTGGTCAAGCCGATCCATTCGTGCTACAACTATACTATTAATATAGTTGCACTATGGCTCTACCACCTCAATATTGTGTAATGTATAATGTTAACCGATGTTGGTTAATAATCGATTATATCTACTAACGGTAGCATAGTGGTATAAATAATTTAATAGTACGGTTACAACCTGTTTAAATAAATAAAATAACCAACTGCAACTTATATTTTTAATCGGTACTCACAGTCAATTACCATATTTTTTTGTTATAAAAATATTTGCCGCAACGGCATCGACCGAGCTCTCGAGTCAATAATTTCTGGCAGTACGTACTTTTATAAAACGCTTGTAACTTGGGTAACATATTCAAAATCTAAAATTTGTCATTTTTGTAGATTTTTAGTACTTCTACTGCATAATCTGGGCCAGTCCAAATGGCAAGCATGCAGACATTTTTATTCTCCATTATTATTTCTCCAGAGATAGGATATTTCTTTTTTTACGTTTAGTGACAATTGATACCACAAATAACTATAATGAGTTAACTATATGTTGTGCGAACTTTATACTAATTGAAATATACTATGAAGACCATGCTTTCACAGAATACCAGCGTAAAATAGCAGCTTAACGCTGCTGTGTTTCGTATGGTGAGTGTAGAGAACCGGAGACCCTTTTTACTGGAAACGGTGCATTACATTTTATTACTCAAGGGTGACAACGCATCTGCATTTTGATTCGTAATCGAGGATAGATTTAGATTGTCTATGGGCCACAGCAACCACTTACCATCAGATGGACTATGTGCTCGTTTGTCACACTTGTCCTATAAAAAAAAGAGCGTGAAATTACGAAGTAATAGAAATGAACCTAATACCAGCTATAGTGAGGCAAATAACAACAAATGTTCTGGTAAAATATCTTTTAGTGAGCTACTTATGAGGTTACAGGAAGTAATATTTCTTAATCATTTTAGTTTGCAAGAGAAAGTTTACTAAGTGATAAGTTGAATAAAACTACTTATACGGATTTTATCGCGTTTAATTAACTGATCTTTAATTCCCGACGTTTCGGGTGGTTTTTGGTTTTTCGACGCATTCATGTTCACGGGGGGACTGAGATGTTTGACGTCCCAATTAATATTCAAAATTTAAGGTAGCCCCGCTACCTTCAGTTTTTGAATATTAATTTTTGGGCTTTGATTTAATTTTTTTAATTATAGGATCCCAAGCAAATGGCAGCACCCATCCATCTTCTCTACTGAAATTAGGTTTTTTTCTACAATTGTCAATAGCCTCGCGTATCATCCTTGATAGGAATCAGGGTTCTTTTGCGAGGATTTGTGGTTTATCAAATCTGATGTAATGGTGGGGACGATCATTGAACATGTTCACAGACTGCAGACTTCCCGGAGCGTGGGTGCTTGACGTCAGCTATATGTTCTCTCACGCGGGTTTATATAGATCGTTTTGTTTCTCCTATGTAAGAGTGACCTCATTCACAATCTAGTTTGTACACTCCTGCATCTTGTAGAGGAATATTACACTTGATGGATGATAAAATTTGACTAATCTTCTGGTATAGAAATTAATTATGTAAAAAATTAACTGTCAGGATTTAGATATCATTTTTATCTATTGTCCGTCGTCGGTGCACACTTGCCAAAGAAATTGGGATGAATTGTTTCCTGCATTTAGTTATAAAACTGTAATCATTGGGGACTTGAACGCTCATCACTCAAGCTTCGACCTTACAAGACTGATAACAGGTGTTCACAAATATTTGATGCACTTTTAGATGCTAACTTTGCTATATTAAATAATCGAGAAAGCACTCGGATTAGTTTCGTGAATGGAGTCTTACAAGCGTCATCTCCTGATTTATCGCTTCTTACATCGGATATAGTTCGTAAATTTAATTGTAGGGTACTTCGAGAGACTTTAGATAGTTATCATCTTATGATTAAAATTTACATTTAGTTTTATGTATGTAAAAAGCGGTTAGAGTGTAGTGTAAGAAATTAAAAAAAGCAAATTGGGACGGAAACGAGAATACTCTAGAAAAACTTTTTCACCAATTCCCAATACATACAACCGACCTTCGAAAATGTGACAATATATTTTTAGATTATTATATATAATATAATAAACATTTCTTAAATTGAATATTATTGTTTTAATAAAATAAATTAAAACACAGAGTAAACTTGTACCTACTCGTAAGTCTTACTGGGACGTAGAATTATCGAATTCGGTAACTATTCGTAGACAAACACTGGAGTAACTCAACACCTCAGAATTTATCTATACTCCAAGAAAAAAATAGAGACACACTGAGGTTAATTCGTCAGGCTAAATTACGTAATAGGGAGAGGTTTTGTGATTCGGTAAATGAAAAAACAACTATTAGGGATATGTGGAAAAAGATGACATGGATAAAAGGATGGAAAATGCATTTTAATCAAAATGTCTAATGCTTTTCTCCAAAACAGTTTCGTACCATCAGAATTGCGAGATATTGGTATTATAGCAATCCCAAAGCCTGGAAGGTCTCTTCCAGGCATAAATGGTGTACCGGCCTAGCGCTTAATATCACTAATGTCTTGCTTATGCAAAATCTTTCATTTAATTATTAAAGTGAGACTAGAGTTGTTTCTATTAAAAACAAAGTCTTTTCTTCTAATACGTTCGGTTTTAGGAGAACCCGATACTCCAGTTCGCGCGATAGGATGTTTCTTAGATTTAGATAATGTATATAATAATTTTAACATTAATGCATTACTGTACACCTTAGATCAACTTAATATAGGAATGAAAATCTGTCAAGATCGTGTTTATCAGTAGATTTATCGGGCGAGGTCTAGCCAAAAGAGATCCTCCTCCAAGTTATCTCCCTACGCTTATGGTCGCCATACACGGTCAAACTGATCATTCCAACTGATCAGTCCAAACTAAAACTGATGATAGTTTTTACATGTATCCTCGATTATGAATCAAAATGCTGATCAGTTGAACTGACAGTGTATGGCGTCCATTAATATATGTAATAATATCAATACGGGGATGATTTTGTCATATATAAGAATTGCGATAGTAAAAGTACGAAGTTATTGATATACAGTTAGATCTGAATTTTTTTTTATAGAATAGGGTGACAAACGAGCACACAGTCCACCTGATGGTAAGTGGTTGCTACGGCCCATAGACATCTACATCTATCCTCCATTAAAAATCAAAATGCAGATGCGTTGTCACCCGTGAGGACTTTTTTTTTTTTTTTTTGCGGATGGAAAATCATCTAATGACCCCTTTCGCTCTGGGTGGAGCGTAAGGGAGTGTCAGACTTTTACTGACTAAAAACCATCCGTGTTCCTTCAGTGCCCTTACGTTCCGGAGCCGCGGTATCTCTTTCGAATAGCCCGCAGCCCCGGCAGGCGTCGGCCCTTGCGGGCCCCATCAAGCTGCTGACAGCTCTTTGAGGCGCGCGTGGAACAAAACGCGCCGTCGACACGGTCTGTCGTCGTTAGACGGACGGACGACGAGCGACCCATTGCGCGCCGTCCCCAGGCCCGCGCCTACGGTGGCCGGGGGCCACGACGTAGCCCCCGACCCCCGGGGCGTCTCCCGCGGCGGCCGGGGAGGAAAGCTGCTGCTCTTTCCTTCTCCCCGCTCCGCCACCTCCTTCGCTAGCATCACTGCTTCGCAGAAGGTGGTGACGGCATCCCATTCCGTCTCGCTCCGGACCATGGCTTCGACCAGGGCCGGACGCGAGTGGTCGCCGCCGCCTATCGCCGCTACGAGGACACGGCGGTGCTCCGCCCAAGCAGGGCACACCTCCACGGTGTGTTCCACCGTGTCCTCCGGTCCATCCTCGTAATGGGAGCACCCGGGCGTTTCCTCCCGCCCGATTCGGTGCAGGAACCTCCCGAACACACCGTGTCCGATGAGGACCTGAGTCAGGCGGAAGGTGAGGATGCCGTGGCGTCTCTCAAGCTACTCCTCAAAGAGGGGTCTTATCGCCGCTATAGTGGCGTGCCCAGCACGGGGTTGCGACAGTCGCTCTCTCCATGTCGCCATGAGATCGTGCCGGAAGTCTGTCCGCTGCACGACAACTTGCCGCGGCAGCGGGGTTTCCCCCCGGCATAGTGCCTCCGCGCGCCATTCGTGCAGGCGTGCGAGGACTACCGCCTCCAGATCCCATGGCGGCAATCCGGCAAGGAGGCTCGCCGCCTCGCGGGAGATCGTGCGGTAGCCGCGAACCATTTTCACGGCGACCACCCTTTGGGGCGCGTTCAGGTGGTGGACGGCAAGCCGCGCCAAACCATGCGCCCACACCAGGTTCGGCAGGAGTCGCCTGAAGGCAGCCCCGGTCCGTTCCAGTTTGGGAGCCAAACGTCGGAAGTGCCCAACGAAGTTCCATCGGCCGTCGAGGACGAGTCCTAGGTACTTCAGTGTCGACTCGACGCCGATGGATACCCCTCCTACCATTAACAAGTTGGATTTATCCGATTCTATAATCCCTCAAATAGAATTTGTAAATGCGCCTAAACATAAATACAATCTCCATTATCTACGAATTTTATGTCATAAATATTTAACTGAAAACTTTACAAATCATTATAAAATATATGATGGCTCTAAGGATAAGAAAGGAACGGGTGCTCTATTTTTATACATTCAAACCAAAGAATACGTTAAGCTCCGTTTAGATAAGGAAATTTCAGTTATGCATGCGAAACTCATTGCGATTGCAGAAGCCTTTTTTAAGTCAAGTCACATAAGTATGATAAATTTTTGATATTAAAAAAATTGTTGATGCTAAAGAGGCGATAAATGATGGGAGATTTTCGACTGTGTATCTTATTTTCCTGAACTCTTAAGTCCGAGAAAACTGTTCAGAAAAGTGGTCCGAATACTTTGATGAAAGGTCACTGTCCAAAGGTATTTGGTACAAGAAGATACAACCGCATCTTTCCCGCTTCCTTTGGTTTAAAGGCAATATTGGAAGTAATTATTACAGCAATGAGGCTTCGATGCGGACATATTCCATTAAAAAAATAAGCGTTTATGATGAGAAATGTGAACTCAACAAATTGTGTCAAAGGTGGAGTTGTGGAAGATACTATTCATATTATGATGGAATGTGAAGGGAACTAAGCATATAGAAAGCAAGGAGTTTGGAGTTTTGACATAAATAGTGTTGGATTGTATAGTATCTTAGCTTTTCCATTGTCGGATAAGACTAGAAAACTTTATAAACTATTGTCGTTAGGTATTAAGAACAGTTAATCTCTTATTATTGTTTATGTGCGTGAGTTTATTAGTCGATTGTGTGTATTTGATTGTATGAGGGTGACGATCCAGTAGATCCTCTATAGGCAATAAATATTTTAAAAAAACATTTTAAGCTTACCAAGAGCGTTTAAACGGTTATTAGTAAATACCATTGCTACTATTTTTTTATAAAAAAGGCAACACTATGAAGTGAATAATACAAAATTTCAATGTTATCGTAGTTTGCTGTGCACTACCTACTATCCTTTAGCGCTGCTCTTCTTTTCTTATTAATATTTAAATATTTCGACCGTTCTTCTAACGCTTTAAAAGTTTAATTTTGTAATAAACGAAGTCATTAATCTGTCGCCTGTCTTGCTGCGAAATGAATTATACCACTTAATAAAGATCTTCCACAGCGCCGCAGAAATGCGGAAGCTTAATAAGAGATATTTTGTTTTAAGATGTACCGCGGAAATATGTAACAGGTGTAACTTAGTACAATTTGCTCCAATTAATGTTTCAAATTATGTTCCGACTCTTTTTACAAGCTTTTTTATTAACTAGCTTTCTGTGTGTTTTTCCAGTTCAAAATTAGTAATTACTCTATGAAGCCACTTGCTGACTTAATTATAATTTAATGACAGCTATTGAGCTGTAATTTGGCATAGATAGGCATTTTTGCTTATACTCAGCATATTAAAGTTTAAGAAACCAAAAAGAAAAGTTAAGGAAATGTGTTTATACCATTATAAAAAATATATAAAAAAGCCTTTGTTGTCCAAACTTTAAAAACGTGCTTAGTTATTGCCCTTTCTTCTGCAGTATTATTTACGCAGATGTCTCATCAACCCTTGGAATTAGGGTGTGCAAAACAAATTGCGGACGAATATTTTTAATTTTTAACAGACCAGACCAGAACTTATAACAACGCAGTTTCCGATCCATGAGAACGTATTTTACGAGAGCGAGCCCATAGTGAAAAATACTTTGTATTCGTTTGTGCCTGTCTTAATTGCTAACCTGATTCTGTATTGCACAGACAAAATCCTCAGTTTCCCCAAAGAGGTCACCCAAACGTTGAAACGAAAACGCCAGTTGAGGGAGGCGATTGTATTTTTTTTTTCTAGAAGAGGGGGCATACGAGCATGCGGCTCACCTGATGGTAAGTGACTACCGCCGCCCATGGACAACCGCAACACCAGGGGAATTGCAGGTGCGTTGCCGGCCTTTTAGAAAGGAGTAAGCTCTTTTCTTGAAGGTCCCTAAGTAGTATCGGTCCGGAAAAATCGCCGGTGGTATACACTGTGGTACTTTGTACTAACCACGGAAATGCTATGTATTTACTGCCGGGTCCTGCCATTGCTCGTTGGCTAAGGGAGAGGGGTAAATCCTTTAACACAAGAAATGACGTCCTTATAGAATAAATCACCCGAAATCGTCAGGCAGTAATTACGGAGGCTGCACACTTAGCGATTATGCATGGTGAGCGCGCTTTAAACCGTTATATGCTTGTCTTATTTACGCCCGACAAAAGGCTGTTAAGAATTTGGTCAAGCGTGCATAAAACACAAACGCAAACTGATGATGTTATACTGGCCCTATCGATACTCATGTTCTGTGACATATCCAAGTATCGGTAGGTTTCAGCCTCGGAATGGGTCCTTATGTTGATGGGCAAAGATAAGTCTATGCCTTCATAATTAGCAAACCCTAACCCTTTTGACATGGAAGACCGCTCACTTAGCCGTTCCCAGCTCTATGCTGATAGAACTGCTGAACTCACGAGTGAAGTTTAGCAGTTCCGTAAGATGGGGGCGACTGGTGGCGAATACCTTGTGACCATTTATGTTGAAGAGGTCGGTGACTTTTGTCCTTTTCTTTCCGAAGCTGAAATCCCCTCCCGGAGCCCTCCAGTAAGGTACTGAGAGGGTTCAGAGACAGGCAGGACCAGATTTGACTCAGACAGTCAACCTAAAAGATACCCCTTCCTAACTTCTTATCCTTATGCGGTTCTCCGCAGCCGTCATCCGTTAGGCTAGATGATAAAAGATCGTACTTCAATGCCCCATACACTGCCCGAGGAAGTCTATAAATGTACAGTCAATCTTGTACTGCATAAGAACCATCTATAGCCATGTATGGGGTAGCGAGTTGAATGCCTTTCTGTAGTCTTTACAGACGGCGGAGAAGTTCCGACGGTTGCGTTTAACTACTTTGCCAATATCCGAATTAATGAAGAGTGGTTCACGACCACCGGCGCGACATCAATTTTGAGCGCGTTAATCACCTGATTTAAGTCCAGGTGACGAGTGATTCTCTCGCTCAAAATGGATGTCATTGCCATATTTATGTTGAGTAGACTCGTGATGGGACGGTAAATGCTCGGGTCAGTGGTGTCCTGATCTTTAGGAACCAAGTGAGTGATCGCAGTAGTGAAGAGGATTGTTATTGAGGTATCTATATAGTTTTCTCATCTGGTTGGGTTCTACAAATATATAATTATAAATTAAAATGAAAAGATAAATATACATAAATATCAATAAAATAAAATAAATACTAAAATACATAAAAAAATAAAATCCCAACCAAATGGAAGCCGTCGGCAGGGGGAGTCCAAATGGCCGAGGGTTAGGAGGAAAGGGAAAGAAACCGGCGGACGATGCGGGCGGTATTGAGGAGCACCGCCTTCTGCATTTGAGCCCGGACCGGTCCGTCACGGAGTCCCAGTCGCCTCAGATGACCCGAGAGGCTGACTGGGATTAGCCCATTCGCAGAGACGACTACAGGAATAACTTCGGCCGGCATACCACCCCACATGGCAGTCACCTCGTGAGCCAGGTCCAAATATTTTGTTCGTTTATCCGTTTCGGCTTTCACGAGGTTCTCGTCATACGGAATGGTAATGTCGACCAAAAATATCCTTGACTGTGCCCGGTCCATCAGCACAATATCAGGCTTATTCGCAAGAACAGTCCTCTCTGTGATGATGGCCCGGTCCCAGTAGAGCCTGGCGCGGTCATTTTCGAGCACGGCTTCCGGCAAGTACTTGTAATACGGCAATTTCCGGTCCACGACACCGTATTTCAGAGCGAGCTCCTGGTGTAGAATTCTGGCTACTACTGGTTGTGCCTGTGCAAGTACTCAGAGTTAGAAAGCGCCGAACAACCGGAGATGACATGCCTAAGTGACTCCCCGGGATGGCGACAAGCTCGACCGACGTCGACGGTGCCATCCTTTAGGATGTATCTCCGATAGTTGTTGGTCTTAATAACCTGATCCTGTATTGCACAGACAAAACCCTCGGTTTCCCCGAAGAGGTCACCGAAACGTAGCCAGTTGAGGGAGGGGACTGTACCTACGTAGGGCTCATGTAGAGCCCTGTAGTACCTCCCGTGGAGCTCCTTCTCCTTCCATACGGTCTCTGAAATGCTATGCATTGCTGGGTCCTGCCATTGCTCGTTGGCTAAGGATAGAGTGGTAAGCCCTTTATTACTAGAAACGACGTCCCTATAGAATGGATCATCCGATCTCGCCAGGAAGTAATGACGGAGGGTGCACACTTCGCGATTGTGCATGATGAGCGCGCTCAGGAAGCCATGCCCACCATGCTTTCGCGGCAAGTATAGCCTCATTACCGACGATCTCGGATGATGCAATGCATCCTATGGGACGTCATTGTAGTGCGGACTTTTCTATCCAGGCCGTTAAGTTCAGTCTGACTCCACCTGAGTATGCCAAAGGTGCTTATGCTTGTGTCTTATTCACACCGCACAAAAGGCTGTTAAGCACTTGGTAGGCATACACGTCGCAAACTGACTGTTTCATACCAGCCTCATCGATACCGATGTTCTGTGACATACCCAGGTATCGGTATATTTCAGCCTCGGAAAGGGTCCTTAAGTTGACGGGCATAGATAAGTCTATGCCCTCAGAGTTGACCCTTCCTTTTGGCACATTATCGTCTTTATGTAGAATTGCCAAATTCAGTGATGTTTAACAATTCCATAAGATGGGAGCGACTGGAGGCGAATAATTTGAGGTCATCCATATAGAAAAGGTGGGTCACTTTTGCACCTCCTTTCCGAAGCTGAAATCCCCTCCCGGAGCCCTCCAGTAAAGTACTGAGAGGGTTCAAAGAGAGACAGAACCTCCTCCTTCCTATCCTGATCCTTATGCGGCTTTCCGCAGCCTTCATCCGCTCGCCTAGATGACTCCACTGCCCCATACATTGCTCGAGGAAGTCTCGAACTGTACAGTCAATCTTGTACAGCTCGAGGACCCTCTTTAGCCATGTATGGGGCACCGAGTTAAATTTCCTTCTGTAATCTATCCAGACGGCGGAGAAGTTCCGACGGTTGCGTTTCACCACTTTGCCAATGACCGCGTCAATGAGGAGTGGTTTCTTGGTTCCACGACCGCCGCCCTGACATGCATTTTGAGCGCGCGACATCACCTGATTTGAGTTCAGGTGACGAGTGATTCTCGCGTTTAAAAAAGGATGTTAGTGTCTTGTGTATGGTCGGTAGACACGTGATGGGGCGGTATTTGCTCGGGTCTGTGGCACCCTGATCTTTAGGAACCAAATGAGTGATCCCAGTAGTGAAGAGGTTCGGGAGCGACTTCTGGTTGAGAGCCTCTTAAAACTGTCGGGCGAGCACAGCGTGACACACCATGAACCCCTTCAGCCAGTATTCATGCAGCCCGTCAAGCCCCGGACTTTTCCAGTTAGGGGCCCTACGGACCGCCTCAGCTACATCATCCGGCGTTATGATGACGGGGTCCATGGGCGTAATACCCGCACACTGACTCGCCACAACTTCCGTCCAAGGGCCCTCGTTGTGGTTTACGGGCTCTGACCACAAGCTGCGTCAGAATGCGACCGTGTCGGCCTGATTCAGTGCTGGGCCCGTTCCACTTACCGTTGGTCGCTCCAATGATTTATAGAGCCTCTTCTGATCACTCTGGAAGAGACGATTGTGGTTGAATTGTGTCGACCTCTCGGTATATCGCCGAATCTGCTTTCCCCAAGCAGCGATTCTTTGCTTCAGGTCGTCTATGCGCTCCGTCAGTTTTTGCAATATATCCGGCTGAGACAAACTAACATTTGTCCCAGCAAACGCCATCCTGACGGTGCGCACAATCCTCGGCCTGGTATTGCCTGACCTGAAGCATATCAGTCTGCCGATGAGGGCCCTAGCCTTTGCGATACGTTCTTCAATTCTTATTCTCCAGGCTGGGATAGCACTACTTTATCCAGTAGCGCGTCCAGCCGTGGAAAGTTTGGCGCCTATAATATGGCAGACTGCCAGTGCGGCGCCAAAAAGAAATGAGTCCGTCTCGGAAAGGTCTCGGCTGGCTTCCAAATAGGTCACCAGCATTGGGTTCAAAGCCCTCACGGCAGCCCGATTCCGCTTGCTTAGGGCTATGCGGGGAAGTCGCGGTCGATTTTTGAGAGGCTTACTGCGCGTTTTCACAATCACCTCTTCCAATGTACTCCTCATTTGCTCTAGTTCCAATTCCTGGGCGACTGTTCCATCATCGTTTGAGTCAACCACAACTGGGGTATTCACGGCGGCATCCACGTTTGCCGTTTGCTCAGCAAGTTGTGGCGCCGCATCCTCAGCCGCAGCATTTTCACCCGATGAAGGAACAGCCTCACGTCGTAGCCGTTCGAGTTCGGTGACATCAAATGTATTTGAGCGCAAGATATACCGAACTCAGTCTGCCAGGTTTTGCTCGGTGACGGTAGCTGGTAGGGATGATGGATGCGAGGGGCTGCTGGGTGGTCGTGAAGCACCTCGCGCTCGGCTGGCGGTTCGCATGCTGTCGCGTCCAGCGCCAGCTCCAGACGCGCCCTGGTGACCTCCAGGCATCGGCCCTTTGCACGTTCTATTTAATTCCATCATCCAGGATTGTTATTATTATTATAATATCAAAAAACAACTTGGGATCAAAAGGTTGCTATTATACTATGCTACTTCCGGACTGTAAACTACTTATAGGTTAAAATTACAGATATACTTATAGATATATATATATATATATATATATATATATATATATATATATATATATATATATATATATATATATATATATATAGATCAGATATATTTAGATACCTGCCCACCCACGGCTATAAATATCTAACTCAGGGTACTACCCCAAGGGTCCTGCAAACAAATCTTCACCTTGCAGCAGCAGCGTCTGCATTAATAGAGTGTTGCTTGCAGAGGACAACATTGACTAGCCCCCATACAAGACCCTTGGGTGACTAACGGTCAAGTTCTGCGATTGATAGCTGCGGGTCAGAGGCGGCGTAAGGCGTGGGCGACGTGGGCCACCGCCTTCGGCCTCGCGATCCAGGGGGCCTCGCGCCCTGGAGGTTTATGCATTACTGAAAACCGTAAACGCGCCGAAAAAGTCATGAATCGATACTATTAACATAACGAAATAGGTTTTCATTAGGTCTAGTAACATTAGTTTGCGTTGCTATTGTGGGGATTTGGGGAATCCCCGCTGCGGGGCGACCAGTATATATACAGTAATCTATGGGGGCGACAAACGCTGAGTATTCCCCGTTCTGTTTGTTAGACAGAATACTGACTTTATTTAATTGTGGGCATCGAGTAAAGAGTGCGGTACAGCAGCCCACGTGGCTACTGTAGGTATATTTTCGCGCCGTATGCACATGAGTAGATAAACGGAACAGACACGAAGCTTTTTAAGAACTTGCAAAATTGTTACCTATTTTGGTAGGTTTCTCACTATAGGTGAAGACAAACTATAGCTTTAGAACGTTCACGTACATTTTGTGACTGAATTAAAGAATATAGACAAACTTGTTTCGAAAAATGCTTGTCTGGTGCTCTACAGTTTATTGAAAAAAAACTGTTATGTTCTGCTAAGACTTTAAAAATAAAAGAGTAGCTAAAAAGAAAAAGATGTTGGATTATGAAGGCAAGGATTAACCTATACAGTCTCCTAAAAGTCGGTATGAAACAGATTTTTTCAACACCATGCTTGTTCAATTATAACAAATATGGATTTGAGATTTATGGCTTTAAACCAAATAATAAAAATTTTGGTTTCCTTTATGATTTAAAAAAGTTAAAAAATATTCCAAGCCATCTAATATTAAAATAACTGTCAAGATTTACACACATCCCTGCGAGTGGGTGAAAGCAGTGACTTTCAACCTTACGAATTACATGAATCCTGATTTACCTAACTTCGTAACAAATATGAAACAGCTTCTCCAATACATTACAGAAAATAATTTAAAAAGATATACCCAAACATTTACATCGTCATTTAACAATACCGATCAATACAGCCTCCGCTGAAGGAAGCTTCTTAAAATTAAAACTCATTAAAAATTATCTCAGGAATGCAATGTCACAGAAAAGACTATAAGCGTTGAAAGTTTTATCTATCGAGGCAGATATAACATCCAAGCTATATTATGAGGCTATAATTAAACAATTCAGCAGGATAAAAAGCAGAATATCTATTTCTTCATTTTTCTTTGAAATTGTTTGGTGTTGGTACTTAATGATTTTGTATGAACAAAAATTTCATAATGTCAAGTGTTTTGTTTTTCATTTTGTATAATCCGTCTTCTTGCGCGGGTATAGGGCCTCGCAAAATGTATTTTGCAGGCCCTATACCCGCATTTTGGTAAGATTTTTTTCAATACTAAGGACAGCAGGCCCAGAGCATGTTTATACTGCAAGACCTTTTTTACCGTCTGGAAAAAAATAGAGTGTAACATACGCATACATTTGAATTGAATGCTACAAGTACCTAAAAATGATATAAATTCACCTTTCATAACTTCCTACTAAAATCTTTCAGTAACTTAAAGAACGATATAGCTGAAACCTTTTGTTGATCATTTAGCATTCATCCACGCAACAATTATAGTAGGAACGACTTTTGGCCGTTACAATTGATCAAATAGGTAACATACATAATATATATAATTTTTAAATTACATCAAAACTTTTTCAACCATTTTATCACAATTATATAAAAAACACTAAGCAAAAACTATTTCAACAAGTATGTAAACAGCGTTAAAAACTAACATTCAATCTCCTACAACGCGCTAGCCCCGACTGCGTATGTTACCCTGGGTGCCCCGCGTTTGTAGGTAATTATTTCAGGCAGGTAGCAAGAGTGACAGAGGACTGGCCGAACTAAGTATTGGTGGGATGCGATGCTAATACTTACCACGAAGCCTGGGGAAGGACCAACACCATTCAGTATCATTTTCTTATTAGTAATCACTTGGTAAGCTTAAACTTTTTTTTAATTAAAAATGGGCTTACTCTTGACTTCAAAGATAAGGTCTTGGGGTAGAGATAAGGTCTACGATAGAGCGAGTTTGCCCAGAAGAAGCCTATTAACACGCACTTTGAACAGGTCCAGGTTATATTATATAGGTACTCGGAAAAACAGACACAGGCATGGCATTCCACTCCTTGGCTGTGCGCGTTATTAAAAAAATTACTTATAGTGCTTCGTGCGAATATTCGGAATGTCAGCCAAGTGTGGTGGCAACCTGCAGTACGTCTGGTACTCCGAAAGGCGAATGAAGATGGCAGTAAGAGCTTATGAAGCTCATAGGGACTCTTGTGGTGGTTTAAAAAATTTATTTCTCATAAGAATAATTTGTCTGAACATTCCTTTGTCTGAGAAACACAAGATTGACTTAAAATAGATAATTATGCTTACATCTGAGTAAGTGCTCTAGCGACAATGACACAACAACAAAGATAATAGAGTAGTCATTATTGCAAGAATATTATCAATTACATTTCTAATTAGAACTAACATAAAATATAAAATAAATATGTGGGTTAATGAAATATGAATACTCTTCGAAGTACAATCTGTTAAAGAGTGACAAACAAGCAACTTGACGGCTGTGAGCTAAGCTGTAAATCTTAGTTTCCACCATCTTTTTGTCGCCGATAAACCTTTTGACTCTGCGTTCCACTGGGTCGAGTGCGGCAAGTTGATAATCATAATCATAATTTATTTGCAGAAAACATGGTACATTACAGGTTGGTAAATTATTTAAGTCCAGCATGTTTTGTCATAATGTTGACATACAAATATTTATCTAAAACATTAATTACATTTTCACAACTAATAAATTAATAACATGTTTTCAAAATCATTATAATAATTTTATTACATTTAATTTAATTTAATTTAATTAAAATAATATGATAGTAGTTACATAATTCATTTCAATATCGATCCCTAATAATATAATATATATAAATAGCAAAATACTTTAATATAGTATTTTGCTATTTATATATATATATGTATATATATATATAAATAGCAAAATACTTTGCTGAGCTATCCCAATGGTGACTATAATACTCAATGCATGTTCGGACTTGAGCTTTGTATGGAGTTAGAAGCTTACCAGGCGTGAAGTATCGCTTCACCTTGTTTAGAATAACCAGTTTTTTTGGCCGCAGTTTGTGCATGTCGAGAAGCTCAAGGTGATCTTCTACATATGTACCTAGAAAAAAATAGGCATTAGATCAATGAAGCATCCGTGTTGCGGAGAACAGACATACCTGCGTTTTGGCGGCTTTGAAAGCCAAATCGTCGTTACCCCATTTGGCGACTAGACTTAAGGTCATAACGAAAGTATTCCTGTTCCTCCGCCTTTTGCGCTGGACATGAATCTCTCTGTTACTGTGCTGTTATCTGCATACCCAACAATACCTGGTAAAAGTGGGTCATTGATGTGCAGCAGAAAAAGATTCGCAGAGAGAACAGACCCCTGCGGAACTCCGGCATTGATATGCATTAAGTCAGAAGAGCAGCCATCAATGACTACTCTGATCGACCGTTCACTCAGAAAGTCAGATATCCAGTTGGAAAGTTCGGCGGGGATGCCGTAGACAGGAAGATTACACACAGCAGACTAGCGTGCCAAACCCTTTAGGTGTAAACAAACCTTTGAAACGCAAAAGCTTCCATGATTCCGAGCGCTCGGCTTTCCCGGCCAAGAGGCCTTTCATATCTAGCTCGTTCACTGCGTAGGTAGAAGAAAAGGCCGCGGAGGAAGACGCGTACAGTGTTCTGGTGCGCATGAGAAAGGGAAAGAGTTGTCCTTTCTCGAGAAGGGGTTGCAATTGGGCGACCGGCCTGGTGGGGCCGCGGATGTGTGCGAAAGCGTTCTCGTGGCCCTATCAATATTTTTTTAATAGGATAAGGGTGACAAACGAACACACAGTCCACCTGATGGTAAGTGGTTGCTGTGGCCCATAGACATCTACATTAATCCTCGGTCGCAAATCAAAATGTAGATGCGTTGTCAACCGTGATGACTAAGATGGAATGCCTCTTTTACAACAAACTCCCGTTACCTACACTCACCATACAAAACAGAGCAGCATTAAGCTACTATTTTACGCTGGTATTCTGTGAGAGCGTGTTCCTTCCCCGGTCGAGCCGAACCATTCGTGCTACAACTAACTTTATTACTAATATATCTGTAGCATGGTTCTACCATATAAGTAGCATAATCCGTTCTTGCCCCCGAGAGGCGGGTATACGTAGGTTTTTCCCTATTTAAAAAGGGTCTGGCGGCGAGGTTGCATTTATTCTTAGCGGTAGCCACTTAGTACAATTTTTTAAAACCAAAGCGGCCAACAAACTTATAATCCACGTGGTAAGAAGCTACTACATGGACAAATCTAACTTAAAATAAAGAAAGGTGCGTTGTCACGTTTGAGGACTTAGAGTAGTCTGTAGTATTTGCCGTCTTTCCTTCCTTTTGGCGAAAATAGGTAAAAGTATTGTAATTACCCAGACGGACTCGGCAGAAATCCTTACTACCCTGCTGAACATAGGCCTCACCTATAGATTGGCTCATAGGGGGATATTTGCTACAGTTGCCACGCTTGCCAAGCGCGTTGGCAACCAGTTTTTTTTTTAATTTTAGTCGTTATTAGAAAGACGCTGCTGCCCATCACTTGATTTGTTGCCATCTGTCGTCTGTTACAACCATGGGATGACAATATGGCGTAGTGAATATTCTTATACCGCCACTACTATTACTGCGAGCCAGCTAAAAGATAATTAAATATAAAATCTATTTAAAATAATCTTTTATAGGCGCTGTTAGAATCAGCATCTGTGTCCAGCATCAGTTCAACTCCATGATACCACCAAAAGTACCAAAAGTAGATAACAGTTGTGCAGTATGCATGAAAAATTAGAGAGAAAATAAGGATATTTCCTTTTTTGTACCCGAGAGATCAAGTGAAGTAAGTACCTTTTTACGTATTGTATACAATAAATACATACATATATACATAAACACTCACGCCTGTCACCCAGAGGGGTAGGCAGAGACTACAGACTTCCATTTGGCACGATCCTGACACACCTCTCTCGCCTCCTTCACATCCATACACCTACGCATACATGCTCGTCGGTTAAGGGTACTCCTAATTTGGCCCGTTTTCAATAAATCGCCAATTTGGTCGATAAATTTTCGCCTAGGACGTCCCTTTCCGACTCTGCCATTCACTTCTGCAACATAAATTTTCTTTGTCACTCTTTCCTCATTCATTCTTTCCACATGACCAAACCACCGAAGCATTCCTTTCTTAATCCTGGTCACAACCTCATCTTGCAAACCACACAATATACAATAAATCTAGGTTATTAAAACTAGGTAGTTTATACTGTATAGGCAAGTGAGAATGTGTTAGACAAGTATGTCGAGTGATGAAATCGGTCTCACCTACCTACTTCAAACGTTACACTACACAGTCTAACCTTAACAGTGCTGTAGATTGTATTTACCCGATCTAATAAGACTAATAATATGTGAATTTGTCCACCCACTTTAGTATTTTATTTACGTTTTGCTAATCGCGACCAAGGGATTAATAGGAATACACCCTTCGCCCCAGTGGGACAGGAGGGTATTGCTATTTACCCGTAACCCCACTGCATTATGGATGAATAAAATCGCCAGACAGTGGTGTTGGTGGTAGTAGTGCTGGTGTTGGTGGATAGTGGTGGTGATGTTCTCGATGGTGGTGGAGGCGGTGCTGCTGGTAGTATCGTTGGTAGTGGTGGAAGGCCACTGCCTGGTGGTGCTACTGGTGGTCCAGTGCAGCGCCACCACCACCATCTAGTGGTGTGGTATTATTATACCACCACCACGGCCAGCACCATCATCACCACCGCTACTGCACCCTACCACCATCACAGTAATTACTACTTCCACCACCACTGATACCAAAACCAGCAACACCCACCACCAATAACTACACAAATCTCTCAGTTTATTTTTTGTAAATCATATAGTACATAAACATACTCATGTAGTTATTTAATGAAATCAGAATCATTGGTTTCGTAGATCATAGATATAACATAGATGTTAACTAAGTACATAATTATGTAATCAAGTTAAATCTATTCTATGTTCTGGCAAAGTGTAGGGCGTCTCCCCACTAGATGAAGTGACGACCTGGTAAGACATGCAGAAAGTCGATGGATGCAGGTGCCTCAGGACCATGTTTTATAGCATTATTTGTGCCTAACTTCAGTATAGACTTGTGAAGGGCTGTAATGATAAAGATGATAATGAATTGAAGTAAGTACCTAAAAAAAACTGTATGAAATGCGAATGTAGTAGAAACAAAACACTAGTGGATACAGAATTTGAGACAAAAGTTAAGCATGTCGGAACGACCTACGACGACGCGATTATGTGGTTTCTACCTCAGAGAACCGCAATCATAACAGTTTGGTGTCGTCGTGCATTAGTGCAAAAGTCGCATACACAAAACCAGCCTGGGGAAAGCAGTAACTATTCAAGGTATCGTTGATTTCAATCACTTCCTTGAGTTGTATCTGTATTAAAATCCAAATTCCTCTTCTATTGTAGTATATAAAAGTCCACTGCTGAAGATAGGTCTCTCCAATAGATTGCCTCATTGGGAGTATTTAATCATAGCCGTCACGCTTAGCGGGCGAGTTGGCAAAAAGTTGGTTATAGTTTCCCTCTGACGCCTCTTACAGCACCCTCGGGACGATATGGGGTGGTGGATGTTCTTACACTGCCACTGCTCTGTGTCTCTTTTGGCGTCCAGCGAGCGTTTGCTGCGTGGCGTTTAGCGTTGGGCCTCACATTCTCAAACCTACCTAAACCTTTATCGACTTCTTACATAAATACCATGCAAAAACATCCGGGACTCATCAGAGAAAAAAACCAAGTTCCATTCCTCTATGCTCCAATCAATGTATTTAAGAGCAAATCCGAGTGGCGCTTGGTGGTGACCTGCTGTCAACTTTAATTCCGTTGCTGGTGTTTTCGAAGTTAGTTTGTCCGTCGCGTCTTTCTATCCAAGAATTGACAGCTAGTTTGAGTTTATTTTGAAGATCATCGCTGGTGAGGTGGCGCCTTCGTAAACATGTTGTCACAATGAACGGTCGTCATATTAGTCCGTAGTAATGTTGTCACGAAGGAAATATGTAACAATAGAATATATGCTAGAATAAATGTAGTTCGATCGAACTATATTCCTTTGAATCGACCAGTATATACATGTACATTTACAGCACAGCATAAAAAGAACGGAACTTAACTTTGACATCGGGACATCAATCACCTCAGTACCCCGACATCCGAAATATCGAGAATTAAAAAGAAGTAAATTTGCAAATAGTTTTATTCAGTTAATGAATGAATGTTAAATAATGTATTAACATTAAGTGGGAAAAGACAATTTTAGTTTTAGAAGCGAAAAAAAAGAAGTGTATGACCATAAAACTTAGTCTCCAATAGATGGCGGCGTCGAAACTTCTTTTAGTACTGCGATCGTCAATCTACCTGCCTGTTGTGGGCTGATATAGAAATCCAAGAAATACAAAATAAAACGACAAAAACAGTAATGTTTCATTTTTAATAAGCATTTTTGTCAAACTCGATGATAGTATATATAACTATACTAATACATTCAAACATAATACGGATCAATCACAATTTTTACAGTAACATCAAATATACGTATAACGTCAATAAATAAAAAAATGAAAGTTAACATAACCACTTATCATACTTCAACTATTTAAATGCAACAAAATTCTCTTATTTCTCAAATTCAATATTTATTTAAAATTATATCACCAAATTATAAATTTAATAAAATGGATCCGCAGATCCACCCATGGCTATTAGTGTTGTGAAGTTGTTCCAACCCCAGTGTTAATTGATATTTCACCAGTAGTACCACATCGGGTATCGGCTGACAAAAAGTAAGGTTAAAAGTAAGGAAAACACCTAGACATAAGAGCCAATCATTGAAGTTGAATCATTTGAAATCATATATATGTTATGGATGGGATGCAAAACTTGAATCCATCACTCACTATGAATTTTGACCATTAAACCATATGGTCGTGAAGAATCAAATGTGCGTATTAAAGTTATAAACTATTGGCAATTGGCATCACTTCACATTAAACGTATTAATAAAGATCCATAATCAAACAGTTTTTACATTTGTTCAAACATATTGGATTACTCCATCTACTTTTTACATTATTTACGTAGGTTTTTAATGAGTAGTACATTCACGTTGTCAATAAGACAAAAAACAAATATAACTAACTAATCTTCAAATTGCTAATACAATCTTCTTTACAATGTTCAACTGGTACATCCTTATTTCTTCAAAACAGGTCTAGAAAAAAAGACAAAACTTGATAAGATAATGAAAGCGAGAAATAAAAGAAAACAGTTGAATTGATAGTCTCCAGCTTTTTGACGCATCGATCTCAACCAAGTTGCCATTCTACAATCGTTCACGCTAAGAGAAAACTTTACAATACATTATGGCCCATAGCAATATATACACCTTAACCGAAAAATATGTAAAGAGAACTTAACACTATTTAGGGAACTTTTATTTATGGTGCGTCTTGGAAACGGCAATACACTACCCTAGAAGGCCAGAAGGGGAAGGAGGAATGTCTCAGGATGTCGAGGAATTGAAAAAACTACGATACGAAAAAACTAAAAGTTAATGAAATCAACAATATGGCACGCAACTTAACTTTGAGACATACTATTCCTAATCATTTTTATACTTTTCTATTAGCGTTAATGATTGTAGAAGGTCAAATTGTCACTTGACTCTCCGCATTGTTTTTGGCTGCAGTAAAAGCAAAGCAGAATAATTTGTTCCAATGAGCTGCATATCTCAATGTACCTACACACGCAATCCGAATTGGATCCCGCCGGCATGATAAAATTATTTATTGCATTTTTAAACGCTGATTTACCACATGATACGTGAACGTAGGAAACCTGCATGTCTGAGAAAATAAATACATATTTTTCAGCGAACGAAAAAGAACTTACAGTCCATCTATAGTATGGTAAGTGGCTACACAGTCCATTAACACCCGTAGCCAACTTCAAAGAACTAGGACTAAAAACAAGGACTAAGATAGAACGCCTTAAAGCCTGTAATACTTGCTCTATATACCCTTCAGACCGAAACACAACAGTGCACACACTACTATTTGCCGGCGTAAATAGGTAACAAGTTGTACCTAGCCTTGGGTAAAAAATATCGATATTTTCTCATAAAAATATCGATATATATCACCGATATTTGTAAATCTGGGTACATGGATATTCGATATTTATTTTGGAGTATTTAAACATTATGCAACAAAAGTAGCTACAAAAGTATTCATGTGCTGTTGTCGTTTTTTTTTTGTCGTCCAATTGTCCAGTAATACCATTTTGGGCCTTGTCCTACCACATCATGCAAAACATGACGTATATCGATATTTCATCACGCGATATATATCGATACTGTTTAAAAATATCAATACAATATATCGGGCGTCCCAGAAATCGACGTCGAGCCGAAACTTTCTGATAGGCGAGGCCATACTACATAGTTACCAGAAAAATATAAAAAAAAAATCTAAGTCATGTATTTCAGAAATTATAGTAATTTTTTTTTCATTAAAATGTACACCATGAGACAGTTTTTTCATTCCTGTTGCTACAAATATTTACTTTTTGACAATTTTTTTTCTCTTACGTCATTCTGAATAGTGCTTCTGTAACGTGTAATCCTAAACCCTGTGCCGATCACTCCAGCTTGAAAGAAAATGTAATTTTATACCGAACCAAGTTTTCAGAATTAGTTTTTCGCACTATTTCAACTGACCGTCCTGGAAAAAAATTGTACTACGCCAGTTTGGCTAAATAGCTTTAAAAGTTAGCACATTTAATAAGGATTCTAACGTGGTATAACACTTACTCCATTATTTCTTAGATCGCCCATAAAATTTTTTTTGTTAAACAAAGTCAGTTTTTAACAATTTTTTGGAACTTACATTAAAACGATTCTAGTGAGGTTAATGAAGGTGATTAGAGATAGACATTCCATAAAGTGTGAGCGAGACATATAGTGACGCTAATGAGACACAGACGCAAATGAGTGAACAAGACAGAGAGCCATGCTAAATGTGAGCAAAGGTAGTGACGCTCTTTTGGTTGTGATACAATAGTAAGTATTTTCTCTTTTCATATTCGCTGGTGATATCTTGTGTTCTTACTACTTCGTTACTGGACTTGTTTGCGTGTGATTTGGATATTTGTGATCTCTTTACGACGACCTTTGCTTTTCCCTGGACTAACGTGTTATTGTGTATTTGTACCATACCATGGCTGTGTACACCACACAGGAATATGGCAACATGCATCTCATTTATGGGGAATGCCAATGTAATGCCAGTGAAGCCGCTAGACGGTATCGCGAAGATACCCTAATGCTGATCACTTATCCACTTTTCCCTCTTTGGGTTTTCCTTACGAGGAGTAGTCCTTCAATCATTGTTCGACATGGAATTAAGGCCAGCACACTGTGCTGGTCAATTCCATAGCTCACCGAATATTACAAAAAAATGAGCTCCACCCTTATCATGTACAGCGAGTACAAACGTTATTACCTCGGGATTATGAACCTCGGGTTGCGTTTTGCCAAACCATGATTCAAAAACACCGAGAAGACCCACAATTCTTAGAATTTTTTTTATGGTCGGATGAATCAACCTTTAAAAAAGACGGCTACATAAACCTTCAAAATCTACACGAATGGCACGTCGAAAATCCACGATTGATGAGACAAGATAAATCACAGTACCGTTTCAAAATAAGCATGTGGCCTGGAATTTTAAACGGAAAAGTCATAGGGCCTTTCGAGTTGCCAGAAGTATTAAATGCTGAAATTTATTTAGATTTTTTACAAAATCATTTACCCAAATATTTGCTGAGGAACGTGCCGCTTATTATTTTCAGAGATATGTGGTTCCAACAAGATGGTTGTCCAGTGCATTATAGCCGCTTTGTTCGAGACACAGAGCACTGAGCACCTTAACGAGGAATATCCGGACAAATGGATAGGGCGGGCTGGTCCGATCTCGTGGCCCGCCCGCTCACCCGATTTAAATCCTCTAGATTTTTTTTTTACTGGGGAGCAGTGAAGTAAAAAAGTATATTCCAAGCCGATTGAAAACGTAGAAGAACTTAGACAGAGAATAGCAGAAGCAGTTGCATTTTGTAATAATGGAAGATTCGCCCGCCTGATTTCACGATCTTTTTTTAAGAAGATGTCGGGCTTGTATTGCAGCTCAAGGACGGCAATTTGAACATCTTTTGTAAAATAAGTAATAAATTTTATCATAAAAACGAAACTGACTGTCTTAATTTTATAACCATTATTTTATTACTTTAGTTTTTATTTGCGTCTGTGTCTCATAAGCGTCACTATCTGTCTCGCTCACACTTTATGGAATGTCTCTCTCTATCTCATTTAAACCACGCTGTGGTCATTAGGAACGCTTTGGTTGCACTATAGTTCATAAAAGATAGCTTGATCTCTGCGACAGCTGTCAGTAAAAATCACGCCTATGAAGTCCTGAATTTATTAGTAGTACATACAGTACCTGTCAATGTCATACTTTATGGGCATGCACGAATTAGATCGGCTTACTTAGGCGGTACTACTAAGAAATTCAGGACTTCATAGGCGTGATTTTTACTGACAGCTGTCGGAAAGATCAAGCTATCTTTTATGAACCATAAAATCGTTTTAATGTAAGTTCCAAAAAATTGTTAAAAACTGACTTTGTTCGTTTGGGTTTGTTTAAGCGAAAGAAAAAAAATATATACATCCAATACAATACCTACATGAACAAAAGTAAAACACGAACAAAGTACAAACAAACTATGTACAAAATTAAAAAAAAATTATTTTACATTCTAATGGATAAGAGATAAGATAAGATAAGTGGAATCGTCTCGCTTTCTTATGGAAAGTTTTAATTACGTCCACGGAAAATGTTGGTGAACGTTAATTGTACCAATAACTGTTTTTAATTGCGATAATTGATAAGTCTGAAATACACTCTTAACCTTGTGTATTATCTAAACAAAGTTTAAAGATTTCCTCTCCGATTATCACTTTAACACACTTCAATTCATCACAAGGAACACTATTATCCTCCATTTTCAATAAAAATCTTTAAAAAAGCATACATTTTGAACTCGTAATGGCAATTTGTCTTACATAGACAAACCAAAACACCGCAAAGTAAGGCATGTAGTATTATCGTGCGTCGGTGCATCTAAAGAAGGAAAAAGGGCGGGGGGGCGGTCATTATTCCCTCCAGAGGACCAGGAGGGGGGCGCCACAGGGCTGCTGGCACTGATGAAGCAGATCGCAGATCGATGCGAAAGCGTTATTTATTTATTTGATATAACCTGTTCTTGTCGCTGAGAAGCAGGTGTTTGTAGGCATTTCCCTTGCCAAAAGGATAGGTCTAGTGAGTAACGTTTATTTGGCAGAACTTCATAGTTGAATCGTAATATTGTTACAGTCCAACCAAATTTCGTAGCTGAGTAAAATTAAATGTCCCATCCCCTCTATTTATTACATCCAGCAGCTGTAAAGATCATTTTGTAGCGCTTTACAAAACTATACTTAATGTGAAGCTTTTTTTTTAAATTGCTTGTAATTATCATGATGGGCGGGTGGTTTGTTGAGCGCAGAGCCGATACCTTCGCACTGGTAATGCTGTTGTCCATCACCAGTCGAAAGTCAGAGATGCTAGATTTTTCTCCGACATTTTCTTACATGGAGCATTGAGAGAGTATTGAAGAGAATTTGAAGCATAATCTTCATCTTTATCAATTTTTTTCAACAGACCACTGCTGGATATTGCGTTTTCCGTAATCTAAGATAAAGTAAAATTTCCGTATTCTAAGATAAAGTAAAATTTCCGTAATCTAAGATAAAGTAAAATTTCCGTAATCTAAGATAAAGTAAAATTTTCTGTAATCGCTGAGCTTGTCAGGAGACGCTTGTCACCAATGACGCATTACCAGACGTATCGCATCTTTCAAGCTGCTTCTCGTCGCTATCTATACTAATATGACAAAGCGGAAGAGGGTTTTTGTTTTATTGTTAGTATAAACACGCTAATCTCTGAAACTACCAGTCGGATTAGAATAACTTTGTGTATATTATAGCCGGATTAATGAGGAATAGTATAGGCTCTATCATTAGGCGACACTTTTTAGCTAGCTTTAAATATTGATTTTTGTTGAGCAAGTCAGAATAAAAAGCGCCCCTGAAATGATTTATCCGCGTGCGCTGGCGTAATAGTTAGTGATACGTAAATCATTGTATTTACTCTACAATATACATCTTTACTTCATCTATAAAAAGTCCATAATACCATATACCTATTTCTTATTCATGCATGTTATTTTGACGCATAGTTATACGTGGTAGAGCCATGCTGCAGTTATATTAGTAGTATAGTTGTAGCACGAATGGGTCGGCTCGACCGGGGAAGGACCACGCTCTCACAGAATACCAGCGTGAAATAGTAGCTTAATGTTGCTGTATTTCGTATGGTGAGTGTAGAGAACCGGAGACCCTTTTTACTGGAAACGAGGCATTCCATCTTAATCCTCACGGGTGACAACGCATCTGCATTTTGATTTGTAATCGAGGATAGATGTAGATTTCTATGGGCCGCAGCAACCACTTACCATCAGGTGGACTGTGTGCTCGTTTGTCACCCTATCCTATAAAAAAAAAGTTTAAGACATTGAAATAATTCATAGAAATTAAAATAATTCAACACACGGCTCAGCACCCGAACGACGCATAAACCCTAACCGCCCAATGATAACCGAGAGAAACCAGCAGTGAACTCATCACTCACTTCACTCTTCATTTTAGCTAAAAAATTGACAAAATTTTGTAGTACTATTATCTATCGTAATATGTACGTTAAGCGCAAAGCTACATTTTATCCACTCCCCCCCTACCCCCCGCGGCACAAAAAGTGTCACGGATCGCGGATTTTTAGTTTTAAAGAAAACAGCAGTATACATTACAATATACAACAATAGAGCTACAACCAGTAGTGGATTATGATGACTCTTCAAAATGATCTTTACAGCTGCTGTATGTAATAAATAGAGGGGATGGGATATTTAATTTTACTCAGCTACGAAATTTGGTTGGACTGTAACAATATTACGATTCAACTATGAAGTTCTGCCAAATAAACGTTACTCACTAGACCTATCCTTTTGGCAAGGGAAATGCTTACAAATACCTGCTTCTCAGCGACAAGAACAGGTTCGAATAAATAAATAACGCTTTCGCATCGATCTGCGATCTGCTTCATCAGTGCCGGCAGCCCTATGGCGCCCCCCCTCCTGGTCCTCTGGAGGGAATAATGCCCACCCCCCCCTTTTTTTCCTTCTTTAGACGCACCGACGCACGATAATACTACATGCCTTACTTTGCGGTGTTTTGGTTTGTCTATGTGAGACCAATTGTCAATAATATCTCAACCATACTCACTTCTTTTGAAATCCAAATTTACTCAACAACGTTGGCTGGTTGCTTGGCAGTGATGCGGTCCTCTTTAATCCTGACACTTTACACGTGCTTTTCTTAAAGCTATTTCTATTTTCATTACTATTTAACTTATATTTATCTAAAACTGATTGTGATGAAGATAAAGGCTTTGGGGGAGAATCACCGAAAGAAACCTGAAAATGAATTACAATTTTGGAAATACATTCTTTACGCCTCACTTCTAGTAATATTACACAGTACACCTGTTGATAACTAGACATCCTGAAGATTATAAATGTAAATGCAGGTGACCTGGGGACTAAAATAGAATGCCTAGTTATCAGTAAAAAGGATCTCTGGGTCGATTCACGTCGCTTCAAATACAAAACAAAGCAGCATTATGCTGCTATTCCGTGCAAGCGCGATCCATACACGGTCAAGCCGACCCATTCATGCTACAGCCATATATTATAATTTTTTATAGGAAAAGGGTGATAAGCAAGCACACAGTTCACCTGATAGTAAGTGGTTGCTGTGGCCCATAGACATCTACATCTATCCTCGTTTGCGAATCAAAATGAAAATGCGTTTTCATCCGTGAGGACTAAGATGGAATGCCTTTTTTCCAGTAAAAAGGGTCTCTGGTTCTCTACACTCACCATACGAAACACAGCAGCATTAAGCTGTTATTTGACACTGGTATTCTGTGAGAGCGTGGTCCTTGCCCGGTCGAGTCGAACCATTCGTGCTACAACTATACAATTAATATAGCTGCAGCATGGGTCTACCACGTGAAGACTGCAGCATGGTACTACAGTGGACGCTAGATAATCCGGCCCCGGGCTAATGCCCCACCAACCCCCACCCTTGTAATCCGACGTGCCTTTAATACGTAGGTACAATTTATCCTTCGCAAATACGTGGACACAGGACAAGTAGCAATTAGTTAGCGCCTCCACGAATCTAGCGTGAAGAGTATTATCTCAGTTTAAATCCGACTATGGTAGCAGCCTAGAAGGCATTCATTTATTTACTGTTTTTCATTATTTTATATTTGATACGTAATTTGTCGGACTACAAGGAACTCTTTTTCAATAAATTCCGGACTACCAGGGGACTGTGGGAGTATTCTATAGTCCGACAAATTTGATAATCCGACACCCTTGGCTTCCGACACCGCCTTGCAAGACTTTTGTCAGATTCCAGCGAATCAATTGTTTTTACTATGTTATACTTAATTTTTTTAGAAACCTGAAACAAAATGGAATGACAAAAACATTTTAAAAAAATAAAAAGAATAAAATAATTTAAACAAATTTCGTAGCTTCTGAAGTCAGTGATACGACATTTACGGTCTTATTACAAACCGTAGTAGTTGATTGTCTCCTCACATAATACTAACGTAAAGTAGCAGCTGAATGCTGCTGTGTTTCGTATGGTAATAGAGAATCTCAATGCCTTGTTTCCAGTAGAAACAAGGTCTCCCTTTTTACTGGAAACGAGGCATTCCATCTTAGTTCTCAGCGGTAACAACGCACATACATTTTGATTCTGAACTGAGTATAAATGTAGATATCTATGGGTATTCACTTACCATCATGTGGACTGTGACCCGTTTGTCACCTTTATGCTATAAAAAAGAAAGTTGGTTGCAGATGTTCATGATGGAACAGTATGTTTTATTGAATAAGAGTGATAGTAAGTGGATGCTGTGGTCCATAGACATCTACATCTGTAAACAAGAATCAAAATGCAAATGTGTTGTCACCCCTGAGGACTCAGATGGAAAGACTAATTTCCAGTGAAAAGAGTCTCTTACTTATCACGGTCTGTTAACTTGTTTGTGACTTTACTACAGAAATAGTTACCTGTGAATCAACTGGTGTCACCAATGTCTCCATAGGATATGTGTTATCTATCACAGAATCTTGACTTGATGGATAATTCGTTGATTGGGAATCCTCTTTTACTTTGAATGGATTTCTATTTTTTGGACTTGGCTCTAATATTGGACTTTTCCTACATTTCATTGGACTGTTGAAAGGAGAGTTTTCTTTCTGAGAGTTATCTAACTGCGAATCTGGAATTTCCGAGCACTGTGTGTCTATTTCAAGTGCATTATTAAAGATGTCCGATGTTGTTAACTTAAAGGGGTTCACACTTCTTTTATCTGGAAATTCTTCTATAGTTACATTATGTTTTGAAGTATCAGAATTTATTGGAGAATTTGCTGAATTATCACTACTGGATGCTGAACTAAAAAACTTGCTTTCAATGACATTGTCACCCAAAATTGTCCTAGGAAATTTACTAAGCCTTTTTAACACCGAAAAGCTGCCACTATTAAGGCATTTTCTAAACGATCTCTCTTTATTTTCTAATATTGGTGATTTTTCTTTTTCAACTGACAATTCATTTGAAATTTCGTCTTCAGTTAAAGCTATATTATGTACATTTTGACTTTCGGTATATGTTGCACTATCTGGTACAAAACCATTTACTCTTAGTTTTTTAGCCGCTGGTTCCACACAGTACATGTTGCTTAATGATTCTATAGTTAAACTGGAAAAAAAAATTAAAACAGTGACAGATCTTTAAAGTTTTAGACAGAAAGATAGTAACTTTATTCACCGCTACTAAACAATACACAGACATGAAATATACGCGTAATGAATTAAAATAAATAATTCATTGGATATTTGCAACGAAAAAGCCAACGACTCAGCATTATGCTGCTGTAATGTTGGTGCATGGCTGTTATTCTACCGCCGCCATAAACAGCACCTACGATCAGTCTTCAGGCATAGCTGTACAATTAAATAACGTAATAACTACCATATAAATCAAATAATACATTTGACATTATATTTGTCATCATCAACATTGATTATGTAAATTACGGCTTATTCAAGTACACTTTTGAACATGTGCCTCCTTCATAGTTTGTTTTTCAGTTTATATTTAGGGGGAAGGCCCCTAAGCCCGGACGGCTCCTAAAGCCGGACAGAATCTGAATCAGTGCGAAAAAGCGCGCCAATTTGTTGCTTGAGTCGTGGTTAGAAAGCGTTTCCCAAGTCATCGTGAAGTGTGGGGGGGAGCGTGTCAATAGTTAGTGCTGACTCGTTCGGCGTGGAGCGTGTAGCAAATTTTAAGGTTAGTAAAAATTTTGTTCGAAGTAATTTTTTGGGCTCTGTAAACAGTATTTAAAGTATGGGATGATAATCATTGTTATTAATTATTATTGCTATTGTACTAATCTGATATAACCCAGGTGTTTTTTAAGATTCATAACACATAATGTGAATGAGAATTTTTCTTGTATGTACTTAAGGGTCCCTAAGTTCGGACACTCTCAAAGTCCCCTAATACCGGACAGTTTTACAGTAAGTTTATTTTTGTTGTAGTTATTATTTTTGTGTTTTGTTTTTCAGATTCAACATGGATAAACCCAAACCGAGTTGTGGGAATACCCCCAAACATGAAATATTGAAAAAAGCTCAGTTAGCTACATTTGTGATTTTTGCAGGTTGTACAATTAAAATTTTGTAATGGAGAAGATAACCATTTTTTGTTTTATATGCCAAAAAATTCTACAAAAAATTATGAGAATAACTGTGTTTTTAAATTTTTTCTATCTTCAAAACTGACCGAGATATAAAGGCGCAAAGTTAACATTTTCGATCTAAGCCGCGGGCCGAGCGCGACATCGTTGATGACGTCACAAGTTCCATCTTCGTGCGAGCGACCCGACGCGCACTTAGAAAATCAAAATATTTACTCGAATGTGCCCGTCGCATTCGGATCTATCTATCTATTTTTAACAAGAAACATTATAGTAGAACATGACACCATCTACATATTAAATATTGTGCTGTGCCTCAAGGTAAAAATACGGCCACAAAAACACCTGAAAAGTTGTTTTTTAATGTGCCTAGAAACCCTACCATCAGAAAAAAATGGACAAATGTTATGAGAAGAGCACATCCTTTAGGACCGAACACGGTAGCATTTTGTTGTGAGGATCATTTCGATGTAAGTATTCAAATAATAATAACCTTCACATGATAGGTCTTGGTTATTGCTAGTAAATGCTTTCTATTAGGCATGTAGGTACCTACTCGAGTCGCAGTGTTTAAGTAACTAACGATTCATTGAACCTTTCCACGCTTAATGATCATTATAATTTCAAGAAGAAACAATACCTAATACCTACATATTTAACTAAAACTACTTCAGTGTAAATAAACATCCAAACTTGGGTAAAGTACCTATGTAATGTAGATAAGTCAATGAACTGTCCTGAGTTCGTAAGTTTAGATACCTACCTATGTTTGCAGTAAATTTTAAAATGTTTATAATGCATATAAAGGTTAAAATATGGAATATGTTAACAACGTTTTTATATTTTTACGATATTTCGAGCAAAAACTAAACACACATGCAGAGCTGTTCAACTTTCATACTTTGCGGGCCGCAAATAATGGAATAAGTTTGATTATGAAGTGGAGCACTTAAATTTTTTTTCTTGTTGTCGTATTTTTATGTATTACATAGTTGGTACATATTTTAAATATTGATGGAATACAAATTATGAGGTTACTTATTTTTTATAGACTTTAAAAATAAGTTTGTATTTTGTTCTGGTTCGAAAACGATTTGGAAAACTACGTGAAGTACAAACTAGTTGGTGGTCCCCTCAAACTTAAAAAGATGTTTTGCCTCACAAGTTTGCTTGTCAAAATCGGTGAGGATATTAGCCACTTAGCAACCGTTACATACTTTGAAGCAATTTCTCACTTTTTACATCAAAGTATACTTTGCGCTTTCGTATTTAGCTTAAATATTAGTTTCACAATATATTGCACAGAATATATTGACACAGGAAGTAATTAAGTCACTTAAAAAGTAAAAACTTCCGACATTACGGTGATCATTCCTAGGACTGAATCAAATTCAATTACAAATTTTTTATTGAAAATTGCCAACAAGCCTCGAAAAGTAGATAAATAATTAAAGATAACTTGCCGCTCCATTGTATTTTCCATGATATCCGATATAATAATTTGTAATTCACAATTTTAAAAGCAAAATATCACACGTTTATTCAACGAAATCAACGGAACTTTAATGACAATGACAAGATTCTTTTTATTTTTTTCTATAGACGTTACTAGTAGTAACGTATATCATACAGCCAAGTTCATAATGAACATAGTCACGGTCTTATTCCACAGAGAAAGATAAAGAAATAAACGAATTTAGCCGCGAAATGCGACCGTGTTTTAATGGCGTGTTTAAATAAATTTAATTTTAATTTTTTACTGGCTGAAATCAGCCACCTCACAGACGAGACCGATAGGCTGAACCTATTCTTATCATTAGCAAATGAAACCCAGAAGTATTAATGTAATAATGGGTACCTAGGTTATAAAATATTATCTTATGCGTATTTCAGCCGCGACAAAATCTTTGTTTCTTAGAAAATATTCCGCCACCATCATTTCACGGACTATTGGAAGGTTGTCAGATTGACCCTTTTGAAACCCTTCTTCCATCATTAAATACTTAAAAAAACACCGGAGCGAATAAGGGCAAACAACTCACCCGCGAAATATTACTACAAACGTATGATCGGCGCGCTGGAACGGTATGGCGGCGCGGCCGCATGGAACGAATGACGTCACGCGCTACTCGCGGGCACGGGCGAGATTTTAGAAATGTACGTAAACTTTCCACGCTTATAACTTCGGTAATAGTGCACCGATCGATGTGAAATAAAAACTAGAATTATGTGTTTGGTCTAGACTTTTTACTTACGTACTTAAAAGTCTAATATTGTAACCTTGTTATCTTCTCCATTTTATACAAACCGTTCCTAATTATGACCAAAGTTAATGACAATTAAGAATAGTTTTCTTTATAAACAGCTGATTTGATCAATTTTAATAGATATTCTTACGAATTGTTTGTTAAAATAATGTTTAGGTTTAAAAATGAACGAAAACTTGGCTGTCCGTTATTGGGGGACCTTTTTAAAAACGTCCTTTTTTCTATGTTAAATGTTCCTTAGTAAGATTTGAGGCTGTTGATATATCTGTGTTGATTAAGTATATAGTAGTGAACTTATTAAAGTGAAATAAACAAATGAGACTATTATACGTTCTTTTTTATTTTTATTGTTCCTTAAGTGTCCGGTTCTCGGTGACCTCCCCCTAATTATTTAATAAAACCACTTATACGGATTTTATCGCGTTTAATTAACTATTTTAACTTATTTTGAATTCCCGACGTTTCGGGTGCTTTACAGCACCCATGGTCATGAGATGTTTGACGTCCCAATGTCATAGTTAGCCCGGCTGCCTTCAGTTTTAGAATATTAATTTTTCCATTTTTGTAATAAAACCAGAATAAATATAATTTCTTTGTTAGATTCACTCATTTTGGCGGACATAAAAACAATTGAAAAATATCGGGAAAGTGTTTTTAACCTTTTCTTAATGTCCTAAATGTATTGATATTAAAACTAGCCAGATAAAAACATTACAACCAAAGAGATTTTTCTTCAATTTTATGCAAACAAAATACGAAAAAAAACTTTTTCCCCGACCTATTAAATTCACATGAAATAAAACCAGTATTTATACAATGCTATATGATTTTAAAAAAAAAACATAATCTACTTTGAAGTGGAAGAGATAAAACATTCCGAGCAAAGCAACATGACATAAATAAATAAAATAAATACATAATAATGATATACCTCCCCATAGACTGGCTCATATATTTATATGTTTGCAGTAGTTGGCATGCTTAGCAGGCGGGTTGGCAATTCTAGATTTTTGTTATTTTGAGTTGTTATCAGGAAGACGCTGCCGTCCATCATTCATCCATCATCAAATTATAATAACATAAGGATAAGTAAGCGAAAGTATGCTCTTATATCAGATTTGGTTGCGCGGAAAACCATTCGTATTTATTTATTTTGACGGTAGGCTGCCAAATCGGTTATCTCTTTCCAAAACGATATCATTCATACCCTCCTCGGGGTGGTGGGGTGTTAGCGGAAAGAAGATGATTCTAGAATATCACGTAATCATTGCAACCGAAGATATAAAAGGCACGCGCGACCGACGCGCGCTCTCTTCCCGCCGCTCTTCCCGCCGCGCTCGTTGTTGGAACCACACCGCTAGTAGAACCGCTTTAGCCTGGAAGCAGTCGAGCTCCAGGAAACCAGCCTCACCTCGTGTGAGATATAGTCGCGCACCGCCTCTCTCCAGAGTGTCTGTCCAGAAGAAGTTCCAGAAGTCGCAGCTATAGTGCCCAACAGCAGAGAAGAGACACCCCGGTGAGTCAATATTCCTAATAATATTGCCTGTATTTGCCTGCTTGATATAACTATGTTTTAACCCGCTCCAATTTTGTTTTCTCCTAATCAAGCAGGATTCCTTTCATCGATTTGGCAAATAATAGTTCGTTTTTTAAGGAAGAGCGAGTGCATTGTACCGCATGCTATAGTCGCCGTTTATATAAGTATAGAAACATTTTGTAGATACAGTCCACTTAGATTAATAGCTCGCGTAATAGGTTTAAGGTTCGACCGGGGAATTAGACTTCGGCAACCTTAGGCTCGACGCTCCACCAAGATTAGTAAGCGAAAGTATGCTCTTATATCTTTTAAACATGTTAAATGTTAGTACTTTTTATAGAATAGGTAGAATATAATTTTTATAGCACACAATCTACCTGGTGGGAAGTGGATGCTGTGGCCCAACTCCTGAGGACTATGATAAAATGCCTCGTTTCCAGTAAAGGGGGTTTCCAATTCTCTACAATCACCATACGAAACACATCAGCATTAAGCTGTGGTCCTGGTGTGGTCCTTGCCCGGTCGAGCCAACCCATTCATGTTACAACCATAATATACTCTGGCTCTGCCGCGTAAAAAACAATTGATCAAAAAAGGATTATTGAATAAAATACGAACAAAAATATGAGTGAAGACACTGATTGGAATATTTACCTGTCATCTTGAGTCTCTGGCACATGTTTACTAACTAAATTTACAACTTTCTTTCTCACTATTGTCTGAGGAACTGCTATAATTGGCTCTGATTTTTTCTTCTTTTTCAACCAAGGTGTTGTTTCTTCCAGGTATTGTTTAAACTCTTCGTTCCATATACTGGGATGGTTAGAAGCACCTTTCTCATTCCAGCCTTCTGTTTTAATATTACTTATCTAAAATAGTAACTTAAGATGAAGTAACTGTGTCATATGAAATACCGTTACAGCTAATTTAAAGTCCACTGCTGGACATAGACCTCCCCCATAGATTGCCTCATAGGGGGATATTTTCCATACTTGCAACGCTTGTCAAGCAGTTTGGCAACCATAGTTTTTTTTAATTTGTCATTATTATTGTTTCCCTCTGTCAACTGTTACGACACCCACGGGATGATATGGGGTAGTAGATATTCTTACACCGCCACTTCACGGTAAATATGAAACACACTAAGTAAAAAAATTCGTTACATCCCTATTTCGTCCTGTGGGCATCGCACAAGTAACATCAAAATAATAAAATAGTAAAATCTTATAATACGAATAGAAATTGAAACATTTTTTGTAAATAACACTTATATTCAAAGCCATCATATACTTATTGAAAGGCATCATTCATCTTATGTTTAATTTACGATAGATTCAGAAAATACCTCTGTCCTTGGAAAAATCAGTAACAAACCCAGTGGACATTTAAAAAAAAAGAGAGCAGTACACAATCATAAAAAATATGTATGAAAATAATCTGTGCCGTGAGCCGTGTGGAGGTGGTGAAGACCATCGGGAGGATCTGAAAGCTTTCGTTAGACAGGGGCATAAGCATTATATAACGCTAAACGTCAAAAACAGGCAACCGAAAGCAGCGTCAAAAGTGTAATACCTCGGTATGGGATAGCTAATCTAATAAATAAAATAAAAAGCCAAACGTGGCTATTTTGACAAACCATCCCAGCCATTGAGTTATACATTACTAGAGGAGCAAACCACATTACCGCACGTCGAAAAAAGTGTAACCACTATCCAACCGCGTACAACGTAGTTTTGAAATTACTAAACTTAAAATAAATAAACATATATCTGTCTCACTTACACAAGTTGCGAAAACAATACCGTCGCTAAGATTAGATAAAAATAGACACACAAACATGCAATGGTGGGTCTGTGTGGCTTACTATATGAAATTTTACCCAAAATACGCAATAAAAAGGAGTATTTTTAAGCTGCAGTTAAGTGTTTTTATTTTAAAAAGGTATATTATCTTATCAGATGAATAGAAGTAAGCATAACTGATGAAATAAAAGATATTTTTTAAGTATTTTTATTGTTCTAATAAATCAAACAATATAAAATAATTAATAAAATATATGTATTTAAAATCTATCATGAATAAACTAAAATAAGAATAATTAATTATTTTGTATGAAAGTTAAAACGTAGTTTTTATTATAATTTCCAAATAATTAAAATCAGAGGTAACAAATTAACTTACTCCATTAATTATATAGTCTCCCATTAATGTTGGATAATTAGAATAGCGGAAAAGTAGCAACATTGAACCTAAATCGCAATATTCGATTATTTTATTTTATTATTTGAGGTTTTTACGTTTAAATGAAAACATGAACTAAAACTTATTACGTGGAAAGTGATTCCGCTTGATTTATTATGATTTTATGACCTTGAATCGTATTTTTTCACTACGCATTTACCCATTTTTTGTCGCGGATCGTTCGGCTCAACTCGGTCGGCGTTACATTGAACACTGAACTGACGTCAGCTAGGTATATGGCTGTGACCATATGTGCAGTGGTAACGCTTTGGCGCGATAATTACTAATCTAGCGTGATATATAAATCAATGATCCCAGCAGCTGGAGAGGCCCATATCCAGTTGTGGATTTTTAGAAGTCGATAAAGAGGAAGTGTCAATTCGGATGTCAACGCGTACACTGCTGGCCATAAGAGAAAGCGCTAAGTCTCTCAGTGAGTTATGGAAAAAGTTATGCTCGGAGTTTCTCTGCGTGACAGAATTCGTAATGAAGATTCGAATAGAAGATATCTGCAATACGACTGGAGTAACCAACGTAGCCCAATGGGCCAGCATGCTGAAGTGTTAATGGAACAGCCATATGTCTCAAAGAACTGATGGGGAAGAAAGTAGCACCCGCTCCACACTATATGTAGTTGATGAATGTAGGTGGCTTAGGACAGTGTTTTGTGGCATTTTTGACGAAAAGCTGCCTTGATTACGATTATGATGACTGTACTTAGATGAAATGAAGTTATAGGATGAAACCTACCAAGACATTTTAGCGGTATTGAAAATGAAAAATAACATATTAGTATAATATATTCGAACCCCATTTTCACGATTGTCCGGATTCCAGTCATCCATTTTCTTCAAGCTGAATGGGTCCAAATTCCCAAGCGCTAATTGATATGCAACTTTTGGATCCAGCAGCTCACCGGCATTGACACACAATACCTGTTCAATATCTGAAAACAACAAATCCACACAATACCATTTGAATACCAGCGTAAAATAACAGGTTAATATTGCTGTTTCGTGTGGTGAGTGTAGAGAATCGTAGACCCGTTTTTACTCGAATCGAGGCATTCCATCTTAGATCCCTGAGGTCTAAGATGGAATGCCTCGATTCGAGTAAAAACGTGTCTCCGATCCTGACAGCGCATCTGCATTTTAATTCCTAATCGAGGTTAAATGTAGATGCCTATGGGCCACAGCATCCATTTACCATCAGGTGAACTGTGTGATCGTTTGTCACCCTTATTGTGTAAAAAAAAACATGCGTGCGGAAATATAAAATACAAATAACTTACGGTAAATTATTAATTTAATATTACAATTTAAACTACGAGTTTACAAACGGTATAAATATAAGAAAATTTAATTTTATAGTAAATAAATGTTACAATCCTTTTAATATATATATATTACACATGTCGAGCGATAAATTAATAATTATCACATGCGAGATGGACACATAGATATTATATTTTCTTTCGAGTAAAATTATAATAGCGCCACCTACTTCATTCTATAGGTAGTCACTTTATCGAACAACTGATTGACACCCAAGGTAGTATGTAAAATAAACGCTAGATGGCATGAATTTATGAAATCATGAATTTTTAATGAATGTTTTTTTTTTTCAATATGGTTAATTGTATTTATTAATGTTTTTACTGTTTACTGCCGCACTTCGCTTCTATACAAAAATCATAGATTATGAAATTTAACCATACAGATGGGAAACGCACGAAACTACCTACTAACAGTTTTGATGGTTTTTTTTTTTTAATTCAAATTAGTATTACTTGGACTCATTTATTTTTGTACTTATTTTATTTAAATCCGACCATGTTTAAAATAACTAAAGAAGTCATAGAAATTGTAAATGTACTTTTAAAAGTACGGCACAGCCACTAATTTTTACTAGTAGATTAATTTCCCTTCGAATGTTTATACTCTTTTCGATATACCTTAAATAGTACTCACTAATTACAAAAAGATTTATATAAATTTTACCTACTACGAATTTGAGATTTGGCCGTTCTTCACTGCTTGTTTATTCCATAGGCACACACCTTCGTACCTTGTTGAACGAAACGCGTAAGCGACGCCATTTCGCCGTGTTTACGACTTTTTTCTCGCGAGCATTGAGCTATAATGCTTCCTATCTCATTTCCTCCCACGTTAAATTTTATGAATTTATGTGTCTGTCTCTTTTTACTGTTGCTTTTTCTTTTCATAGACTTTCAAATCACGATGCTAAAGAAGTTTTCACTTCAAAAAAAAATACAATAAATAGAATCAAACACGCCAAACACAAGAATTCTTAATGGTTTTTAGACAGTGATATTTAAATCACCTGATCAACCTGGTCATCAATTGAACAATATGACCACAAAATGCCTTGTAATCAAGGGTAGTTGACTTGGACACTTGAATATCTTTAGGACCTCTAATGCTGTAACCAAATACCGGTGGTTACTTGTAAATAGGTCGGCACAACCGCAAAAGTACTCGCAGAATAATGGATGTGAAACAGTTGATAACACTATTTCGTATAATTAGTGAGGGACACCCCAAACTAACTGATAACTGTGCAATTCATATCTTTAAAGAATAAGGATTCTATGGACCAAAGTGCAGCTTACTATCTGTATTTATTTGCAAATGTTTGTAATTGAGAGAAAAACAAAAATTAGGTATTAATTACTAGTGTAGTATTAATTAGTAGTGTAGTAGTAGTTCTGAGGTAACACACAAAAAAATACAATCAAATTGAGTATCTCCTGTTTTTGAAGTCGGTTTATGGTTAAAGATATTTTGTTCTCAAAAGAAATATACATTTCACTTAATGAGAGGTTACAATATTCAAGTTATAAATGGGTTATGAGTATACAGATAGCAAAAAATATATATATATTAACATTAAAAAGGGAGGAAAGAGTTTCGTGACATACAACTTCTTACTAGTTTAGGCATACAACTTAATACTTCCAATATTATCGTTTTGTGTATTGATGTACAAGTGTTTAAAAATGTTAATCTATTTCAACTCAAATAGACTCCTAAAATATATACAAATCGACTAATATAATGTACTGCAGTCTGGTATGTCTATCATTATAATATGGAAACAAATCTTTAACACCAAATAAACAAAGTAGTGGGATGTCTTATGCATACCTTCATCATCTGGCTCTGTTAACCGCACCATCTTCCTGTCCAAGGGATCATAAACATATTGATGCTTGAACGTTGCCTCTGCTTTGAGAAAGCTCTCCCTGTACTCATCTGTTACTACGAGATTTGATCGGTTAAAGAAACTTGGCAGTTTTCTTAGAGCCTGAAGAAAAAGTTTGATAACTGAAAATGTTTGTGTTGTCTGACTTAAAAAATATTTTAAATTATTAATTGCCTTGTTGTGAAGGCAGAGTTTATTGCAATACCAAAAATGCAATGATAAAACAGAGAAAACTAAAAACAAAAATATAAACCCACTTCCTCCACCTCTAAGAAAAAATTATTATAACTAAGAGATGATTATTTCTTCTTGCTACAAAACCCTGATAAAATCAAAGGTCTTTAACTCGCACCCTGTAGTGGTATGCACATATGTTGGTACTTTACTTTTGATAGAATGTTAAATGACAAACCCTCAGGCTAAAGATTACCAGGGTCATAGTTCAAAGTTGAAGATTTAGGTTTTCCCTAACATAAATCTTTTACTTTTTTATTGTTATTGAAAATAAAAGCATCAACTTACATTGGCAAAGTTCGAGTCCTGCGTCGCAACCACAAACTGCCTTGCTTTAGCTAAACCTATGCCAGGCAATGATGGTAAATAGTCACATCCAGACATGATGCACATTTGTCTGAACTTGTCAAATGTATAATTTTCTATGGCACATTTCATTACTAATGGCAATTTCACCGTTTCTACTAAAGTCCCTGTCCCATCAAGGTCCATTTTGAAAAGCACCTGACAAAACAAACATCCCAAGTCATTATTTCTCAAAGATTTTTAGTACATCATAGTATTATATGTGGTGGTTTTATATGTGGTAGAGCCATGCTGCAGTTATATTAGTAGTATACTTAATTGTAGCACGAATGGGTCGGCTCGACCGGGGAAGGACCACGCTCTCACAGAATACCAGCGTAAAATAGTAGCGTAATGCTGCTGTGTTTCGTATGCTAAATGTAGCGAACCGGAGACCCTTTTTACTGGAAACGAGGCATTCCATCTTAGTCCTTACAGGTGACAACGCATCTGCATTTTGATTTGCAATCGAGGATAGATGTAGATGTCTATGGGCCGCAGCAACCAGTTACCATCAGGTGGACTGTGTGCTCGCTTGTCACCATTACTCTACAAAAAAAGGTCACATTTATTTTAATTCTAATCATCCTGATTTTATTTATTTAAAACTATGTATAGCCGCATGTTTCTATACGTAGTTTCACACGGAAGCCGTCGGCAATACCTAGGCTGAGATCTATAGACTGTAGTATATGCTTAGCATAATCGTTGATTCTGAATTTATAGTTGTATTGGGCTAAGTTAAAGCTAAGCTAATATTTTTTAAAAAATATTTAAAAATCGAAAATAATCCAAATTGTATTTCATAAATAAGTTACTATTACATTTAAGTCAAGGTCAAGCACAGTCAAATCACTGTTTCAAACTTGAATCTTTTGGTTTATTGATATTGTTTGTATTTCAATTTTAATAATGTAAATGTTTGGCTAAAATTGCTGTATTTTTTCGGCTGAATCGACAATTGTGGACGGGAATGGATGAGAAGTGCGCAAATTCTCAAACAAAAATAAGATTTGATTTCTTATAGTTACGCGAACACTGCACATTGAAATAATACTAGTTTTTACGGAATTTATCACGTATATTTAACTTTTTAAATACCCGCCGTTTCGAACGCTTTACAGCACTCATGGTCACGGGCGGGACTGAGATGTTCAACGTCCATATGTCATAGTTAACCGCGGTTACCATAGATTAAAATTTAACTTTTGTTCCGATCTATGCAGTATGAACTTATGGTATCTCGAAGTCTTGCAGTTGTATGCTTGGGTTGGGATTTAATTTTATTTATTATAGGATCCCAAGCAGATGGTAGCACCCAGCCATCTTCTCTATTGAAATTAGGATGTTTTTTGATTTCAATAGCCTCGCGAATCATCCTTGGAAGGAATCGGTGTTCTTTAGCGAGGATCTGCGGTCTATCAAATCTGATGTAGTGACGGGGGCGATCCTGTACATGTTCACAGACTGCAGACTTCCCGGAGCGTCGATTGTTCACATCAGCTATATGTTCTTTAACGCGGATTTTTATTGATCTTTTAGTTTGTCCTATGTAGGAGAGACCACATTCACAATCAAGCTTGTGCACTCCTGCATCTTGCAGAGGGACATTACACTTGACGGATGGTAAAAACTGACCAATCTTCTTCAGCGGCTTGAAGTATGTTTTGATGGAAGCGCGCTTCAAGATGTAGCCAATCTTGTCAGTGACTCCTCTAACATATGGTAGTACAGCAGGTACACGCTCAACTGTGGCCGGCTTCACTTGTTCACTGTGACGTAGGCGCGGGACTCGAAGCTTGTTGTCATGCAAAACTTGCTTGACATGGTGGAGCTCTGCAGCCAGGTGTTTACTGTCACAGATCCCTCGTGTTCTCCGAAACAAAGATTTACCCACGGTAGCTAACTGTGAAGGATGGTGGTGAGAATCACCGTTTAAATATCTATCTGTATGGGTCTTTTTTCTATACACAGTATGGCTCAAGGTGTTATCAGGATTCCGAATTACTAACACATCTAGAAAAGCTAAGGAATTGTTTGCCTCTAACTCTATATTGAACTGAATTTTAGAATTTTTAGAGTTAAGATGGTCTAAAAATGCAGTTACTTTATCTAAAGGTAGAATTGTGAAAGTGTCGTCTACGTACCGCTTGTAGAATCTTGGATTTATGGGAGAACTAAGCAGGGCTTTCTCTTCAAAGTCTTCCATGTATATGTCGGCGACAATGGTAGATATAGGTGAGCCCATCGCCATACCATCTACTAGCTTGTAGAACTCCTCCTTCCACAATAGGTAGCCAGATGTAAGGCAGTGTCTGAGTAATACTGCATATTCTACGGGCATGTTGTTTTCTTCCAGCCTTCTAGTTACAATTGAGATGCAGTCTTCAACAGGTAAGCATGTAAACAATGACTGCACATCAAAACTGACCATAGTTTCATTGTCTGCCAGATGTAGGTCTTTAATCTCGCTGACAAAATGGTAGGAATTCTTTATGTGTGCTCTTGTATGTCCCCTGCGCGGTGAGAGTATTTTCGCTAAGTGTTGAGCCAATCTGTAAGTTGGTGAATCGATTTGGCTCACTATGGGACGTAATGGAGCATTGGGCTTGTGTATTTTTGGTAACCCATACAATTTTGGTGATTTGGCGCACGTAAGTATTATCCATTTTACGTCCAGATTTAATTTTTCGGAGTGTTTCTTTAAACGAATGACGAACGATTATGGAAACGCCACGGTAGTCATGGATACGTCAGATTATAATTCTAAAATACAAGAACTTTTGTCGGATGTAAGAACTTATAAAAAAGGTTAAAAACGACCCAACAAATAGCACACTAAAAACAACTAGTGACCTCATAAAGAAACACTCCGAAAAATTAAATCTGGACGTCAAATGGATAATACTTACCACCAATACACCAAAAATACACAAGCCCAATGCTCCATTACGTCCCATAGTGAGCCAAATCGATTCACCAACTTACAGATTGGCTCAACACTTAGCGAAAATACTCTCACCGCTCAGGGGACATACAAGAGCACACATAAAGGATTCCTACCATTTTGTCAGCGAGATTAAAGACCTACATCTGGCAGACAATGAAACTATGGTCAGTTTTGATGTGCAGTCATTGTTTACATGCTTACCTGTTGAAGACTGCATCTCAATTGTAACTAGAAGGCTGGAAGAAAACAACATGCCCGTAGAATATGCAGTATTACTCAGACACTGCCTTACATCTGGCTACCTATTGTGGAAGGAGGAGTTCTACAAGCAAGTAGATGGTGTGGCGATGGGCTCACCTGTATCTCCCATTGTCGCCGACATATTCATGGAAGACTTTGAAGAGAAAGCCCTGCTTAGTTCTCCCATAAATCCAAGATTCTACAAGCGGTACGTAGACGACACTTTCACAATTCTACCTTTAGATAAAGTAACTGCATTTTTAGACCATCTTAACTCTATAAATTCTAAAATTCAGTTCAATATAGAGTTAGAGGCAAACAATTCCTTAGCTTTTCTAGATGTGTTAGTAATTCGGAATCCTGATAACACCTTGAGCCATACTGTGTATAGAAAAAAGACCCATACAGATAGATATTTAAATGGTGATTCTCACCACCATCCTTCACAGTTAGCTACCATAGGTAAATCTTTGTTTCAGAGAGCACGAGGGATCTGTGACAGTAAACACCTGGCTGCAGAGCTCCACCATGTCAAGCAAGTTTTGCATGACAACAAGCTTCGGGTCCCGCGTCTACGTCACAGTGAACGAGTGAAGCCGGCCACAGTCGAGCGTATACCTGCTGTATTGCCATATGTTAGAGGAGTCACTGACAAGATTGGCTACATCTTGAAGCGCGCTTCCATCAAAACATACTTCAAGCCGCTGAAGAAGGTTGGTCAGTTTTTACCATCAGTCAAGTGTAAAAAGGAGTGTACAAGCTTGATTGTGAATGTGGTCTCTCCTACATAGGACAAACTAAAAGATCAATAAAAACCCGCGTTAAAGAACATATAGCTGATGTGAACAATCGACGCTCCGGGAAGTCTGCAGTCTGTGAACACGTACAGGATCGCCCCCGTCACTACATCAGATTAGATAGATTTGCTTGGGATCCTATAATAAATAAAATTAAATCCCAACCCAAGCATACAACTGCAAGCTTCGAGATACCATAAGTTCATACTGCATAGATCGGAACAAAAGTTAAATTTTAATCTATGGTAACCGCGGTTAACTATGACATATGGACGTTGAACATCTCAGTCCCGCCCGTGACCATGAGTGCTGTAAAGCGTTCTAAACGTCGGGTGTTTAAAAAGTTAAATATACGTGATGAATTCCGTAAAAACTAGTATTATTTCAAAAATAAGATTTTTTCAGAAATTCGAAATAAGTTTGAAATTACGTAAATAGAAAATTGATTAATGCTATTTAAAACTATAAAAAAACTGCGGTTGCCAAACCGCTCGCCAAGCGTGGCAACTATGGCAAATATCCCCCCATGAGTAACGACGCAAACAAACGGCCCCCAGTCCCCGGCGGCCCCGCTATTCCTGGCTACGGTGGCGACCATGGTAACGGCGGGGCAGGGGGTGCTAAGAATCTCCGGTGGAGGTTCGGTTGCCACCTACGACGACTCGACCTGGCAACATATAACGCACGCACCCTGAGGACTGACGAGAAGATGAGTTGGAAGAAGAGGTAGACAAGTTGCGCTGGCATATTATTGGGTTATCCGAGGTCCGAAGAGAGGGGGAGGACACGGTAATCCTCGAGTCCGGCAACTTGTTCTATCACCGGGAGGGCGACCATCTGTCCCAAGGAGGTGTCGGATTTATCGTCCACAAGTCTCTCGTCAACAACGTTGTAAAGATTGGGAGTGTGTCGACGATGGTCGCGTTCCTGATACTCAGAATCACCAAACGGTATTCGCTGAAGGTCATACAGGTTTACGCACCAACCTCGGCACATCCCGATGAGGGGGTGGAGGAAATGTATGAGGATATTTCCAGAGCCATGCATTCCTCCAAAACCCACTACACGGTGTTGATGGGAGACTTCAACGCAAAACTAGGCACAAGAGAAAGCGGTGAGCTGAAGGTAGGGAAATTTGGAGTAGGACAACGGAACCGTAGGGGCCAGCAGCTGCCGGCTTTATGGAGAAAGACTCTTTATGATGAACTCTTTCCTCCAGAAGCGGCCCCACAGGAAGTGGACCTGGTCGAGCCCCGACGGTTCGACAAAAAATGAGATTGACTCCATTATGACGACCAGACGCCAACTGTTCAGTGTTGTCTCAGTGATCGCAAGGGTGAAAACTGGCAGCGATCACCGAATGGTTAGAGGCACACTGAACCTAAACGTTAAGTTGGAGAGGTCTCGTCTAATGAAGTCAACGCTCCGTCCCCCTCGTGCTCTAATCCAGAATCCTGAAACCTTTCAGCTCGAGTTACGTAACCGCTTTCAGTGCCTAGAAGATTGCAATGCAGTGGACGATATGAATGACAAGCTCTTGGAAACTGTCCATGCGGTCGGAGCTAAGTTCTGCAAGACCGGCCGCAGAAGAACACAAAAGCTCTCCGATCACACTCTTAATCTCATGGCTGTTAGACGGGAGATGAGGCTGCAATCGTCAACAGATTTGACAGCATACAGGCAACTGAACAGACAGATCTCTAAATCCATGCGGCGAGACTTACGCAAATTTAATACTGCTTGTATTGAAGAAGCGATTGAGCGGAACCAGGGCTCCAAAGTCTTTGCCAGAGATCTGTCTGCCAGTAAGAGCCAACTGTCAAAGCTGAAGACTGAGTGTGGCAGCATCGTTTCCGGGACACCTGAGATTCTGAGTGAGATTGAGAGGTTCTATGGGCAGCTGTACACATCATCATTGGAGCCACACGCAAGTGTGAGTAATGATCCAAGAGCGGGTCTTATCCGACACTATTCCGATGATATCCCGGACGTCAGTCTGAGCGAGATTAGAATGGCTCTCCAGCACCTTAAAAACGGCAAGTCCCCGGGCGAGGATGGAATTACAGCGGAGCTTCTGAAAGCGAGTGGAAAACCGGTACTTGAAGTCCTTCAGAGGTTCTTTAATTCCGTCCTCCATGGTGGCACTACTCCGGAGGCGTGGAGCAGAAGTGCGGTGGTCTTGTTCTTCAAGAAAGGTGACAACGCCCTCTTGAAGAACTACAGACCGATATCCCTTCTGAGCCGCGTCTACGTGCTGTTTTCGAGAGTCATTACGAATCGTCTCGCACGCAGACTCGACGACTCAAAACCTGAAAACTAAGTTGTACAACTAGACATATGGAACTGAGACGTGGTCCTTCACTGCTGGCCGTATGAGGACGCTCAAAGTCGCTCAGCGAGCTATGGAGAGGGCTATGCTCGGAGTTTCTCTGCGTGATAAACTTAGAAATGAGGATATCCGCAGTAGAACCAGAGTGACCGACATAGCCCAACGGATTAGTAAGCTGAAGTGACAATGGGCCGGCCATATAGCTCGAAAAACCGACAACCGTTGGGGAAAAAAGGTTCTCGAGTGGCAGCCTCGTACCGGTAGACGAAGTGTGGGGCGACCCCCACTAGATGGAGTGACGACCTGGTAAGACATGCAGGAAGTCGATGGATGCAGGTGGCTCAGGACCGTGCTTTGTGGCATACCTTGGGGGAGGTCTATGTTCAGCAGTGGACTTGTAAAGGGCTGTAATGATGATGATTATTTAAAACTAGAAGACTGCCTAAAACTAACTATTTATTGTTATGAATAATTTGAGTGACATAAAAACAACAATTTTAAATTAATACGGTGGTTTTTTACATGGAAGAGCCATGCTGCAGTTATATGAGTAGTATAGTTGTAGCACGAATGTAGTGTAGCTCGACCGGGGAAGGACCACGCTCTCACAAAATACTAGCGTAAAATAGTAGCTTAATGCTGCTGTGTTTTGTATGGTGAGTGTGGAGAACTGGAGACCTTTTTTACTGGAAAGGAGGCATTCCATCTTAGTCCTCACGGTTGACAACGCATCTGCATTTTGGTTTGCAATCGAGGATAGATGTAGATGTCTATGGGCCACAGCAACCACTTACCATCAGGTGGACTGTGTGCTCATTTGTCACCCTATCCTATAAAAAAATGTCCTGAGTTTTTCGTAAGTCGTCGATTTCGTTGAATTAGGCTTTGCTAAACGCGCACTCAGCACGACTTCGAAGTTAGCTCTATAAATACCGACCTTAGCTCGAGAGTATGAGTAAAGTATGAACAAAATCAAAGTACGGTCTATAGACCATTGATTTTGTTCATACTTTACTTGAGATCTGTAGATCTCAGCCCTAGTTTTAGACATGAATAAATTGAATTGCTCATAAATTATTAAGATTGCGTATCAAAAAATTTACCTTAGTGCATCCAAACAAAATCAAATCAGAGTCCTCTGTGATAACTAACTGTGCAATATTTTTAATATTGAGGTAAGCAAGTTGCGCGTCAGCCTCGTAGGGTGCTACAATGCAATCCACATTGCGCTTTCTGCACTCTTTGATAAGCGCCAGCGCCATCTCGTGAGTCACGTCCACACTCCGCCGCATGTATGAACGCGCTTCATCCATCTCAAAGATAATAAAGAATTATCAATAACAAAACAGACCACAAACGTACACAACTTGTTATGTAAATAAGTTAATGTTCTTCTTTTTTATCAACTAGTAAAAGAGCACTGCTGGGCCTCTATAGTTATTTAGTATGTTCGGCATGAGTTGATAATATTGTGTTAAAGAGTCTCGCAACAGCGACTGTCGCGTAAGTATTGCCCGTCACACAGGGGAGTCGATTATCGCCGCAAGCACAGAATTTGTGGTAGGCTCGCAGCTGGCAAGCTATCACGGCGGCTTTTTTAATTTGCTGATGATTAAAAAGCCGCCGCGTTGTTGGCGCATACTGCAATTTTTAATGAATTTAGGATCCTGCTTTTTCATCAGTTCTCGCCAAACAGACTTTAGAGATGCTAAAGGTGAAGTCGCGTAAGTATTGCCCGTCACACAGGGGAGTCGCTTATCGCCACAAGCACAGAATTTTGTGGTAGACTCGCAACTGGCAAGGCAACACGGCGGCTTTTTAATTATCAGCATTATGTTTGCTGATGATTTAAAAGCCGCCGCGTTGGCTGCGCGTACTGCAATTTTTAAGGAGTTTAGGATCCTGCTTTTTTATCAATTCTCGCCAAACAGACTTTAGAGATGCTAAAGATGAACGTACATTTGTAAGCACTGCATTTTAAAATGCGTGGTATGAAATCATATAAAACCTCGCACATTTCACCCGTACCGTACGCGTTGTATTTTATAAAATGCGGTGGATATGCGAATATTGAAGGAAGCATGCTGATGACTTCGATGCGCGTTCGGCACGTGCTGATACTCAGTATTGCCTAATGTTGCCAACTTAGTGGATTTCGTACTAAAACTGGTGGTTTCGACTACCCTTCTGGTGGAGAAATATTGTGCACAGTGGCTAGTGTTCTTTTCTAGTGATTTAGTAGAATTAAGTTACAAATAGTGGTAAGATGATCTCTCCACCATTAACCCACTTACACATTTTGAAATATAATTTTACTTAATTTCGTAAGTATTTACTTTTACTGTGTGACAATCCATCCATCAAAAGTAAATATCTGAAATATTGTCCATCATCATCTAATAAGTCTTTATATAACATAATATAATAATCTCTATACTTATTTTATTTTATCTTCTTAATTTTATTATATCTTCTTAAATTAATATTGTGAAACCAGAATCTTGTTTTTCTTCGAATTTTATTTTCTTCTTCCTTCGCCAATAAGCAGGATATTACAACATTTTTTTCTATAGCAATCTGGACGATTCCGAATGATCAATGTTACTGTACCCTTTCACACGAGTGGTTAGAAAAACTGCAAAAGTGGTTGGCAATACTAAAGATTTGCGTACGGCGCATACGTGCCAATGTGCGAGGCCATCAGTAAACGCTGCGCGTACTGTGCTGATAAATGTTCCTTCACCTTAAATCGTCACACTTCGCAACTGTATGAAGGTCGTGGTCGAAAACTACTTGCACCGCTAGACGCTGCCAACCTTGGTCTGGGTGTTTTACATCTATCGGAAGCTATGAGCTTTTCCTGACATTTCCCAAACACCTAATACGACACCGACGGAATGAAACGGTGTGAGGGATTCTCTTACACCGCCACCACATGGCACAAATAGAAAATGCATTAATGACAAAAAAGTAAAATTACCTTTCCCAAACTAAGTAACTCTGCTGCTCTCTTTTTAGATATGTGTCGAGATCTGTAATGGATTAGATAAATTAAATTTTAGGGGTGTAAATTTTGTTAATTATATTTGTTGGGAATGAGGGGTAGAAAAGAAAATGAAATACAAAATAGTATTGAAAGAACTCTTAAATCTCTACTGGTTTAGGCAGGAAAGGTATGGCACAGGGATCAATGAGTTTTATTAGTGTCATGTTACAGATAGGCTGCCCTGTGTCACGTCGAGATAAGCAGTGTTGCAGTTGGTGCCACAACAACACTGTTTATCTATACTTAATCTAATTTATGGTGTCATGACAAAGACATAATTACATGACATGACACCATGGCATGGCATAGTAAAATTGTTACTGTGATATACACAATTTGTAGTGTGGTATGCTGTTTTATTGCTGATATTGCTTAATTGACGCATGAGAGCAAGTTGAACATCCATTCTCACACTCTTATGATTTTTAACATTAACCTCAATGAGTTTCAGGCATATTTTTATTACTTGCACCACAATGTTAATGATATAGCTTCATCTGATATGGGACCTTTCAGGTATCAGTAAGAGCCATTTAGGCTAACAGCACTTCCATCACAGAAAATAGACAATGTTAATATTCATAACAAACTTCTTAATATTTATAAAGTCAAATGACTTATGTACTTGTTTGAGGCAACAATGAAGTGAGTTTAGTGAACGGCAGTTGGCAAGCAGCTTCAGTTTCAGCTTGTTTGCTCTTTCGAGTACAAAATGCTGTTATATGTGAGATCTGAATGTGCAGAATGAACTTATTTAAATACATAAGTCTGGTATAATATTACACTAGTTTTGCAATTTTTCAAAAAAAAATTATTTATAGATATTGTTATGAGCTTGGGGTTCATGACAATAAAAACTGCCGGTGGAATTACCAGAATTGACACTTTAATTACCGAACACCAATTAGAATTTAAAACACTCTAATAATAAAAAACCAATTGTTCTACTGATTACTTTAGTTCGCAGTTATATCAGTTCGAAGTATTCTCTTGAATTGAAAATTCAATACTGACCCGGGACCCGGTCCATACCAGCCTTATATAGGGCCTCTTCTACTGAAACATGTAGAATGTTTGAGTAAATACCGGTCCCAACTGATTACGTGTAGAAAGTTCTGCCATGGAAATCTAGAAGGACCTTGACTCTCCTAGTTCTGCTACTCGATACTAGAGGGCGCTAGTGGTAACTAATGTCTCCATGTACCAGGCATTAATTATGGCGCGCAATAATATGAAGTCATTAAGGTGAGGTGCCAACTAAACCAAATTATAACATCTGAATCATAATAAACCTAGAGGAGAATTCACTCTGGTACAAAAAGTTGTTTAGCTAGAAGAATATTTAAAATGTTACGAAATAAAAAAACTTACTCCCTCCTCTTAGATTCAGTCATTGCTTTAGCTGGAAGGTGACGACCATCGAAGACCAATATTGGCTTAATATTTTTAGAAAGCAGCATTGATACATATTTTATACAGTATTTCACATAACTGAAAACACAAAAAAGATGTGATAAAAAAGATTTCCTCTTTTTTAATTATTACACATAACTAGAACCTATTAATCATTAAAATAAGTTAAAGTACCATATTATCGTCATATTATAGTATTTATTCTACTTTTTATTAAAATTTTATTTTTATGCTTTGTTAAACCAACCTTGTTTATCATTATAGTTAATTATCATTATTATTATTTATCAATGATCAATAACAAGTTATTTCGAACCAAAAATTTAAATAACATATGTAGGTATATACTATGCACTTTATTATTGTTATAGCTTGTAATTTTTTATATCTATTGTTTAAACGACGTGTGTAAAACACATTACATAATAAAAATTAATAACAATTTAAATATTGTTTGATTTGACTTGGAAATTGATTATCCAGATTTTCGATTATACAGAATACCCCTGCCAGGCTAGCATGGGCAAGAGTCAATATATCAACTGAAAAAGGATGAAATTTTTATTTCTTGCTCAGTTTTATCCACCCTGTGAGCATGGGCAGGAGACAAAAATTATATCCCCTCATTATATCCACTGACAAGAGATAAAATTATCTTATCCCTATAGTATATTCCCATTTGACATAACAAGTATACATATATCTCCCCGTCCATAGCATGGGGCCAAAGGAAATAGAAAAAATTATCCCTTTTTGACATTTGAAAGGGACAATTTTATCCTCATTTATGGACATGGGTTTAAGTTTATCTTCAAACCATTTTAATACAAAAAAGTTGTCTTGAGCCTAATGCAACTTCATTTTCATATCAGAAATTGGAAAACAAGAAAGAAAATTACCTCGGCGATCAATACGTGATCACTGATCAAGAGTACTTATAGGATAATAAAAAAGTGGACCTTATAGCTATACTAAATCTAATATGTAATATTAACGTGTAGAGATGTTCTATCAAATATAGAATAAAACAGGTTGCGCATGAAATAAAGTTAAAAGGAGGAAAAAAAAGTAAAATGGATATAAATCAATATATTCCTAACTATTAAAGTGAACAACAATTTAATTTTTTTTGAGCTAGCGTTTACGGTCTAGCTAGCCACTACATGCAAAACAAACTTATCACAGAATGGCGAATAGGGATATGTTTTACAAAGAAATTCACTATTATAAAACTGCTTATCTGAAAAATTTGTAATTTCACCCACAGTAAGGTCATGAATTTCCTCTATATACAAAAAAATGAAGGAGAGTCGTCACTCAAAAATAAAAGTTAATAGATTCCAAACACAAGATGTGGGACACCAACTGCAAAAGTGTGGTTATTCCGAGGATATACACTTCTGGCTGATGGTGTATATATTTTTGGAAAGAGCTTTCCGAGTGGCCGCGAGCGACACCTTCAATTCCAGTCGCAGATTCCTGGTTTGCGAAATCACCTACCCCGTGGTTTTCGGTTTTCCTGTAATAACTCAGGGGTCCTTTATCCAAAATATGTGTCCACAGTTGGCTCACAAAAATCACAAAAAAAATTGCAGTTTGTGGCGACTAATCGAGCACCGCACGCGATTTACTGTTTTGCTAATGTGAGAAAAAATGGGTTTTGACTTGAAAATCACTAAAAACTGTTTTGCGGCTAAAAAAAATTACACCACTAGATGTCTCGTTTTTCACTGAAATTGTTAACTTTTGACCACTTTTTAAAAGTGTAACTGCGGGAGTGTCACAGTTTCGAGGCATTCCACTTTGCTTCCTTGTACACATGGGGAAAAGTTTATCTCCTATTTTATCTACTGTGGATATTATATCCACCATAGGCCTATGTTCGCAGGGTGGATAAAACTCTGGCATAGGGATAAGAAAATTTTATCTCTTGTCAGTGGATATAATAGGGGGATGAAATTTTTGTCTCCTGCCCGTGCTGACCCGGCTGGTGTTATTTGATCCGGATAATCGGGATTCTACTGACACTCGGCTCGGACCCGACACAGTCTAGCGTGAGTCAACCTTAACACTAAGAATGGTATAGACTTAGAGAGAAATTGGGTTAAAATTTCAAAAAATACTTATAAGCTAGGGTTAGTAAATAAATAAAAATTAAAAAGTTACATATATTACCTACTCTATCTACTTTATAATTAACCAAAGCAGGTCTTGAGCCAATATAGATGCTGTTCCAGTGCCTCAAGAAAGGACAGCAATAACAACTCCCTATCGCCGCCAGGAGGCTGTTGGAGCTGTCCCGGATACAACGCCATATGGAGGCAACCCGTTTGTGCATAACTTGGAAACTGTCTATGCGAGCCTCAACAAACATTAACGAAGCACTGCAGTACCAAGGCAACCCCATCAACCTCCTGAAGCCGTTACTATATTGGTGCGCAGGGTTGCAAGCATTCTCTGTGTATACTCAATCCGTAGACTGCAGGTGTAAAAAAACTTAAGAGAGTTTGGTTAACATCTGTATTACACACCCTGCAAATCTACAGGCGAGTATATTCGCACCTTCTAAATAAGACATTTTTCAAAAACATAAAATGTATCGCATTATCACATGGTATCACTATCAGCATACAAAGACACTTTTTATTTTTATTTAAAAATATTTTACATAATTTCGTTACTTATGATTATGATCCTTAATTAAAATTTCTAGGAATCTTACACATTCTGTTATCTATGATATAAATAAAAGGTAACTTACATATCTGTATCCACTCCTTGTATTAATTTATCCGCACAAGCAAACGCTCCTTTGTGTAACCAACAGTACGAATCTATTGCAACGGTACACCCACTAAACTCACTAACATTTGCCCTTCTGGAGGCTTTTTCGAGGAATGGGATTAATCCGGTGATCCCCATATTTGCGTTGTTAAAACAAAAATGCGTGATACATTAAACTTTACTTTTTTATTTTCATGATATTCTTATTAAAATATTAACGCTTAGTACTACGAAATGAACGTATAAATTCACCATAATCGTAATATATTTATATTATTGTTTGAAAATGTAAATGTCTTCTCGACTTTGCGTTGTTTGTCAATGTCAAAATTCGCGCCAACCAATGGCACATTCAGTGCTGCCATCTTGCATAAAAATTTACCTTATAGTAGTAAAAAATCCCTAATCTTCACTAAATTATTTTAAATTAAATCATAAGGTAGGTAATAAAAATACTATTTTAATTGTGAAAATAATGACAATATACGTAACATATAAAATCGAGACAGTATCGTAGTCACAGTTTCTTTAACGGACAGCCAACGAGTATCACAAGAGCGCAATGTTTTTAAAAAGTTCTCGCCACAATTTATTGTCTCTTTGTACTCATCACAGCTTTACAGTGAATATGAGAGCAAATTATAAGTTTCTCTAATGAAATAATCTATATTTCGTGGTAACGTTTACTCTGACGCAAGTGAAACAGCTAACTGAAATGGGTGCAGCGTTGAAGCTAGGCCTCCAAACTAGGGCCTAGGGCAAGCCCAAGATATGATTTTGTTGTTTTTAGCAGTTTTATAAAAATACACCAATCTTGATCTGTCTCCACTCTTCAGTTTCATATCCACTCTAACGTCCACCCCGCGCTGGTATGCGTCAAACGTCCGACTGCTCTCGGTAGCAAAAACCTTTGTAACAGCTAAAGTATAATAGCTACATGAAAGATAAAAATATTTAAAAATAGCTAGACGTTCATAGATTGAACTTATCTATTTGAAAAATTGATAGTGATAATCTATTATACTTAAAATAAGGTTTATTGTCAATTCCCGAGTGTAAAATGAAAAAAAAAACTTTCCATAAATTTGTTTCGTAAGCAGAAAATATAGAAATTTTTACCAACACAACACTAAAAAGACAAACTAGATTCATTTCTCTTTAATATGATGCTATCTTCTATCTTGATATTTGAATATTTCTAAGTAGTTAAACAAATCAAATTAAAATACATTCTCCTTGCAATTTTGCGGCGGCCTCTTGACAATTGCCAAGTCGTCGCGCGTCGTTCAAATTGAAGAAGATGGCCGTCCGTCTAAGGCTTTCTTTACATGATAAGGTTGAATGAAAAACGAATAAGTGATAAAATATTTTAATGGTTTATAATTTTGGCTTAAAACGATAAAATTAAAAAAACTATTTGCTAAATCGTCGTCCCCGAAGAAAAAAATCATATTAAATAAAGTAAATTTTATAGGAGAAACAAAAACTTCGTAATGTGTTGCATTTGTTCCGAGGAATAAATTGTTGAATTTTGAAATAATTAGAACAAAAAAAAATATCACAAAAGGTAAATAACCCAAAAATAAAAAAAAACATTTAAATTTCAAATACAGTAACAGTGTGCAAATACGATTTTCGAAATACGAAACAAGTGTGAAAAGCAATCAATACAATCATTATATTACAACAAATATAAATTACGTGATAACATCAAGCAGTATTAAATATTGAAAACACACTTGCTCGTTTCTAGAGACCCTTATAACTAGTTGTAACATCCCTGGATACCACACTAGTCATACGAAAAATCCTAAATAACACATTGATATTAATTGTGAATCCTTTCACATTTTAATATATTTTTAACTAAAAAAGTGTGTGTTTATTAGAAATTTAGTCACTGGTTGCGCGGAAAACCATTCGTATTTTTAATTTTATTCGAGGATAGCTTGCCAAGCGTTGTCCTTCCTTCGACCTTTCCTTCACCTGTTGTCCCTCCGTACACACCGGGGTGAGAGGGGAAAGAAGATGATTCTAGAATGTCACGTGATTCTCGCAACCGAGGAAATATAAGTGCGCGCACGGCCTACGTGCGCTCTCTTCCCTTCGCGCACCAGTTGGAACCACACCGCCTAGGACAGTCGAGTCCTAGAGGGCTTTACCCACGCGCACCGCTAGTTCAACCGCATTAGCCAGGAGGCAGTCGAGCCCCAGGAGTAACCGCCTAACCTCGTGTAAGAAATAGTCGCGCACCGCTCTCTTCCATCGCATCACCGGACAGGAACGCATCTCTGGAGCCCCAGAGAATCAGCCAGAAGTCGCACCGCAGCAACAAAGCGCCCAAGCCGCATCGAAGCAACACTCCGGTGAGTAACTTCCAGTTATAAGCCTGCTTGACATAATTGTGTTTATTAGTTAATCCACTCCAATTTCATTTTCTCCTAGCGTGATCAAGCAGGGTTCCTTCATAGACTTTGGCAAGCAATAGTTCGTTTAGAGAAGAGCGAGTGCATTGCCAGGAAAACCGAAAACGAAAGAAGCCATCCGCTTATACAGTTCATTTGGTGTAACATCTCGCGTAATAGGCTTAAGGCTCGACCGGGAAATTGGAATTCGGTAATGGTCACCTTAGATCCGTCGCTCAACCAGTCACTATTACTTCACTGAATAACACGTAAATTAATCATAAACAAGACGACTAGCGACTGTGAATTACAAAGACATCATTGTTTTGCTAACAACAATATTTTGAAGTTCAAATTAGAGCCGATTTAATACGTGAAATTTTATCGCCTAAGTATTATCATAAAGTACAAATTCTAAATTTCATTTTGATGTACAATAATCTAACAAATAAGTAATAAAAAATACGAAATACTTACGACATAATCGCTGGTGCTCCGACACACGTTCGTGACAAGTCGACTGAAGTTGTTATTTTTAATTCTATGCACCTAAATTCTAACACTAAAAACTGCCCTCTTCTGTTATTTCTAGTGAAGTATTTCATAGATGATCATTTTTGATAAGCACAACGTTCATTTATTTCGGTATTTTTAAACTAGATGGCAATATTCACTCGTGTCGTTTTGGATAGTATACTGTTGCGCGGCTAAGTTGACATCTGGTACTAGCGCCACCTAGTGTCGGGTAACGGAGCGAGGGGATAGCTTTCCAGAAAATGACATCACTAATCTTTCAACCGACAGCGCCATCTGTTGTCGAAATGAAGAACTAAGCTTCTGGAAGCTGACTCTCGAACTTCCGGCGCTTTGTCGATTGGTGCGCGTATTTACTTGAATGTTCAGGATGATTCGGTACTAATGTGTATTTATAGGCGCTGCAAGGTACGATCGGGGAAGTATTGAATTTGGCGAGACAAGCGAAGCTTCGGAGCGGAATAAAGTGAATTAGTGTGCTTAATTATTGGTGTTTTAAGTTTTAATTTGTGTAAAGAAAACTAAAGTGTTAATTTAGGTAATCCTATCGGCAATTTTTATTGTCACGAACCTCAAGCTCGTAACAATACTATGCCGGACGGACGACGGCATATTTTGTTTGGCTACTATACTCTCCACGGACGTGCTAGTGGATATTCAGTGCTGTTAAGGACGTGTTTAACAAAGCACACAGAAGACATACTACTGCTAGATAAATTGTATGACATTTCAGTAATAGCATTCCTTCGGTGGCTCTTAAAAAGCCGTTTGGGTTTATTACGTTTGCGTACTTGGGATATATTGCACTCTCGAGCTCGGACGCTGCGGCTGAGGTAATGGGATTATTTAATTATTTATTTGCGATGTAAATAAATAACTTATGGATAAACTGATCTCGGGTGCTGATTGCGCATGTGAAAATCTACAAATTTACATTGTTTAATTATTCTTTTACCATCATTTTTAAGCAAAAAATAAAAATTTATTATTTCACAGCACCTGCCTTATTTTTTTTAAATATCTAAACAAATATTTGACGCGCAAACAAATAATTAGTACCGATAACATCATTTTTTACGCGCAATCGATTTAAGGTGCCAACTTCCTGGAACTCTCTCTATGCTAGTAATTACCTATTCTGAGAAGCTTACTACATATTATCTATTTAGGAGTTTTCGCGCGAACTTGGCCGTAGACGGATTGGCGCTTGAATAATGGTTTGAAGTGGATTTTGATTCGTAAAAGTGATGCGATTTTGTAAATTAAGAGTCCACGCGTGTGAACTATTGGAGAAAACGACGAAACAAGTGCTTTGATGTCGATATAAACCTCAAGTTATTTTGATCGCTTGGGCGCCTTATGAACTTGAGTGGCTGTCGTCATCAACTGTCCGCTAGATTGAGCTTCGCAATGTGGTGGATCAGCATATTGTGAAGAAAAAGAACATAAAATGAAGATTCCATAAAAGGAAAGGATAGGCTCAGAAGGTCTAGAAACCAGAGCCGTAAAGCCAGTTATGATACAATCACTGACCTCTATATATACAAGTCGCTGGACTGGCTATACCATACAACCCATACAAAATGACTGTGCCAATTTGAAGCGCCGCTAAAGGATGTCTTGAAAAATAAAATTGACATAATATGCCAAAGTCTGCTGTCTTATTTATATTGTCAAATTTAAAAAGTCTTTATTTTGAACTTTTAAACTAAAAAACGAAAGTATTTTATATTGTTTGATTGTGTATAATATTAGTTATATAATAAGAATTATTTTTAATAATAATGAGAGTGAGCGTAATCTGTAAAACTCGTTACTAAAAGGGAAGCCATATAACATTACACAAGTAAGTGAATTTGCAGCTGATATTTAAGAAATTAAAACTATTTGATAATATAAGTACTTAAAATTTTGTTACTAATCTTAATATCATATATACCAACATGTTTGGCTGTATATTACTGAGTTTTGACAAACAATAACATTCAATAGGGTTGTCGAGTTCCTTGTCTATAATACTTATCGATGTTCTTTCCTACCCATATCTGATAACAAGCAAATTCGCCAACAACAGATGATTATCAAATGTTTATTAATTAACAGGTTTCCAACAGAACCTAGACTAAAATTATGGCTTAATAGCATAAATATTGTGAATTGGCGTCCGAAACAAAATGATCATATTTGTTCCAAACATTTCACAGACGACTGTTTTATTAGACATGAGAACTGCACCACTTTGAAAAAGTGCAGTATACCAACAATATTTTCTGGTAGTACCAGTACCAGTAAGTATAAAAGTATTAGATTATTATTTGGAATGTTTTTTTTATTTCTTCTTTCCTCATTTTCCACCAAAATCAAGGGCCATAGCCAAGTGTCGAAAGGTCGCCTGTTGATGTCGAGCCACGGTGGATGTGTGTTAGTGGGTTGCGGCTAGAGGAGATTCCTCTCCCTATACCGCTGTAGTTGAGGTGGAGTAGTAAGGGAAGAGGAGTGTTGGTATGGCGATTGGCGATGCGCCACTCGACTATCTTTCGCGACTTTAGTGAGACTGCACCACTTGATGTTTCCAAGTGCTCGTTTTTCCCTGGCTCCATTCACATATCGGGCTCGTGGAGTCCGTAGTGCAGGTGGAGTTAGAGGCCACGAAGGACAGTGCGATTTGTATTTCTGGTGTGCCTTATCTGAGAAAGAAAACGGGGAGGAGAAGTCAGCAACTAAGGAGGGGCTGCCATTGGGCGGATGTGCATGAAAGCGTTTCCGTGACCCTGCGAATTTGTGGCGGAGGTTTCTTTAAAATTTACCTCGTAGTTATAGTGGCGTCACCCTTATTTAATGGTTTTTATGGACACTTTTTAATACACAGTCTGTACTACTTACTTCTACACTCCATAGATACGGTATTAATGTCAATGGCATGTACGTCACTCACCTTCGATTTGTCGACCATATAGTCCTTATGTCAGAATCGCTGAAGGACCTACACACTATGTTCAATAACCTCAATAAAGTCTCAACGGATAGGTCTTAAGATGAACATGGACAAAACAAAAGTCATGTGTAATGTCCATGTCACACCTATGCCGGTGGTTTTTGGGAGCACTTAGCTGAAGTTGTTGACGAGTATTTTTACTTGAGATAAATAGTCCGACGGGTAAGTAAGTTCAACTTCGACCGACAGGTCAATCGACGGATTCAACTCGGCTGGGCAGCGTTCGTGAAATTACAACACATCTTCTCGTCAGGAATACCTCAAAACTAGATTGTACAACCAGTCCGTGTTGCCAGTGATGACCTATGGATCTGAAACGAGGTCTTTCACTGCTGGCCGTTGAGGAAGCTCGAAGTCGCTCAGCGAGCTATGAGGAGGGCTATGCTCAGGGGTTCAAACCTAGAAATGAGGATATCTGCAGCAGAACCAGAGTGACCGACATCGACCAATGGATTAGTACGCTGAAGTGGAAGTTGACCGGCCATATAGCTCGAAGAACCGAATACCCATGGGGAAAAAATGTTCTCGAGTGGCAGCCCCGTACCGGCAGGTGAAGTGTAGGACGTTCCCCCACTAGATGGAGTCAAAACCTGGTAAGACATGCAGAAAGTTGATGGATTCAGGTAGCTTATGACCGTGCATTGTGGCATTCCTTGGGTGAAGCCTATTTTCAGCAGTGGACTTGTGAATGGTTTTAATGATGATGAATGATAATGGTGTTATATTAATATGATACATAAATAGAATGGACGTTACGGGTAGAGTCCATCTATCCATAGAGTCCTTTTTATTTATTTAGGTATAGGTAGGGTATAGAATTTTTATCGATATAATTTGATACACTGTCTTATCCCTATTATTAGTTCCGTGGACGTGCACTTCTGCTGTCAGCGCCAAAATGGCGGAAATCAAATCGCTTCATCATGTCACGGTTTATAGCCAGTCCAGTGTACTTTTATATATAGAGGTCATTGGATATAATGTCGCCTCTACACGTTGGCCAACACAGTGGCGAATGTAGTGGCCAATAGCATTGGCGAACGTGTAGACGGGGTGTTTGGGCTTCATTGGTATGTATTGGAACGATGGCCCGCAAGTTGGCGCGAGATCCGTGTGGTGTCGGTTTTTTACAAAAGATCAAAGGATTGGTGGCAGAGTTTGATCGCCGCGTCCACACGTTGGCCGCGAGTTTAGTTTGCTACAAGCTCCCAGAGTGATTACACGCATCTGATTAAAATTTTATATTCACGCTTTGTAGGGTGGATGACCCAATTACCAGCCTTTTAGTGCCAATTTCTACTTTAAACATTCCTACTACTTTAATTCGCGCGATTTAATTATTTTTAAACATTTGTTTTAATCGATAAGCTATTTATAAAAAAAAATAATGAACATTTATTTGCAATCAGATTATTACGAGAACAATTTTAAAATCGAAAAAAAAATGAAGCACGTCGTTTATATTTACGTAATAATAATAATAATAATGGTGGTCGTGGCTTCTTGAGCGCGCTCACCATGCATAATCGCGAAGTGTGCAGCCTCCGTGATTACTTCCTGGCGAGATCGGATGATCCATTCTATATGGACGTCATTTCTTGTGATAAAGGACTTACCCCTCTATCCTTAGCCAACGAGCAATGGCAAGACCCGGCAGTGCAGAGCATTTCCGACCGAGAGACCGTATGGAAGGAGAAGGAGCTCCACGGGAGGTTCTACAAGGCTCTACATGAGCCTTTCGTAGACACAGTAGCCTCCCTCCACTGGCTACGCTTTGGTGATCTCTTCGGGGAAACCGAGGGTTTTGTCTGTGCAATACAGGATCAGGTTATTAAGACCAACAACTATCGGAGATACATCCTAAAGGATGGCACCGTCGACATCTGTCGAGCTTGTCGCCATCCCGGTGAGTCACTTAGGCATGTTATCTCCGGTTGTTCGGCGCTTTCTAACTCTGAGTACTTGCACAGGCACAACCTAGTAGCCAGAATTCTACACCAGGAGCTCGCTCTGAAATACGGTCTCGTGGACCGGAAATTGCCGTACTACAAGTACTTGCCGGAAGCCGTGCTCGAAAATGATCGCGCCAGGCTCTATTGGGACCGGGCCATCATCACAGACAGGACTATTCTTGCGAATAAGCCTGATATTGTGCTGATGGACCGGGCACAGTCAAGGATATTTTTGGTCAACATTACCATTCCGTATGACGAGAACCTCGTGAAAGCCGAAACAGGTAAGCAAACAAAATATCTGGACCTGGCTCACGAGGTGACCGACATGTGGGGTGGTCTGCCGACCGAAATTATTCCTGTAGTCGTCTCTGCAAACGGGCTAATCCCAGTCAGCCTCTCGGGTCATCTGAGGCGGCTGGGACTACGTGGCGGACCGCTCCAGGTTCAAATGCAGAAGGCGGTGCTCCTCGATACCGCCCGCATCGTCCGCCGGTTTCTTTCCCTATCCCCCCTAACCCTCGGCCGTTTGGTCTCCCCTGCCGAGGGCCTCCATCTGGTTGGGCTTTTACTTATTTATGTACTTTTATATTTATTTTATGTTATTGATATTTATGTATATTTATCTTTTCATTTTCATTTATAATTATATATTTATAGAACCCAACCAGATGAGAAAACTATATAGATACCCCACATAATAATAATAATATGGGCTAATCCCAGTCAGCCTCTCGGGTCATCTGAGGCGGCTGGGACTACGTGGCGGACCGCTCCAGGTTCAAATGCAGAAGGCGGTGCTCCTCGATACCGCCCGCATCGTCCGCCGGTTTCTTTCCCTTTCCCCCTAACCCTCGGCCGTTTGGTCTCCCCTGCCGAGGGCCTCCATCTGATTGGGCTTTTACTTATTTATGTTTTTTTATATTTATTTTATGTTATTGATATTTATGTATATTTATTTTTTCATTTTCATTTATAATTATATATTTATAGAACCCAACCAGATGAGAAAACTATATAGATACCCCATAATAATAATAATATTTATTCACTCCACAAATTTTTACATCGTGACTTACACTATTTAAATAAAAGTAGCATCAATTACATTGAGAGGTTAACGTCGGCAGCCGTACTAGTATAAACTGTGCCACGGCTGCCTGCGCCTTCCACTCTGGGAATCAAATAATAACCTAATAGGTAAGATCTTTTACAACATTTCTCAACAAATAATATTTACAATCTTTTCAAGCTAAAATAAAAATTAAAAATTATAACATGTAGGTAGATACAAAACAAAATAGAATTTAAGCAAGATTACCACTTGGTGTGTTTGATGTATGGTATAATTATAAACGCGGAGCGTGAATGCATGGGGGGAGTATTATGTTTGTACGAATTTGTAGTGTGGGTTTTGAGTAATTGGATGTGTGGGATATGTAAGTGTGTGTGTGTGTGTGTGTGTGCGTGTGTGTGTGTGTGTGTGTGTGTGTGTGTGTGTGCGTGTGTGTGTGTGTGAGAGAGAGAGAGTCTATTAAGGTGTTTTATTGAAGGGTTTTAATCCGAATAATATTTTCTATCTCGTCAAAATCTAAATTCAGTAACCAATCCCGTGTAGCAAATTTACATTGATGAAGGGTTAAAGGGTAAATATTTAAAGCTTTATTTGCGATGTTATAGAGATGGGAACTTATAACAAAATAATGCCGTTTTGCAATAGTGCTTCTGTGTGGAGGTGTTGTGCAAACCTTGCTCTTATTACGTTTTTGAGTTGGAACGTATGGCAGTCCTAGATGCTTACGAAGTATAGTGTGGAAGATAAAGAGTTTTCTTACCGTAAGAACTGAGCATTCACGGTAGAGTAGTGACGTGCTATACCTACGCGGTCTTTTATAAATTACTTTTAAGATTGCACGCTGAGCACGCTCCAGGGGAAGCAGTGTACTAATGCTAGTTCCACCCCATGAGACAATGCAGTATTTGAGCAAAGATTGGACAAGCGCATAGTAAACACACATTAGCGTGTCACGATCAGCAGATTTTCTAAGTAGGTAAAAGATAGGAATTAATTTTCTAATTCGGGCTGTTAATGATTTAACGTGTAATGACCAATTAAGATGATTATCTAGAATCAGACCGAGATATTTTAAGCTATGTGTTGGTGATAACTGAGGACAGTCGCAGCAACTATTTATTCTATCACAAGTGTGTGCCCTTATACAAAAGTCAATGGATGGTTGAGTATTGGCCCGTGGGGTGAAAGTTATGTATTTGGTCTTTTTTAAGTTTAACGTAAGCAAATTTTCGTCCAAACATCTCATTACCTCAGTGAGGGCTTTTTCAGTGTATTGTTGAGCCCGAGCCCAATCCTCACCATGCACTATCAACGCTGTATCATCTGCATAAGTGATAATTTTGCAGTTCGGTAACGAAAGTTTACACAAGTTGTTGATGTACACTAGGAAGAGGGTTGGACCCAGTACACTGCCCTGTGGTACTCCGTAAGAGAGATTGACATCCAGACTTTGGTAGTTACCTAATTTGACACACTGTGAGCGATTTGACAGATAGTCACAAAATATATCCAAGACGACTCCGCGTACACCTATTAATTCCAGCTTTTTCAATAGTAATGGTATTGATACAGTGTCGAATGCCTTCGACAAATCGAGGAAAACTCCAACAACTTTGTGACCCATATCAAGGTGCGTGACAATAGTCTCAGTAAGATACAAAGTCGCATCATCAGTAGATTTGCCTTTTAAAAATCCATACTGATTTCGTGCAATTGCATTTGTCTTTTCTAAAAATTTAATAAGTCTAGAATTTAAAAGCTTTTCCAAAATTTTAGATACTATTGTCAGCACCGAGATAGGTCTGTAGTTCCCTATCATATCTCTATTGCCGTTTTTATAAATAGGATGTACAAGAGCTCTCTTGAGGATGTTAGGAAAAACTCCTGAAGCGAAACATTGATTGACCACGTGGGTCAAAGGTGGAATAAGGCTAGTCCTTGCGTTCTTAAAAACTTGAGTAGGAATGCTGTCAACACCTGTAGCGCAATTATCTTTGAGGTTCATAATAGTGTTCTCGACTTCATTATAATCCACATCAAGTAAAGCCATCGAATCTCTTTGTGACTCAATATGAGTGATGTTTACGGAACCAGTCAAACAAGTACTTCTTCTAATTTGTATATCATTAGCAAGGGACTTACCTATACTTGCAAAGAATTCATTTATTAGGTTTACTGATTCATGGGGGTCTTTGGCGAGGTTTAACAATTCAGTGGGGGACGGAGAAGCTTTTTTTAGACTAGCGACTTTATTAATAGTATTCCACATTTCTTTGGGATTTTCTTTATTCCTTTTGAACTCGGTTTGTTCAAATTCGGTTTTAAGTTTTTTTAGAAGATTATTGCAAAAATTACGGTACCTAGAGTAGGTAAGCGGCAATAAGGCATTGTTAGGATCCAGTTTAGCCTTTTTGTGTAACTTGTCACGATTCCTAAAGCATCGTACAAGACCAGGTGTTATCCAGGGCTTAATAGCTCGTTTACGATGCGGGACGTAGATTAATGTGGAGTGGCAAGAAATTGCTTTATATATTATATCAACCAAAGAGTTTGCTGCTAAATTTGCATTTGCAGCGTTATATACAGGGTTAAAGTCTGTTACAGATAATTCTTGGACTAAACTTGGATAATCAATTTTCCTTATGGCAGCTTTAGCTAGGTTTCTTTTGATTTTTGCCTCTAACACAAACATAATTGGCGCATGATCAGTTATGAGCGAATCGAGAATAAACGTTTTAGAGCATCGATTTGATCTTAGCATAACGTGATCAAGACAGCTGCTTATACGCGTTGGAGTAACATGTGTTGGAAGCAGACCATGAGATGCCATTAGGTCAATGTAGTTATTACAATTTGAATGAGAGCTATCGGAAGCTATATTTATATTAATATCTCCAATTAAGATAACTGATTTAACAGACGCCAATGAAGTCAAACAATTTTCAAGACTATTGCAAAAGTTATCAATATTGTTATATGATGGTGATCTGTACACAGCTATAATCGCAATTTCAATCCCAAATCTTAAAATAAGACTATTACAGTCCTTTAATTCAGTCTCTAATGAAGTACTATGCTTAATTTCGGACTTTACATAAATTACAACTCCATCGTTCTGATTGCGGTAGCCTGAAGCATATGATATATATCCAGGTATTTCTGGAACGTTTAACAATTTACTCAACCAGCATTCAGTTAAAACGAGGACATCGCATTGGAAAGAGATTCTCTGTAATAAAACATTAAATGCGTCAAAGTTACATGATAGACTCCGTATATTCATGTGCATAACTGAAATAGATCCTTGCAATAAATCTATGTAATTAATAAGAGATTCGGGACTACACACCATAAATTGAGATATTTCAAGAAAATCAATGTCATCAGAGATATCCGTTATTGGATCACCTTTTAAAAATACTAGCAATCAGTTGTGTAGAACCGGGTGCGTAATAGTTCCCCCATTTAAGAATGAATGTTTCTGCGACAACTAAAGCTTGTAAGAATATCGTATCTAATTTGTATAAGGTGTATGTGGTAACCTTGTTCACAAAGAACGTTACAAATTGTGGTAACGAATAATAATTGTACATACCATAAAAAAATAAAATTGTGTAAAAAACTAAGTAAATATACAAAAAATTTAAAATAAGGTATAAAAGTATTTTCAAATATGATAAAGAATTACCAAAGAAAAACTGGAGCAATAAATTTCGGTAGGCAGGTAGTCATTTGTCATGAGTTTGGAGCAGTTTCTGTAAATCAGTCTCCGTGTCAATGCGATGGCATGGAGCACCCTCCTTCTTACGTAGGAACACCTTCCCATGTGCAGTCCAGCAGTAAGCATAGTTGTGGTTTTTACTAAATTCTCGTGCCATGAAGTAAAGTTTCCTAGCCGACTGGGTGAGACTCTCTGATATAAAAACTGGTTTGGGTTCGCCATCTATGTTAAGGTCGCCAGTATTTAGTTTATTGTCCTTCGACTTGTTGTAGGCCTTAACTGAAGTTAATATATTTTCTTTTAGCGTAACTGTTGTGAGGTCTACAATAATTGGCTGATTATTTTCTTTTTTTGGTTTTAAGGCGAAAAACGTCGCGGATCTGTAATTCTTCCAAACAGACATTGACAGATTGTCCAACTTTTTTTAACTAGTTGCACCAGATCTTGCTTTGATTCCTTTTTATGTATAGGAATGTTTCTTATTTCAATACTGGCTTGCCTTTGCGACCTCTCCAAATTTTCTACCTTTTGTTCTAGACTCTGAATATGAGCTAAATGGGATTTCCTATCTAATTCCATTTTGGCCAATTTGTTTTTCATATCTTCATATTGCTTTGATATGAAGTCCATGGATTCTTTGATGTCAGTGTTTTGCTTCTTAATGTCTTTAATGCTTTCCTGTATTGTATCTTGCTGCTTAGTTAAAATTCCAATGGATTTCCTCATTTGCACCATGAAAGAAGCTAGTTCGTCATCATACTGACGTTTACGGGGTCGATTTCTATTCCGATTGTTCACATTGGAGCTTTCATTATCTGTATCAGTAGGTGGGGCAGAGCTTTGATTTGCATCAGATTCAAGGACCTGCAGCAGGGATGCTTCCTGTTTCGGAGTAGACGGTGGTGTTCTCCTTAGCGGCATTTTTCTTTTCTTTAAAAACGCTTCCGCCTATGAATCAAGGCAAGCGTCTCTTGTGACGTATACGTACGTAGTTGGAGTGACGTCGGTGAAGCGAATTTGGTTCGATCTGCTTGTCTCCACTGTTGGTGTCTCTTTTATACCCGTTACCGTACTACTGCGTATCACCCTAAAGTTATGCAGTCCTAGTACTTGCCAAAAACTGACTATTTGGTCAGAATTTAATTTATCAAAAATATTTATAAAAGATTACGGGGAGCACGTCTAATCGCTTTCGCTGTCCAGATGGAAGGCCAAATTTACGTGGTAGAACCATGCAGTTATATTAGAAGTATAGTTGTAGCACGAATGGGTCGGTTCGACCGGGGAAGGACCACGCTCTCGCAGAATATCAATGTAAAATAGTAGCTTAATGATGCTGTGTTTCGTATAGTGAGTGTAGAGAATCAGAGACACTTTTTAAAGGAAAAGAGGCATTTCATCTTAGTCCTCACGGGTGACAACGCATCTGCATTTTGATGCGTAATCGAAGATAGTTGTAGATTTCTGTGGGCCACAGCAACCACTTACCATCAGGTGACCTGTGTGCTCGTTTGTCACCCTATCCTATATAAAAAAGCGTCGATTTCTTATAATTTAATCGTGCAAGTTTTCGAATCATCATCATCATTACAGCTCTTCACAAGTCCACTACTGAACATCTTCCTCCACAGACTGCCGCAAAGCATGGTCCTGAGCCACTTTGCTCGTCATGAGTTTTTCATTTATGTTCTAAGTTATAATTAGTACCTATTAAAGTCAGTGTTAATTATATTTATTGCTATTGTTTTTGTCTTTCTCAAAAAATAATTAAATTACCAAATAAATTATAAGGTGTTTTAATACATCAAATGTCTGATAGAAATGTAAGTACATATTTTGCTAAACTTTAAAATCAAAACCCAATTTTAAAACATAGACTAATTGATTATAACTCCTTTAACTTTAAAATAAGTTAAGTTCTTATTAATGGTATTTATTCCAGTTTATGATGCATGTAAAGAATAAATAAAGCTAATCGTATATCGTATATCTATTTACAACCCCATTAATATCCACTATTATTTTATAATTCTTTTATAAAAACGTTAACCCCACACTAGGATTTTCTCCCGTATCGCGCAGGCAGTTTACAAACATAAATTGCACAAGGACACACATCCAGACCCGAAACAATTATTTTTAGGACACACAAATACTTGTTCCGTGCGGGATTTAACCCGCGGCGCCTGGTGCAGCCACTCATTGCTGAGACCCTGCGCCACGGTGATTATAAATTCGTCCGCACATTGGCCCGAACCGAAGTAAACTGAACGACCTTCCAACGTGTGGACGCCGTCACCAACTCTCGGCCAATATATTCGCCACTCCATTCGCCACTGTGTTGGCCAACGTGTAGAGGCGACATAATAAAAAAAAAGGAAATTATCGTAGACAGATAGGATTCCGTAGACAGAGATAGCATTCTCTGTCTACGTAGGATTCTCTGTTTACGAAAATTATCTATATATCTATGGTTGTTTGACATCGACCATGAAGGTTAGAGAAACTTCATATTATGAAGGTTCTTTAACCTTCATGACATGAAGGTTTTTTAACCTTCAGGTTAAAGAACCTTCGTGACATCGACAGAGACCATAGATTACTGTGTATTTTCCGTATATAGTACATATTACACTACTCTATGCTGTGTATATATTATAGCTTGCTACATATTTATTTATCTATGATATATTAGGCTATAAAAAATATAGGAGTCTATATTTTCCGTAGACAGAGAAACCTATAGACAAATTGACGCTATCTTTCGCATTCGCACACGAAAAAGATAGAATTATGCATACGTCTTGCATAGAAATGAGATAGAGCGGTGTGACTGTTTGTCCCTTTCTCCGTGCCGGTTTTTTTAAACTGTAGTGTTTGCTAAACAACTTTAACAGCGTAGCGATGTAAGGAGTTTACAAGTTGGTTTAAGTGAGAAAAAAGTGTTTTGTGACCTTAAGATTGGTGAATCTTGTTCAGTTCAGTTCTTAGAACAATTAAAATTTATATCCAAATGTGTTTAAAAGTCATAAAGATTATTGTATAACCTAAAAATTCGTTATCGTCCTTTCTCACTCGAGGCCACGCCGATCATTAGTCTATAGGTTTCTCTGTCTACGATATTTTCATATTTTCATAATTTCCACAGACTAGATAGAGAAACTAACGTTTAACAAACATAGAACGCAATAGAACAGTAACGTTTAACGTGTTATAATCACTGACCTAAAAGTAATTTCTGTTTTCTTTCTTGTCTGTTTAAACTTTAGATGCTTTAGATTTTGATTTGTTTTGCCGTAGTATAGCTGGAGAACGCACAACACAGAAATACAGCTATATATTTGAGATATAAACGTATATCATATAATATCCGTGCTGTAATAACAAGTAGATCCATCGCAATTATTTCATAATGTCTTCACCTCTCGAAAATTTAGAAACCCAATTAGAAATGTTCATAGAAAATGTTAGACAGATACGTATTATTGTAAGTGATTTTCAACCACAAGGACAAAGTGTTTTGAATCAGAAAATGTAAGGAAAATTACAATAATTAAGGGTTCTCCTAAATCTTTATATTTTGCATTAAATTGATTTTAATTCTTTACAGACAATCACTAGTTACGGGTCTTCAAGAAGTAGATAAACTGAAATCCCAAGTTCATGATATTCATGTTCCTACCGAAGTTTTTGAGTAAGTGTAGTTGTTATATATTTCTATTATACTCAAATATGACGTATAATTAGTTAGTTGTATGAATATTAAAATTGAAATCATATTTGATTGAATATTTTTTTGTATTATAGATGACATTGGTATTATGGACAGAGGCATAATGCAAAAAATTGCTCATTTTACATTAACTTATAAAGATTATACTTTTCAATTATGTTTATTTTGATTACAGCTATATTGATCAAGGTCGAAATCCACAGCTATACACAAAAGATTGTATTGATAAAGCTTTAGCTAAAAATGAAGAAGTCAAAGGAAAAATTGATTCATATAAACGTTTCAAGAGCCACCTGCTATCGGAGTTATCAAAAACATTTCCTAATGAAATTGCAAAATATAAGGCTATCAGAGGTGGTGAATAATCACATTTGTTAATTAGAATTAAAGTATGATTAACATTAAGTTATAAGCAAAGACATTTTAAAATTATTGTAATTTATGTATATCTTGTGATCACCATTTTATTTAGGTTAGTTAACAAACAACCATAAGAATATACTGTCATTAGTGTTTATTTTTGTTTTATTACAGCCCTTTACAGGTCTAGTAGACCTATATGTATAAACATTGGTTTCTTGCCAGGAATAACGAAATATGGTCCTGAGCCTCTTGCATTCATCAACTTCCTGCATGTCTACCAGCTTGTCACTCGCAACTAGTAGGGTACCACTTTACACTCGGCTTACTAATACGAGACTGCGCAGTCTGGTAAATACTTCTGTACCACAGAAATTGTAATAATAAGACAATAGAACTCGCATAGATGCATGACCTTGTCGCCGCTTATGTGGGTTGAAAAACATGATTCACCATTTTGTGATTTAGTTGTCCGGGGAACGTCGTATGTAAATTTTGTTATTATAAATTTATAATGGTGCACTGCAGCATAATCAGTTGTAAAAACTCGTCAAGGAAGTGTAATTAAACTAATAAAGGCATAACATTTCATAAGTAAGTTGATTATTTACTAATTATCATTGTTTTAATCAATTTACATCTAGATGAATACTATGACAATTACCATTGCTGCTTTATAATTAATACGTGACACACGCGACGTTGAAAAAGTCGCCAAGCAATGTAATGTGAAACATTAGATATCATTGTGCATTGCGTATGTTTAAAATACGGTAAGATGTGGTGACATCGGTTTCGGAAGTAATCGAGCGCTAATTCATTTCTATTGTGTTATTATTACGATTTCTGTATTCTGTACTATACATTTTAACACAAAGTTATGAATTACTTTCTGGTTATGATAAATTAACCCTTTCATTTAATTTTTCATAAATGTATGGGCAAATGTACTTAAGTAATTTAATATGCAAAAAGTGCCTTATGTGTCTTACTAAGGTGCTTTCCAAAATGAAATGAAATATCTCAAGTAGTATTGAGTTTCAAAGAATATAACATGAATAATAATCATTTGTCAATTACTATTTAATTTGAATCAGTATGGCATATAAAAAAATAAAATGAAAATTTGTTTTAAAATATTAAAATTTATTTTGCTAATTTTAGGAAATATTGAAACACACATTAGTTCAAAATAATGAAAGATGACTAAAATTAAAATAAAATAGTTTAGACAAGCAAACAGAAATGAAAATAATTATGACTAAAGAAAATGAAGAAACACTTTTCTTATAAAAAGCAGTTTCAATTGTACTGAAATCAATATTGAAAAGAATAGTATAGTAAAAAATACGAATGAAAAACAGGCTGCAAGAAACCTGTTTAAATTGTATTCCCAATTAAAATATATTAAAACTAGATTTAGATTATTTGAATAAATATTGTAAATCTCTTACATTTTAAAAGTCTAGCCTAGCATTAAACAATGGTTAAAATATTGACTTTATTTGGCATGTTTGTATTATAAAATATTATCTTAATTATTTATTACAAAACTATATTGTGTGTTCAACAGGTGTCAGCTCTGTACCAATATGGGTCTGAGTTTCTATGACCGTTTCATATCCTACATTTTCATCTGTGTTTTCTTCCGGGTTTTTAATTTCAACAGTTTCAATATCACTGTCACATACTTTGGGTTGTTCGCTATGAGCACAGTGGATATTGCCACTGAATTCATCCCACATTTGATAAAACTCCTTCTTCACTGGTGCAACTAGTTGAAGCTTGCTAGTTATGTACACATAGTTCCAATGGTCGCATGAACGGTCATTTCCCCAATTCAGTGTGCCTGTCATGAGAATCCTGTCATCAACTAAACAAAACTTGTGTTGCATTGTGAACATGGGTTCATTTATTTTGTATTTGACTTCTGCTCCTGCAAAAAATGTTTAATTGCCCTGTGTATAATAGTCTTAATTTGAATAAACAGTTTGTAGTTGCAACTTAATGGTACTCATTGCTCCATATTGGACTTTGGATTGCATGAAATCCTTTCCCAATTTGCTGCTTGTGCATTTTGACTTGAGAGATGCCAAGATAAATATCTAAAATATATCTAATATATTTTTTGATCTAGCCTGTGATGTAAAACATCTGATACAGTAGTCAATCTGAGGAGGATAGCAACAGCTTGCAGTGTGCAGATGCATCCATTGCTAATGGACTGATTAGCTTCCATCATGTTTAAGTGAAGCTTATTGATATAAATAAAAATGAGCTCTACTGTTACTTTTTAGTATAGTTACTGAGTTGACGAACTTCTCCGAGTAGGAGTGTTTGGGCAGGTACCAGCCCCTTACCTTTTTTTGCTGTCAAATGGCAGTGCTTGCACCACTTTCCTTATATGAAGGGTGTAGAGATCTAGCATATTTACAACCTATTATGCATATCATCTTAGTATTCAGAAGTAACAATGCATCTGGAGTAATCTTTGGTTTGAAGTTGGTTGCAGGCTTGCCGGTGTCCATATACTGTAGTAGCTACTTACCATCAGGTGCACAGTAAGTTCGTGTCACCTCAGGTTTTATAAAAAAAAAATCAGTCTTAGGAAATCAAACCATCGTAATGGTTTCAATAAGTAAATTTAACGAAAAGAGAGAGTATGAGGCGAACTGGTAGTTCAACACAACACAGCTCAGACCAACAAAGATAGACAGTGAGGCGTTTGTTTCAATTGACACACATTTCTTTTTATATCGGTCCGCAAAAGTTCACAACTGAATGCACTCTTAAGGACCTAAAACCTTGTTGGTTGCAAAATTATTGTAGATGCATATGGTTATGTGAGTGCATGTAGTTGAATTAAGTTTTTTCATACGTGGTAGAGCCACGCTGTAGCCATATTATGGTTGTAGCATGAATGGGTCGGCTCGACCGGGGAAGGACCAGTCTCTCACAAAATAGCAGCTTAGTACAGCAGTGAGTGTATACATTAGGAGACCTTTTTTTACTGGAAACGATGAATTCCCTCAGGGGGGACAACGCATCTGCGTTTTGATTCTTAATCGAATATAAATGTGGATGTTTATGGGCCACAGCATCCACTTACCGTCAGGTGGACTGTGTGCTCGTTTGTTACCATTATTCTAGAAAAGCTGAACCTTGTTTTTGGGTCATTTGACATGTGGAGATAAACTGGCTGACTTATTGGTATCAAAGCATCGTTTTTAATCATCGCATCATTTCATATAAATATATTAGGTATAGGTCTTTTAGGCCACCTAGTGATGGCGTAAAAGAATCCTTCGTCCTGTTTAGTCTTGTAGGTATCGTAGGAGGCGACTATGCTAACTGAAGATGGGTAGCAGCATCTTTATGATAACAACTCAATATATCTCTCTGATACAAACTCAAATATGGCAAATATCTCCCCTACAAAGTTGTGTCTCGCCAGCAACGCAGTCAGGAATTTGCATTAAGAAAAAGCCAAAATTAGGGGCTCTTTTTAAGTTTTTTTTTTAAACTAGGTCTAAAATTTTCACCGCATTGAACTGTTCAAATTCGTGTTGCTGGCAAAATGTATCGCTAGAAACGCATTGACGATAATAGATATAAATACGATAAATATTAATAGCAAGGAATTAAGTGCTGAAAAATTATTGAGGTCGGATATTGATGACGGTAATATTCTAGAAATTATCTGGTCCAGGACTACCATTACCTTACTATAAGTTATGAACGGATTTTTTTTGTTTTTTATATGTTATATATTATAGATAAGATAGGTCGAATCTGTACTAAAACCGAATCAGAACGTCCTGACTTTACGGAGTGTTGTCTATTATAGCTATCAGCCCTAAGTTTTGTCAGCAACGCAAATTTCAACAGTTCGTTGCGCTGAAAATTTTAGAGCACCTAATTTTTTAACTTGGCACCTAAAAAAACACCTAATTTTGACTTTTCCTATATGCAAATTCCTGACCTTGCGTTGCTGCCGAGACACAACTCCCCTACAAGGCTGTAATGAATGAAATTAGGTGAACCTATACCGTATTACCGTGTGGTGGTGATTTATGAGAATCCATCATCCTATTTCATCCCGTGAATGTTGCAAATGGGTTTTTAGAAAGTACTCTATGCTGTGGGATGTACTTAGGAAGGTCTTACCGCTTCAAATGCAGTGTAACCATAGATTTATGCCAGGCGTAAATTACCCCGACGCCCGACAGAAGTAGCGTCATAAATGCAAGACGGCTGGTAGGTATTACAATTCGCCCTCCAAATGAGACAGGACAAATCTTCTCCATATCAGGGAAAACCCATGTCCGCCTAGGGACTTTTACAGCCTTTAAAAGAATGCGTCGACCCCTAAGGCCTAGCATGAAATGCCTTACAACCGGTAATTATAACCCGTCCGTCTGACTATTAAACGGGAAAACAGCGGTGAGTTTATTATTCCTCGGTGGCTGATTAGATACCTAAGAGAGTAGTAACAAGTAGAAACCCAAACCGCTAGATAGAAAACCAACTAAGTGCTTCAATATTTGCGTCTCTATTGCTGAAAGGCATTAGATATTAAACTATCATCTTAGTACCTACGTTGATTAGGCAACGATATAATGTGCGACTAGAATTAATAATTGCATAATTAAACCTGTAAAATATATGTAAATCAGAAGCTATTTAACTACGTATTATTGGTGTCACAGTGTATGCGTTATTATACAAACATAGTAACCAATTACTGAATACCTCAAAATATTTTTACGTTAGCACCATAAAGTATATAAACATAATAAACCGCAGTAAATTGAATATTTAAATATTTCTTTCACCAACCAGCTTCAATAAGTTCCTTTATAAAAAATTCAGTAGACTCATTGTATCCTGATCGGTCAATAATAATCCGTACTTTGATGTTTTTCTTCTTTATCAGTTGAACCAAGCGGCCTTGAATCGCTGGGTTATGAATGCCAGGCATGCACACATTAACACTTTTCTTAGCGGCATCAATAAAACTTACGAGTTTGTCAAAATAATTGTAGGCGTTGTATTGTAATTTACAAAATACCATTACTTCGTTGATCTCCGTGGTACGACTTTTATAAAAATAAGCAGCCGCGGACACAGCACAAGTTAACGCAATCGCCGCAGCCGAAGACAGGACAAGTGGATTTAATCTCATCGTACGTAATTTCAAACATAAATGGGATGGTTTGGCACTGACTGAGACCTATCTATAATTTTATGCTATGATATAAAATACAGAGGCCCTATTTGCAATAATACCATTACATTTGGGAGATGAAACGACACTCATTTTACAACTACCTTCATATTCATCCAATAAATTAGATAATAGCCATAGATAATTAAAAATACTAGAAGCATTTTTTATTTGTATTTAAGTACAAATGGATATGGCGAATACAATAATTAGCAAAAGTTAAAATGTTAAGAGATACAATCTGCATGCAATAATACATTTAGAGTAAGTTTCATGGAATAAAATAATGATTTCTTATATTTACGCGAACACTATACATTGATTAAAACTACTTTTACGGATTTTATCGCGTTTTATTTATATTAATTTTAATACCCGACGTTTCGGGTGCTTTCCAGCACCCATGGTCACGGGGGAAACGTCAGGTATTAAAATTAATATAAATAAAACGCGATAAAATCCGCAAAAGTAGTTTTAATCAATTTCATGGAATGTTTAGGCCGCGTTACCACCTCCAAGAAATTTCTGCAAGAAGTGTCTGTCAGAGAGTAGCTTGCAGATGTAAACTACGAAGCAAGCGCACTCGTGACAGTTTCTCAAGCTTTTCATGTGAATAGTTGAGAGTGCAATTAATTGAAAGTCTAAACGTGTTCACATCAACTCGCGGCAAAAAATTGCAAGAGTTCATACTATATGTTAACAGTAAAAACAAGCAGCAAGAAACTTATGAAAAACTTCCGAGAGTGTACTTGCAGGTGGAAACGTGGCCTATCAGACAATGCAATCGCGACGATTTGATACGTGTTTCTTGGGAGTAGTTGCGAATGCAATAGATTGCAAGTCTAAAGGTCGCCACACACGGTCACCCACTGTTGTTCTGACAGCAACCCACGGATTTTTTCGGGCTAGTTTAAAAGAAAATAGTATGAGTAATAACTTGATCGTGAGTGTGAAATCTTTAGTAAAATTTTTAACCGACGGCACTCCACGGAGTTTTCCGACCGAACCGTAATCCACTGGCTTCAGTTGTTTTAATTATTGGTAGTTACTTTTTTAGAGCTAGCGCGCACTACGACTTTTTCCCGCGTGATTATTTTATCGCAGAAATGCAACGTATGAGTTAGTAAGACAGTGCGCGCACATGCGAGTGAAAAATCGCAGCGATTTTAAAATTGTGATTTGTCACTTTTTGACGCGACTACTCGCGACGCGATTGTCGCGAAAATAAAATGCAGCGTATGAAATTGTATGGTCCTGCGCGCAATGCGATCGTAAAATCGCGCACTCGGGCCGACCGGCGCTTCATTCATGCTCTGTCCTTTCAACAGTAAACATGTCGGCGCCTGCATCTCCAATGGAGTCTCCATCTCCAAACGACACAAAGATAGACGTGGAACATTTGATAATCACAGTACAAGAAAGACCACCTTTGTGGAATAAACATTCCAAAGAATATAGTGATAGAAATTTGAAAACGCGTTTATGGCAGGAAGTATGCGAAAATGTTATACGGAACTGGGCTGAACTAAACAACCAAAATAAAAAAACACGGTGAGATTTATTATATTTTATTATATTGCCATGGAATAGATCCACTGGATGAAGTGAAGTAGTTTCCAAAATAATCTCGTATTTCAATACAATTAACTATAGATCGCGCAGACGTGGGATCCAATATTTCTTAGATCACATCCAAACAATTCGTCTTTGAATCGTATTCCATCGTATTTCCGTACAAAATTGTGTAGGATACAACATGCTTTGACTATTTTGTCACAAAACTGAATTTTAACGTCTAATGATCGATTCAAGATACGCCATTTATTTGTTAAAATTCCAAAGGTGCATTCTACCATTCTTCTTGCTCTTGTTAGCGGGTAATTAAATTAAACTCTCTGTTTAATTGATAAATTCCATCTGGGATATGGTTTCGAGAGTGCAAATGCTTCATCTCCAACAAAAACAAACAGCATTTTAGGTTCATCTGTATCATTTGGTAAATTTCTTGGTTGAGGTATATATAACAGGTCATTTTCCAATTTCTTTTCGAAATTGGTTTGCTTAAAAATTGTAGAATCACTGCTGCTTCCATATGCACCGATATTTATCATAATAAATGAATAATTCGAATCAGCTACAGCCATCAAAACGATAGAGTTATATTGTTTATAATTAAAAAACTCTGAGCCTGCTCCATTTGGTTTCTCCAGTCTAATATGTTTTCCATACACCGCGCCCAAGCAACTAGGAAAGTTTGTTCTTTTATAAAAACCCTCAGCAATTTTTAACCAATCATTTTCCTTCGGTTCGGGCATATATATTAGATGCAAACAAAACCATAGCTTTTCACATGTATCTTCTACTATTTCACGAATTGTGGTAGCTCCTAATAAATATTCATAATAAAAAAGAGTAAAAACTGTTTCCCGATGCAAGATATCTGAAAAAAAAGAAAAATAGTAGAAATTAAGAGTATTTATAGTATTTGGGGTGGGTGGGATCTATCTCCTAGCGGTCCACCCCGGGCAACGTCTGTTGGCGGCTAAACGATCCCACCAGCGGTGGTAGGCTCCGCAAGGGGCCGCCTGGCTTGCGACCAACATGCTCATCTACAATAAAAATAAAAAAACGCGTTGAGATTGCGCTGTGTACGCAATAGACGAATTCGGTCAAAAATTTTCATTTATTTTATAGGTGCTGATATACAGAGAAAGTGGAAGAACTTGAAGGACTGTTTTTCTAGAGAGTTAGGTGCGCAAAAAAAAAGTGAGTCGGATCAATCTGGTAAGAAGAAACGAAAGTACATTTTCTTTGATCAACTATCATTCTTGATACCTATTACTACTTCAAGAGACACTAGTGGCAACATCAAATCTATTGAAGAATGTGCAAATTCGGACGAGGATAATAGCCAACAGACTCAGGATTCTAGAAAAGCTATATACCAACGTAAGACAGGTGCTCAAGGACGAAAAGAAAATACAGGTGAAGAGGAACTATTGAATATTTTACGTAAGAAACAAATTTTTGACGAGGATGTTAGTTTTGCAAAGATGTTGATTCCAATGTTACGGAAACTAAATGAGGATCAAAAATTTTATGCAAAAGTCGAATTTTAAATGCCATGGATAGGGCTAAAAAATATCTTCCGCAGCCTTTATACCCCGGATCAATGCAAACTGCTTCTCAGAATGTATGTCCCGGATCAAATACTGGTATGCATACCGCGCAACCTACATACCCCGTATCAATGCAAAATACTTTCCAACCTGTATATTCCACACCAATGATAAATCTTCCACAGTTTATACACCCTGGACAGCTAATAAAATTCTGGTAACTATTCCTCCACCGACATACACGAATACCAGTGCCACATATATTAATTCCGAGCCGGGAACATCCTCGTCTAATTTTGTTAATCAACGAAATATTGTGATCTGCACGAAGAAACTCTCTGCAAAAAAAACCGTTGATTGAAGAGAATTTCAATGAATTCAATACGAGCAATGACTATTATGAACGATTTGGACAAGATTTGCAGGCTTCTGAATCCGAGATTTCCCAAGACTCTGATGATTACTTTGACGTGACAATGTCGACACTTTAATAAATTTTATAGGTACTTATTAACTTAATATACTAAATAATTATAATATATTTGTTTGTTTTACTTACCTGAGGGTGACTGACAGCCTTTCTTCAGCTGGTATTGCATTTCGCCATCTAGTATTTTTGTATTCAATATAACAATTCTCAGAAACCTGTCAAATGTTTGAATTTTCATTCTATAATAGCCAAAGAATTTTTTGGGCTACATCCGAAGTTCATGGTATTTCTGATAAAAGAAACCTTTGATAATTCTATCCGCTGTAAAAGGATGATACTGGACGTATTGACGAATTTTATTATTTTTTCTTCTGATCCTCCGAAGTAGTAAATAAAGACAAGCAACTTGTACGGAATCCATGGTGTAACTGAGCAAAGATCCCCCGTGGTTTCGGGTGCTTTCCAGCACCCATGGTCCCCCGTGACCATGGGTGCTGGAAAGCACCCGAAACGTCGGGTATTAAAATTAATATAAATAAAACGCGATAAAATCCGTAAAAGTAGTTTTAATCAATGTATAGTGTTCGCGTAAATATAAGAAATCATTATGTATAGTATTGTATATTTATTTAATTATAACATACCTTTTTATATAAATATTAAATATTTGTTAACTAATGTTTTAAATATCTTGCGTTAGTATATTCACAAATCTATAATGTCATTATATTATTCTGTTAGAAGTGATATATTTATATAGTCAAGTATTATGTATTTATATAAATATATAATATATTTTATTGAATAGGCTTTTTTATTAAATCGAAATAAGATTCGGAAGGAGAAAAACTTTTCAAATAAAACATGAAATTAAAAATATTTATTAAATGACTATATATACCCAAGTACTTACAAAATAAATAAAAATACCTGTAATTTCTACTATCGCGGTCACCTCGTTTTTTGGCTCCAGAAAATCGAAAAATTACGGCAGAAAAAAAAATTTATACTGGTTTTAAGGCTTTAAATGTACATAAAAATGCACTCATTCACGTATAATTGTTGATAACTCTTTTTTTAAATAATCAAATGAAGTTGTTATATTTTTTTTTTCATAATCTACACAAAAAATGTATGTTTATAAATTTTTTATTGAGTGTAAGATCGAGCGATGCGAGCTGGGGATCGGGACTTAAGGCATTCCGACTCGGAAAGGTAAGGTTAGATGGAGAGTTAGAGGAGGGAAGCATCACGCCACTCAACGTAGTGCAGTCGAGGGAAGCCCGGTCGACGGAGCCCTACCTACAGGGCTCCTACTTCTGAGTGATTTATAAAAAATAAACCACGAAGGAGATGGCGATAGGATCTCCTAACCTAGCGTGTCCGAGTCGGGATGCCCAAAGTACCTAGCTCGCTACGCTAAAAAATTAATAGATAAACATTATTATGTGATTTTTTTTTCAAACTTTTTTTTTCAATTTTTTTAAATGTGCGTTATTTAGATTAAGACATAGCAATCACAGTCAAAGATTGCATAATTTTTTTATTTGGTACAAGATTTTTTTGAGGATAATATAAGTTATTGATTTATTTTTGAATACAATACATAGTTAATTCTTTTTATTTTGATGTTTTCCGTAAAAACGAAGATTTAAAAAAACTCATCGAAATCGGATAATTTTTCTATTTTCTAGAGCGTTTATGATAACATTTAAAGTCTAAAACTTAGTGAGATATAAAATTAATAAACAAACATTTTTAATGCCTTATATTGGCGTCTGTCAAATTTACTATTTATTATTTTGTTTTGATGAATGTTTTTTATAAAAATATGAGATGCTAGGGGGTATTGACCCGTGAAATTAGATTTATAATTTTTTTTCATGATTATGTAATGAGTTGTGACACTCTTTAACCTTTCTATACCCGCGCCAAATATTGTGACACCTATACCCGCGCACGGTCTCATAGACCGAAAGTTCGGAACCCAATTTCATGGTATTTTTTCAAGAAAACGTATAATGAAATTACGTTTTCCTAAAACTAGGGAGTATGAGGTTAAAAAAAAAACAATTTATCGACAGTATATCATTTATTTACTGACTAACAGTCTTTTATTACAGTCTCTGGAAAATAATAAGTTTTTCATATGAGCTAATAAAAATGTGTGCCGTGTAGTGGTGGTTGAGAATATCCACTACCCCATATCTTCCCGTGGGTGTCGTAAGAGGCGACAGAGGGAGACAGGCAGGAGATGGGCAACAGCATCTTCCTGATAACAACTGTGATATAATAAAAAACTGCGGTTGCCAAATGCCCGATCGCCAAGCGTGGCAACTATGGCAAATATCCCCCCATGAATAACGACGCAAAAAAAACAGCCACCAGTCCCTGGCGGCCCCGCTATTCCTGGCTACGGTGGCGACCATGGTAACGGCGGGGCAGGGGGTGCTAAGAATCTCCGGTGGAGGTTCGGTTGCCATCTACGACGACTCGACCTGGCAACATATAACGCACGCATCCTGAGGACTGACGAGAAGATACTGGAGCTGGAAGAAGAGGTATGCGCTGGCATATTATTGGATTATCCGAGGTCCGAAGAGAGGGGGAGGACATGGCAATCCTCGAGTCCGGCAACTTGTTCTACCACCGGGAGGGCGACCATCTGTCCCAAGGAGGAGTCGGATTTATCGTCCACAAGTCTCTCGTCAACAACGTTGTAAAGATTGGGAGTGTGTCGACGACTGATACTCAGAATCACCAAATGGGATTCGCTGAAGGTCATACAGGTTTACGCACCAACCTCGGCACATTCTGATGAGGAGGTGGAGGAAATGTATGAGGATATTTCCAGAGCCATACATTCCTCCAAAACTCACTACACGGTGTTGATGGGAGACTTCAACGCAAAACTAGGCACGAGAGAAAGTGGTGAGCTGAAGGTAGGTAAATTTGGAGTAGGGCAACGGAACTGAAGAGGCCAGAAGCTGGCCCACTTTATGGAGAAAGACGGACTCTTTATGATGAACTCTTTCTTCCAGAAGCGGACCTGGGCGAGCCCCGACGGTTCGACAAAAAATGAGATTGACTTCATTATGACGACCAAAGGCCAACTGTTCAGTGATGTCTCAGTGATCGCAAGGGTGAAAACTGGCAGCGATCACCGAATGGTTAGAGGCACACTAAACCTAAACGTTAAGTTGGAGAGGTCTCGTCTAATGAAGTCAACGCTCCTTCCCCCCTCGTGCTCTAATCCAGAATCCCGAAACCTTTCAGCTCGAGTTACGTAACCGCTTTCAGTGCCTAGAGGATTGCAATGCAGTGGACGATATGAATGACAAGCTCGTGGAAACTGTCCATGCGGTCGGAGCTAAGTTCTGCAAGACCCGCCGCGGAAGAACACAAAAACTCTCCGATCACACTCTTAATCTCATGGCTGTTAGACGGGAGATGAGGCTGCAATCGTCAACAGATTTGACAGCATAGAGGCAACTGAACAGACAGATCTCCAAATGCATGCGGCGAGACCTGCTCATCTTTAATACTGCTCGTATTGAAGAAGCGATCGAGCGGAAACAGGGCTCCAAAGTCTTTGCCAGAGATCTGTCTGCCAGTAAGAGTCAACTGTCAAAGCTGAAGACTGAGTGTGGCAGCATCGTTTCCGGGACACCTGAGATTCTGAGTGAGATTGAGAGGTTCTATGGGCAGCTGTACACATCATCGTTGGAGCCACACGCAAGTGTGAGTAACGATCCAAGAGCAAGTCTTATCCGACACTATTCCTATGATATCCCGGACGTCAGTCTGAGCGAGATTAGAATGGCTCTCCACCACCTTAAGAACGGCAAGGCCCCGGGCGAGGATGGAATCACAGCGGAGCTTCTGAAAGCGGGTGGAACACCGGTACTTGAAGTCCTTCAGAAGCTCTTCAATTCTGTCCTCCATGGTGGCACTACTCCGGAGGCGTGGAGTAGAAGCGCGGTGGTCTTGTTCTTTAAGAAAGGCGACAACGCTCTCTTGAAGAACTACAGACCGATTTCCCTTCTGAGCCGCGTCTACGTGCTGTTTTCGAGAGTCGTTACGAATCGTCTCGCACGCAGACTCGACGACTTCCAGCCTCCCAAACAAGCCGGTTTCCGAAAAGGCTTCAGTACCATAGACCACATACATACCCTGCGGCAGATTGTACAGAAGACCGAAGAGTACAATCTGCCACTTTGCCTGGCATATGTGGACTATGAAAAAGCCTTTGATTCCGTCGATATTTGGGCGGTGCTATAGTCCCTTCAGCGGTGCCAAGTTGACTGTCGGTATATCGAAGTGCTGAAGTGTTTGTACAGTAACTAAAGTGACTAAAGTGAATAACCAGTGTGTGTTGCCAGTGATGACTTACGGATCTGAGACGTGGTCCTTCACTGCTGGCCGTATGAGGACGCTCAAGGTCACTCAGCGAGCTATGAAGAGGGCTATGCTCGGAGTTTCTCTGCGTGATACACTCAAAAATGAGGATATCCGCAGTAAAACCAGAGTGACCGACATAGCCCACCGGATTAGTAAGCTGAAGTGGCAATGGGCCGGCCATATAGCTCGAAGAACCGATAACCGATGGGGAAGAAAGGTTCTTAAGTGGCAGCCTCGTACCGGTAGGCGTAGTGCAGGGCGACTCCCACTAGATGGAGTGACGACCTGGTAAGATATGCAGGAAGTCGATGGATGCTGGTGGCTCAGGACCGTGCTTTGTGGCATTACTTGGGGGAGACCTATGTTCAGCAGTGGACTTGTGAAGGGCTGTAATGATAATGATGATGATGAATAAAAATGTAACAAAAATATTTTTTCTTCTTATAATAAACTAAAACAAACTTTAATCTTAATTATAATAAGTAAATTAACAGTAAACTTACAACTATTCTTAGGCAGAAGTCTCACTATAGCAGTCAGAGCATACCATAAGCGCGTGTTCCATACAAAAATAAATTTTACATTTTACGCAGTTATAACGCGTCTTACGGTTCTTTTTTGACGTGCAAAATGCACAACGGCTGATTTTATTATTATTAGATGTTGCTGCAGACTCAGGACCATCATAATTTACCTATTTCATTCAGCCGTAACTTTAGAGTTTTTGGCAATGACGTGTTGGCCGCCCGTCTCCTGAGATGCGAATTTATGAGGTCATAGGACAAAGCTTCCAGAAAAGTTCTACGGTTGACTTTCTTATTGGGATTGTTTTGCAGGTATAAAACATACGAATTTATACCCGTTACATTCATCAAACTGTAGAAAATTACCATGGGCCACCTGTTTGTGCCTCGTGCAACGTTATAGGTTTCGCACATTTTGTTCACAGTATCAACTCCACCTTTTGTCGCATTGTAGTCCATTATCAATTCAGGTTTACCGGTTTCGACGTCAATTTCAGCATCATCATGCATGCTAGACAAGTAAAACATTCTTGCCCTTTTTGGGTACATAAGATACAAGTGTACAATTGCCTCGGTGCCCAAATAAGCTGGATATTTCTTCTCGGCCTCTTATCTCCGTAAACTGTTTGGGCAGTTCCCTTTTATTTTTGCGAAGTATGCCGATCACGGTCAACTTCTGTGACTCAAGTTTATCTATCAAGGGAATACTGGTAAAGTCTATATGCGACTTGTCAAGTTTATATGCGCCTGCAGGCTGTTGTCCAACGTAAACTTCCATATTTTGGGTATAAAACATTTTGGCATCAGTCAGGGCGTAGATTACCGTATTTACTGGGCTTCGATGGAATATATTGCCTAAAGTTACAACGACCTCTAAATGCTTCTAGTTTTGTAACTGTAATATTTTTTAAATCCAGCTACAATTTCTTCAAAAAGCTCTCTGATGGGTGCTAGTTTATCAACAGAAGCACGTACAACTCGTGTGTCTTTGTCGTCAAACCTAAGACACCGTAACAGTAAATAAAAACGTTTTCAGGACATGGTCATTCGAAATATCTCTGGTGACGAGCCATCAGTCTTGAATAAATCTTTAGCATTCAGTCGACAATTTTTTCTAACACCAGCAAAGAGTAAGAGACCTAAGAGTGCTTCAAGTTCTATCTAATTTGTTTCAGTACAGTCTCTTTCTCTTATGAATTGAGATGAAATTCGTTTTATTTGTTCGTTAGTGTACTTTGCCATCCGACCAATAACATCCTCCGTGAAAAATAACCTCCATATCTCACCGGGTTCTTTCAAATACTTAGCTCCACCTTTAGCACCTGGAAGTTGAGTAACGATGTTCCTAGCACGTCTTCTTACTGGATTTGACGCAGGAGTTTTGTTCCCCCTCGTGTGACGGTCTTTTCCGAGGTAATAATTTATATATGTTTGATGATCTTCCGACTCCACTTGAGAATTGCTCTCCTCTGCAGATTGACCCTCTTGCTCATGCTCAGAATTATCCTCTTGCTCGCTATTGTAGCTATCTTCTTGTATTTCAACAAAATCCTCTACCTCACTATCGTTTTCATCTTCATAGTTAGAATCAGAATTTTCTTCTTCCAACATCAATCTAATTTGATTTTCGTCCATCTTGGCGCAAAATATAACCAAAAAATAATAAACAATGTTTATCCATAACATAATGATATAAAAACTGTAAATAACAAGCGAATTTTATAAGAATAATAGAAGTTATTACTTACACAAAAAATTTATCCTATACCCGCGTCGGTCCCACAGACCAATTGGCGCCAAAAAACGACCACACGTGCTCCTCGCCCGAACGCACTGTGCACATTGGAACGAATGTAGCAACGAATCAGGCAGCTTACAGAAAGTACAAAATGTCAGCATTGATGTATAAAGAAAAAACCGCAAAAGAGTATTTTGTCGGTCTCACAGACCAACGCGGGTATAGGAAGGTTAACAGCACAGTACGTCGTTTTTTTTTCAAAATTGCGCGAGCTCTTTACACGACTACGTGGTCTCGAGTACTGACGCGCCGAAAGTCGTACTTAGCCTTAAAAGGCTAACTTGAAACGGCTTCACTTTGCGTGTGCCTGCTGCGGTTCTAAGCCTAATAATTCTATGGCAAATTAGATAATATAAATGTATGAAAATGTTTGATTGTATTTCTTATTAAATTATTGTTTAATTTAAATAAGACGATTATGTTTACCAATATTTTTCAGTAAGAGTTTTCAAAAATACTCGTTGTTTTAAATGTTCAGCTGTTTTAATATGTTAAGAAGCACAGATGCTACCGATGTAGCTGAAGAAATCAAATATTTAACAGCTATTTCTGATAGAACGGGAGCAAACTGTCTACAATCTACATAGCGGACAGTCGAAGACGAAAGTAACTCAAGTTCATAAGATGCCTAAGCGATTAACATAACTTAAGGTTTATATTAACATCGAAGCACTTGTTTCGTTTTTTTTCTATTAGTTCACATGAGCAGACACTTAATACACAAAATCGCATCACCTTTACGTATCAAAGTCCGCTTCAAACCATTATAAATTTAAACGATAAAACAGGAGCAACAGTCCGTCGACGGTCAAGTTCCCACCAAAACACACACCTCACAGTAAGTAAAGTAGCACTAAGTTTCGTAGATTATAGTAATTTTAATACCACAGAGATATACTATACAAAATTACATTCATTTTTAAAATAAGAAGCAAATAAATAAACTGGGGAAAATTAAAAACATAATACAGTGTATATAAATAAAGTACAGTAGATTGGGTAGTAGTAATTTAAATGATTTACTATAAAAAATAAAAAAATTAAACTTTATATTGAAAAAAATATCGACTGTCGATATCCATATTTCAACGCGAAACCCACTGCGCGACCTTCGTATGAATACGTCATCGAGCGATCGCGCTAGGATTGTATAAAAATGATAAAATAAACAAAAGTCTAGAATTAGTAAAATATATGTATTTGATTTGTTTGATAATCACATATGTTGATTTTTATAAAATAATAGCACTACCTATATTTAATTTAGTTTTTATTTATTCTTGTGTTTTTTCCCGTCTTTTTAATAAATTTTAATTTTTAGTTTAGAAGTGACACATATAAAATCGCGTGACTCCTATTTAAAAATTATGGAGTGTAGTGTAGAGCATAGATAAATAGATATGTAGCAATTTGTAGCAAGCTAGGTGTAGAGTGGTGTAGAGGTAAGGAGTACAGACTGTATAAAAAAGTGTCCGTAGGAAAGCGCAAAATAAGGGTGGCGCCACTGTAGCTACACTCTAAATTTTAAAGAACTTTTTATAATTTTTTATTGCACAGACTTTCACCGTAATTCTTTTTACAATAATTATTTTATTGATTTCAAAATTTTTATTTTCAAAACCACTCTCAACGTATTTTACGGCAATTTATGCGCGCTGTTGTGGAGAGCTTTTGAACTGTTATTTACTGCTTACAGATGGACACATTTTCAACTATTCTCCTATGGGAGATTGTCCTTCTTACCTCTATACTCCATGTTAAAAATAATGAAAATGGTGGTGAGGTGCAGGAATGGCGGGGAGGTGAGATCATAACAGTCACCTAGGCCTTTATTAACCCTTTCAAATGAGTTCAAACATGATCGTCTTATTTAGAGCCGTCACTGAGATCCTATACTCACCTTCGGAGTCCACCATCATCAGGTAGATGCGATCATCACATGTACCTTAATATTTAAATGAGTCTAAAAACAATGGTTCTATGTGGTGGCATAGTTGAGATCCTTTGCCCAGATATTGAGTCTGCCATCAGGAATGAGAGATTATCACAGTTACCTAGGTCTTTATGAGACCTTTCAAATGAGTCCAAACAGATTGATTCTATGTAATGCCGTTACTGAGATCCTAAACTTATCTCCGAATTCCACCATAAGGAAGGTGAAATCATCAGTCATCTAAGTTTTTATGAGCTCTTTAAAATGAGTTCAAACACGATTGTCCTATCTATTGCCATCACTGAGATCCTATACTCAGCTTCGGATTGCACCATCCGAAAGATGAGATCATGATAGTTACCTAGGTCTTAATGAGCCCTTTCAATATCACGCTTTCGCCATTCTACAGAGTACATCCAACAACGGACTTGGCTATATACGCGATGCTTTTTGATGAAATTCATGGGAGATTTTAATTTTTGTTCAAAAACTCTGGCAGTGATGTCATGTCTGTCAATTTCGGACCATTGTGGGTTACAGGTGAATGTAACAAATAAGTCTAGGCGGCCATAATGCCTAACATATGACATAGCATCCTGAGAACATGTCAACTGCAAACTGATGAAAAAGTCGTTGTCATGTTAGTCTGTATGAATAGAAATTCATAGCACTAACTTTTTTGTTGGTTTCAGCACCTGCAATCAAAAATGATAAATTTTTAATTTGTTACTTTGATGAATTGTATTCAAAAATATTATTTAATCTTGTTCAATCTAGTTACCTGTTACTTGATTTACAATTTTGATATAGCCAGAAGATCAAAGGATATTGTAACGCATCATAAGTCGTCATCATAAGTTTCAGATACACTTTTTAAATCATTATTCTGACGACGAAGCACAATAGCTCTAGATTCTAAATTTTCTCCCACAATGACAACAGCCACTTCGTCAATGGTGGGTGAATTAAACCTCCTTGTGTGTTCATCGGCAGGTGTTTTGTCAGCTCGAATGACAATATTGTTGCGCGCTATATTTAGCGCCCGGTATATTGCAGGTGATTATTAGCGCCATCTGGTATTAAGCAGCAGAATATGAGTATCAAGATCTTTCTAGAACTCTCTCACTAGCGCCTTCCTTACCCGAAGTCAACGCCAGCAGAAGACGAACCAGAGACGTTTTGGTGGTGTAACGCCGCAAACGTTGGAGGGCCAGCCGTCAGCCACGGAGGCTGGCCCGTCAGCAGCTCCTACGTCTGCAGCACCTGACTTAGGTGCTCTGATGGTGATGCTGCGGGAGCAGGTTGGCCGACAGAAGGAAAAGGTCCGTCGGTTAGAAGAGCAGCTGCAGCGTGGACAGGAGGAACAGACCCGTCGGTTGGAAGATCAGCTGCGGGGCGGACAAGAGGAATAGGCCCGTCAGTTAGAAGAGCAGATGCTCCTCATGAAGGACCTTCACGTTACCTTTAGGAAAGAGATAAGGGAGGTGAAGGATAAGGTTGCTCAACATAACAACCACCTGTCGGAAGCTGAAACCCGAATCGAGGAAGCTGAAATCCGAATTGACCAAGTGAACAATCGGGTTGACAACGTGATGGCTGACGTGAATAGAACGCTGGACGACCTCAAACTTGGGGATGGAATTACAGCCCCCGTAGTCGCTACAACACCTTCGCTACGTGGGTTCAAAGTGCTGCCGTTCGACGGGACTTCTTCCTGGTCAGCTTACAAAGTCCAGTTCTGAAAGAAGCTGTTATGAAGGCGAATGACTGGAATAAAGGTCAGGCCATGACTGCTCTCACACTAGGCCCGCGCGACCAGGCCTAAACTGTTCTGGAAGCTCTCAGTGAGGAAGTGACTTATGAGCAGCTCCTTGAGGCATTGGAGGCGAGATATGGCAACGCCCACCTGGAACACGTCTTTCGTGCGCAGCTTAAAGATCGCGTGTAACGTATTAAAGAAAATCTGCAGCAGTGGGCCCTCGAGGTGGAGAAGCTAGTTCGAAAAGCGTATCGATCTGTACCTGCGCTCATGGAAGGGAACCTGGTGCAGACATTCATCGATGGTATCCACGACCTTGAGTCAGAGCAGCTGTGAGGGTCGGACACCACGAGACGCTTAAGGACGCCTTGGCCCATGCACTAGAGGTGGAAGCCGTGCAACAGGATCTTCGTTCCCATCGCGTCAAGAAGGTTGCGGCAGCTACAGTTCGCGACCGCAATAAAAGATACAGCCCTACTGTATGTGAAGAAGAAATATATACAAATGAAGATTCCGAAAGAAATGATAGGCTCAAAAGGGCCAGAACCAGGGTTGCAAACTCGACATCTTTTTACGTAGATCTACGTATTTTTGGCCTTTCCTGCAAACCTACAAACTTCAGTCCCAGAATCTATGTATTTTTATCAAATTTTACAAATTTGCTCAATAACATGACTTATTAGGCTGAAAGAGCATCATTTCCAGTATTCGAGAAAAAATATCAAAAAAACATTCCGTTTCATACTAACGCATAGAGGCTTCGCCAGCTCGCCACAGAATAAGACAAAGTGTGCATTCCATAGACCTGTGCTGTGACTAATGTGAGTGTGTCAAACGAAACGTCTCGAATATTTCAAAAATAAGAAAAGGCGATTCGTTTCAATTGTTTCCTTTATTGACCCAATTTGTACAAAATTTTATAACATTGCCACATAGCAGTACAAATGTTTAGCGTCTGTTTCCTGCGATCAATCTAACGAAAATTAACATCTTCTGAGAAACAGACTTTCCACCGACACGCTAAGAGGCTTACTTTTTACAATAAGTGGCTTAAAAATAAATCGCGAGCCTATACAGGAACACAATCAAAGTAATTAATAAAATTTAAACAAATATTTAATAAAATTATGTATACATTTAATTTGCCTGATGATAATGAGTAATTTAATTAAAAAAAAACGTTTTATTCATTTTTTCTGACCCTTACTTCTTCATTTAAATACCGATAAATACAAACTTTAATCTTTACTCTTCATTTCACTCAAAAAAAGTACGGAGTTTCGGCGGAGACGGATTGTCGCTCCTATTTTATCGCTTGAATAATGGTTTGAAGTGGATTTTGATTCGTAAAATTGTTGCGATTTTGCGAATTAAGTGATCGCGCTCGTGATCTATTAAAGAAAACGACAAAACAAGTGCCTGGATGGCGATATAAACCTCAAGTTATTTTGTGAAGAAAAAAAATGAAGATTCCGAAAGAAATGATAGGCCAAAAAGCCTAGATTCCAGAGCCATAAAGCCAGTTAATATAAAAAAGTACGTATCTTTATATATCTACAAACAAAACTGTGTACGTAGACAGAGAAACCTATGGACTAATGACTAGCGTGGCCTCGAGTGAGAAAGGACGATAACGTGATTTTAGGTACTACAATAATCTTTATGACTTTTAAACATATTTAGATAAAAATTTTAATTGTTCTAAGAACTAAACTAAACAAGATTCACCAATCTTAAGCTCACAAAATACTTTTTTCTCACTTAAACCAACTTGTAAACTCCTTAGATCGCTACGAACTGTCAAAGTTGTTTAGCAAAGTGTAGTCTGCTAAACAAAAAAACCGGCACGGAGAAAGGGACAATCACACTGCTCTGTCTCATTTCTATGCAAGACGTATGCATAAATCTATCTTTTTCGTGTGCGAATGCGAAAGGAGGCGTCAATTTATCTATAGGTTTCTCTGTCTACGACTGTGTACTATATTAAAATTCTATGTATTTTTCTAATCTGCCCTACGCTTCTCTGAAAATCTGTGTTGGCAACACTGGCTAGAACCCAGAGCTGTAAAGCCAGTTATATAAGTAAATAAATTATTTATTATTTAAGGTTATATTTATGATTTTAATTTTACTTTTATACAATATTAACTTAGATTATGCATCCATTTTATATTCTAAAATAGTTATCCACCGAAAACACATACAAAGATCTTAAAACAAGAAATATAATAGTTTTGGAAATTCAAAACTCTTTATAACAAAATATGGGCTTAAATGTAGTATTGTGATTAATAAGTTCAAGATAAATATGTGCTATGTACAAAATGCAGAACGACAGCCAACAGTTTTGCAGACAGCATTTGCTGGAGGAGCAGCTGGTGCGGTTACACGAGCAATAGCACAACCTCTCGATGTACTGAAAATAAGATTTCAATTACAACTTGAACCTATAAAGAGAGGCTCAAAATATAGTTCTATTGTACAAGCATTGTGTTCAATCGTTAAAGAAGAAGGTGTATCTACACTTTGGAGTGGGCACATACCAGCACAATTACTATCAATATCATATGGAGTTTTACAGTTCTCTATTTTTGAAAAACTGACAGAATTATGTAGAAGATCTGATCCCAAGTTCTATATTGATCATAAGCATTGGTTAAACTTTGCCAATGGTGCCACAGCAGCTACAGTGGCAACAATAGTCTCCTTTCCTTTTGATACAATAAGGACTAGGTTAATAGCTGAGCAAAAAACACAGAAAGCCTACAAAGGATTTTATAATGCTTTTTCTGTAATATACAAGACAGAAGGTACTAAAGCATTATTTAAAGGAATTATTCCTACATTGGCTCAAATAGCACCACATGCTGGAATACAGTTTGTTGTATATAAATTCCTAACAGATAATGTTTTCAATAGAATAAAAAATTTTCAAAGAAATACTACCCTAGGGGAAGTTGTTGGATCATCAGTATTAGCAAATTTCATAGCTGGTGGTATTGCAGGTATAGTGGCTAAAACTACAATCTACCCATTTGATGTGGTAAAGAAAAGGCTTCAGATACAAGGTTTTCAACAGCATAGGAAGAATTTTGGGAAACAAATGTATTGCAGTGGGTTATTTGATTGTATTAAACTTACAATAACAGAAGAAGGGTTTCTTGCGCTTTATAAAGGATATGGACCTAGTGTTCTCAAAGCTATCTTGGTTTCAGCATTACACTTTGCTGTGTATGATGAGATCAAACATTTTATTTTGAAGTTGTGATGTTAGTAAGGGTATTTTTTTATAACAGGGCATTATGTGGCTCTTGGTCACAGAAATTTAGTATAGCGTATGTGAGGGTAATATGGTCATCAGGTTAATATAGTCACTTTCTTATAACTCAAAAACTACAGCCTTGTTTGCAAAGATAGCTCTATGATACAATATAAGAGATATTCTCAGACAATCAAATAATAAAAGGTCAAAACAGCGCTGCTTTATCAATGGCATTTTGACAATAGTATATGTTATATGTGGTAGAGCCATGCTGCAGCTATATTAGTAGTATAGTTTTAGCATGAATGGGTCTGCTCGACCAGGGAAGGACCACACTCTCACAAAATACCAGTGTGAAATAGTAGCTTAATGCTGCTGTATTTCGTATGGTGAGTGTAAAGAACTGGAGACCCATTTTTCTGGAAAAGAGGCATTCAATCTTAGTCATCTGCATCTGCATTTTCATTCTTTATTGAGGATAAATATAGATCTCTATGGGTCACAGCATCCACTTACCATTAGCTAGACTGTGTGCTCGGTCTTTTCCCTATCTTATAAAAAAAATATCACTTACTGTTTTTTTAAAGTAGATTTTTCAGTGCTCCTAATTACTGCCAAAGCTTGTTTCTATTTTTTTTTATATATTAGTTATACTATAAGTCTGTGTGTTATTGTCTCTTTGCTCCTCCTAGTTTAGGTTTTATAGGGTGGCAAAGCATATGGTGACCATATTACCTTCAAGTACACTTGGCGTTGAGCCTTAAAGATTCATTTATTCAATACACCCCATCAAAAGTCCACTACTGAACATAGACCTCCCCCATAAATTGCCTTATTGGGGGATATTTGTCATAATTGCCACATCTGGTGATCTTTAACAGGTATGGTGGCAGCCACAGGTTATTTATTAGTATATTTATGAGTAATCATAAAGAAGACTGCTGCCTCCTAGTTCAGTTTCCCCTTGTTGTCTCTGAAGGCACCCTGGGGATAGTATGGGGAGTGGAATCTCCTATGTCCCGAATATAAACCTCTCATGAAGACTGCCGCAAAATTCTGCCCTGAACTATATGCATCCATAGACATTCTCCTGCTCATTTTATCAGGTGCCACTCTAGTGGCAGCAATGCACTTGACATGATGAGGCTTCCTCCCTCACTCAGGAATCTTGTTTGTTAAGAATATTTTGTTACAATGTACATTAATTAATAAACTCAGGTCTTTTTGTTTGATCAATTTCCTTTAAGAATTTGTGTTTTAAGTAATTAATAGTAAGCTTAGTTTTTTTTTCTTATCAGAATTACAAAAAGTAAACCAGATTTATGCAGAGGGTGCTTTGTATGTGTCTGTAGGTGTATGTAATATTTATTATAATAAAATATGAACTATAGTAATATTTTAAACACCTCTATTATTTTGTCACACAAATTATATTATCATTATAACTTCTTAAAAAAAAAATCAGGAATCTAATCAGGTATATTAATTGGTTTTAGTATGTTTTTATAAAATAAAATTTAAACATTGTTCATTTAGATGAAACAGAGTATAAAGAGTGTTGGTGTGACTGATAATGATTGTGTAACTTCTACAACTTTATCGATTGAGGTCATATTCACACAATAAGTCTATTGGTTTTGTTAAAATTGATGGTTTAAAGCTATTCTGGAATTCCATAATGGTTGCCTGTATTCACAAAATCCACAACTTAGTAGAAATTTAGACTTTTTAAAGAATAGAATTAAAATAATTATACAATATAAATTTATTATTATACAGTAAGCGCCGTGGTAGCTCAGATGGTTAGCGCTTACTGTATATTTCACAGTACGCGAGCACACCGGGCTCGATCCCCACCGGCACCAATGAAATTTTTAAATGCAATTTTAAGTGCTGATTTACCACATGCTCGGCGGTGAAAGAAAACGTCGTGAGAAAATCATGCAGATTTCCTACTATGGCAAGTGGCCCAATGAGGCGATCTATAGGGAGGCTTATGTTCAAAAGTAGACGGATAGGCTGTAATGAAAAACATGAATGAACTGCACTTCAAAGTTCATTAGCTGATATTAGTGTACTGCTAGACATGGGTGTCTACCGATATAAAGATGGTATTTCTTAATAGCTACGTTTGGCCGCAGGATGGGCAATCGCAGCACCAGATGTCTTGCACCATCGACGCTGCTGCCGTTTGTTTTTTATGTCTGACGTAAACTGGTCATACTACCATCTGTCAGGAGCCATCAGAATTTTCTGGTAATTCCCTAGTCTCCAACGACACCCACGGGACGAAATTGGGTGAAGGATTCTCTTCTGCCTTCAATACTCTGCAATACAGTGCTCTGTATTGTGTATGATCTGTGCTAATATTATTTACCTACAACTAACGCCCCGCCGGCTTCGCGTGGATAGGGTGTAATATACCCTATCCACCACGCATACAATAATATACCCGGTATATTATTGTGGCGTTATTTAGATTTGAAACCACTGATTTTATAAATTTTATTTTTTCAAATTTTTCGGATAAATTCTAGATCCCTCCTGGTAATTCCTAGATCCCTCCCTATCTGTTCGTAAAATAGTATTACAATCGCTTCGGTTCAGACAGACAATTTTTTTTTGTTGTATAGGATAAGGGTGACAAACGAGCACACAGTCCACCTGATGGTAAGTGGTTACTGCAGCCCATAGACATCTACATCTATCCTCGATTACTTACGAATCAAAATTCAGATCTATGCGTTGTCAACCGTGAGGACTAAAGGTTGGTGTACGCTAGACGAGCCGAGCACGAGCGGAGCATGAGCCAAGCACAAATTCGTGTAGTATGGCCCGACTTACAAGCCTCGAACGAGCGCGCTTCGAGCGTTTGGTTCGTGCTCGACCGTGCTCCGCCTATTGTCGGTTTTTTGACAAACACATTTTGCATCGATTTGCATGTTGTAGGCTCATTGTACGTCCACACTTGACACCGTTAGTAGAGCGGCTCAGCTCGTGATCGGCTGCTCTAGCGTAGACCCACCTTAAGATGGATTGCCTCGTTTCCAGTAAAAAGGGTCTTTAAAAAATTATTAGTTATTGATATCTTAATAACATGCCAATAACCCCCTGAACTTAATATAAGCCAGTTATTTCAACATTATAGACAGAGACTTCAATTTTATTTATAGTATATAGTATATATAGTATTTTTTTTACAGTATAAATATAAGTACCTGGATGACCGAGCTTTGCTCGGTATTTTTTTGGAAATCGTGTGTTTTGGAAATTATATTTAGATACAAATTACATACATAAAAAATATTATTCATATTTCATTAAATAATATTTTTTGATCTTACCGTCATAATAGAAAAAACTGAACTGGTTATTTGAATAAAAAATCATGAGTGCAATTAGTTTAATTTAAATTTTCGTGTTTTAAAAAAAATACTCGATACAATAGATTTTCTCACAAAAGAAGGGAACTTGAAAAAAAAAAGGCAAAAAAGTCGGGCTGAAGACAGGACTCGAACCAGGGCACTACGATTTCCGGACTGCCCGATATCCCATTTGATCTATTATAATCATTAATACATTGCCAAAATTTACCTTCTTATATTGTAGTAGTTTTTCATTGCTTCAAAACACGGACAAAACGACATTTTCTAAAAATGAATTATAGCTAGGTCGATTTATTGCCCCTGAAACCCCCTGGATACCAAATTTTATGAAAATCTGGAGCAGTTTCCGAGATTCCGATTATATATATACAAGAATTGTTCGTATTAGATATTATGTATTTTTTTTTCAAAATGTTGCAGTATCTTTTATAAGAGATGCTAGGGAAATAATTACACACAGATCGAAAATCAAAGTGCTATATTTTCAGTCATGTTTTGCTATGTTACATTTTAAATCATATAGTGCGCTTATAATTTACATAGATCTAACCATACGATACAATATAACCCATATTTCTCATCAGCGTGTCCTTTATTGCAGGCTGCAACTCTTTCTTCATGTACGTAGTTAAAAGAGTACGTATTCCTTTAGTAAATATATCCTCCATTTCTCTTGAAATATCTTCCACTTCGTCCAAGTCATCGTCAGGTCGGAACAGTTTGCTTCTCTCGTAGTTGACTCTGCTACGAGGTTCATACGTGCTCCATACATCGGAAGATTGTCCTAAAGCATCAGAATAAGTATCCATATGCGGATCAAATGTGAACTCATCCGATCGTTTCCTTCGCCTTAAGGGAAGGTTACTTCTAACTGAATTTTTGTTAATATACTTTTCACAGCCGTAGGCGTAGACGCTTATAAATCCAGGTTCTACGAACTCCGAGTCAGTTTTTACGTTGAATTTTCCCGGTTGCTGGTTCAAAGGAGTGGTATGGAATCCTATACCGGCCTTTCTTAATCTCAGTATCATGTTACAGCCCCGAGATTTTGAGTAGGGGTCAGAGTGAATGTCTTGTTCGGCGTAGTTTCTTCGCAGTCTTCTGCTAGATGGTACCGTTCGATCGAAATCGTTAGCGTCATACAAATCCACGTTACCGCTAATTGTTATGTCATGGAAAAGTAGCATTGTCTCCAAAGACACGTTTCTAGGATCGAAGTAGCACTTCTCGACGCGCACCCAGTTGCTGTTCTGCGGCAGTCGCACTCTCATTTTTGTTACGTACATATCCACTGGTGCGCTCCTCATTTGCTGGTGCATACTGTAGCCATTCAGATCGATGCTCCGACTCTGCAATTATTTAAGGTTTGTTATTTGAACTGTAAACATCACACACATTTTTTATAGCATTGGGTGATAAACGAGCATAGTCCACCTGATGGTAAATGGCCCATCGACATCCACATTTCCCCTTAATTAAGAATCACAATGTAAATGCGTTATCACCCCTGAGGACTAAGATGGAATGCCTCGATTTCAGTAAAAAGGGTGTCCGGTTCTCTACACTGACCATACAAAACACAGCAGCATTACGCTGCTATTTTACGCTGGTATTCTGTGAGAGCGTGGTCCGGCCTCTGTTGAGCCCACCCATTCGTGCTACAACTGTACTACTAATGCAGCATGGCTCTACCACGTACAACACATCTTATTACTTTAAATGAGCAATTTTGGTGTATACATATATTATGATCGGTATAGTGTACACAACGCACCGATTAATCTTTTTTTGTTTAAATGACAGTCCTACGCCCTCCTGTTGAATAGAAATTCAGCAATACATATAAGGTATTAAAGATCATAAAAATTAATTTGCTAACATCCGCGTAATAAAATGAAATGTGTCTTACCTTGTTTAAAAAGCACCTCTCGCCCTCCCGCAATTGCGTGCGCTATCCCCGTCACCACTAATCCCAGCACCACTACTCCCAACACCAATACACTAAGAAATACACACCACGGTCGTTAATACATTAGTCTACTTTACCTGAGGACGTAGAGACGAAACACGGATAATTTTTAAGATCTTTAATATAATGGAGATCCGCATAGTAATGCCTAATTCTATTGATTAACAAATGAGGTAATTTAAAGAAAGTAACAATATAAAGTCTTGAAAAGCAAAAATTGATATTTTTTTATAGGAGAGGTGGCAAACGAGTATACGGCTCACCTGATGGTAAGTGATTACCACCGCCCATGAACAACTCCGACATCAAAAAAGGAATAGGCTCTTTTCTAGAAGGTCTCTAAGTCGTATCGGTCCGGGAAATTCTTTCAAATTGCACAGAGTGTGTTATACTAAAATTACCAATGACCATTAATATTCGAAACCTTTTTTAAAGTGGTAAACTTCTGTTCTAACTGTTCTGGGGAAGGACATGTTATGTCGCCGCTTACTAACTATAATCCCACGATGATCACACTCAGTGCTGACGTGGACCCACTGGATCTCCGTACAGAGCAACCGAGACGATCGGCCCTCTACAACTATTCTGTAAATTCACTCCGTTCCGTGGTTGCTCACAAACAGAATCAAATGTAACAAACTCCCGTGATACTGTTACGTACCACGTCAAAAGATCGTCCTCCACAGGGTTATTTTATTGGGTGGTTGGAGCTCCCACACTTTCCTGCCTGTCATTGTGACCCCAAAGGTCCCGTGTGTTATAGGAGATATCATTGACAAGAGGGCCGTGACGAAGCAATGAACGAATATTCGAACACTAGACTCGATAGACAAACACGCTAACCGTACTGATTCAGCAGATCTTATAATCACTGTAAACATAAAATGCACCATACCAAGGGCATATCGAAACTCTTAGAATGATGCCTTTTTCGACGTTTCAATTGATTCAAAGCAGATTCCAGTCTAGCTGAACATTTCTCCCCTCCAATCGGAACAGATGTCAACGGTGGTAGCCCGCCTGGACCTAGGGCCACGCTGGGGCTATGTCTGCCATCAAAACGTTTTAATTCAAACAATGGAAGAAATCTTGATTCTGAAATTTTAAAAAATTATCTGTTTATGCCAATAAATGTATGTATGTAGCAACATTATTAAATGCTATTATAAATATTTATTAATTTATACATTGTTTATTGTATTTTCCATAACGAAATCATACAAAGGACAGATTTAATGTCTTTTGGTATTTTTCACTTATTAACCTAAATAATAATTGGAAATAATTTCAATTAATTTGAAAGGCCCTAGATTTGAACCTAAAACGTTCAGTTTACAGAATAAATTATTTTAATTTTACCACTGAATAACTTCATCATATATTCGTTCGTTCCTCTGACACACTATAAAGAAATTGAAAGTTTAAAAGCGGCTATTTCCCAAAGCGACCCTACAATTTCTTTTCTCTCCTATTGTCTTGTGTTCAACACCGTAAAACAGTTTGTAGGTTAACCTAGTTGCAATTAACTTTTACATTTAATAAATTATATGATTTAGAAAAGAACTTACTTACTTAGTTAAAAATAATCTATATACACACCAATCACAAAATTTATTTTGGCAAAAATTTAATAAATTGTGAAACTTTTGACGTTTTAACAACATTTCTATTAACTAATATTTATAAAGTCAATTAAACCTACAACAAAACTTCTAAATCACATATTTATTATAGCTAATATCATAATAATATTTGCAAATAGAAAAAGGGAGCTTATTAAAGGTTTTTATATTCACAGATTTAAAAGTAAAGTATATTATTAGTTGTTATATCTTAAAGCTTAGTAAACTTTAGGCCTACCTTTTTGAGGTTCTTCATCGATCAGTTCGTTATCATTAGCCAATACCGTTTTCGCAAAAAATACAAACATCCACCACAATGTCACCATTTTCACCATGAGTAAACATGAAACTTAACGTTTGATGTGCAGTACTTAATCCGTGTTTGGTTTAATGTGAACGAAAAGAAAAGTGTAAAAATTGAATTGGCGCGCAAATAGACAATGGCTTCCATTCACCTTGATGCCGAGACGAGTAATAAAATTGGATATAAGAAATGCAGCCAGTGGAACTCAATCCCCCATTCAGCAAGCTACCGTACTTTTAGATGTTTACGTTTTGTTACAGGTGCATATGTAGGTGGGTTTGATCATTGCTGTTCCCACAGAGATTAATTATGGTAGATTAGTAGACCGAATAATACTAGATGTCTTCACTTATTTCATTTCCATTGACTAATTAGTTTGAAGGTATTTTCGACCGAGTTCAAAAATAGGAGGAGGTTCTCAATTCGACTGTACCTTTTTATGTGTGTTAACTCAGAACTTTTTTCTAGGTGAACCAATTTTGATGATTCCTTTTTTTATTTGAAAGCTGGTGCTTCTCATGTGATCCCATATAAATTTGATTAAAACTTGACCAGTAGTTTATAAGTTTTCCTTTATAATACGTACTTAATTGACTTCGACTTCATTGATGATGTTCTCATTTTATTTACATTAAAATCGTTTGTACAAAATGTTTAATTTTAAAACTTGTATGTTTAGTTCAATTCTAACTGTGTAAAGACAGAGTCCAACAATCTATACAGACTTCGCATATTGATATGAATAATGAATATATTATAATAGAATTTTATAGTGTTTTTAATTTAACGTTACAATACCTACCTACATTTCTATTGTCTTCTATAACGTGGTCAAGTTGTCATAGTGCCCTTACTACGCTATGGGTCATGGGTTCGAAACCCCATTGGACATAATTTATATTAAAAATGCACTGATTATGTAGTATTTTTGATATTGTATTCTAATTTTATCGAAATTAAGGCGTTATGTTGAGTCCGGGTGTGTAGACGAGTCAAGCGTCTTTAAACATCCAACTATTTGAGAAACTTGACGTCCTGTATCAATCATTTCGCTTTAGGAAATAATCTCTTTTAACACTGATCTGCTCGGGCGTAGCAATACTCGCGATGAAAATAATTGTAGCTGGCTTACCACCAGGTGAACTTTAAGTTTTTTGGTAACTTCAGTATCATAAAAAATTAGTAATTACTTTTTTATTAGATCTCGTTTTTCATCTATCGTTACTTTTTTACGTTTAATCGTAAACAATCCCGATTTGTTTGAAAGTTATTTTGATAGGTAACGATGAGTGACTCTGTAAATGACAGCGTAAAGCCGTAAAGTAACAGTTTAATTCTGCTGTGTTTCGCATTGTAATTATATATATATATATATATATATATATATATATATATATATATATATATATATATATATATATATATATATATATATATATGAACCGGATACCCTTCCCATTCCCATCTTTAAAAATAAGAAGTTTTATTAAAGCGCGTGATATATTAGTTCTAGATATTATTCCTAGATTCGTTAAATACAATAAAGGTTGTCTAAATATGTGTATTAGAATATTTAATAAACTACCTAAAGAATTTAAATTGTTAAGCGAAAGATTATTTAGGTAACATTTCATTAAGTGGCCGAAAAAAAACCGAATGTTTTTATGACGTTATAGATTTTTTAGATAGTAATTTATTAATATTGTTGATTCTGTATTTGCATGCTATGTACCATTGTTAGCGAAACACAAGTGCACTAGATAAATTGTAACATCTTTTTAAACCGTGATTCTTGCTAATAAAGATTTATGATTTACCCTCTATACTGAAAACGAGTCATTCCCATCTTTGTCCTCAGAGGTGACAACGTATCTGTATTTTGATTACATATGATATGGCATAGCATCTACTAACTATGAAATGTACTGTGTGCATAATTGTTAGTCTAGCACAAGAATTTTAACAACGCAATAACACAAGAACCAGACAATGTGATTGTGTCGCCAAATAGCAGTGCACGCACTAGCTGTGTTCTGGACTATTGGGCTTAGGGAGCCGGTATAATTCCAGACTGTAAAGGCATTCTATTTTTGTCCTCAGAGGTGACAATGCATTTCTAAACTTGTTTGAAGTTATTCTTATAGTCATATAAGTGGTAGAGGCATGCCGCATTTATATTAGTAGTATAGTTGTAGCACGAATGGGTCGGCTCGACCGGGGAAGGACCACGCTCTCACAGAATACCAGCGTAAAATAGCAGTTTAACGCTGCTGTGTTCGTATTGTGAGTGTAGAGAACCGAAGACGCTTTTTACTGGAAACGAGGCATTCCATCTTATTCCTCACGGGTGACAACGCATCTGCATTTTGAGTCGTAATCGAGGATAGATGTAGATGTCTATGGGCCACAGCATCCACTCACCATCAGGTGGAATGTGTGCTCGTTCGTCGCCCTATCCTATAAAAAAAGTTGACTGCGGGTGTCCAAGGACCGAAGTAGCCACTTACCATAAGGTGGGTTGTAATTTTTTTTTGTCAAAACTTTTATCAGAGAAAATATAAGTATAAAAATCAGAGAGGGCACATGAATTCCGACAATGGCGGTATATAATCTTGTATAGCAGATAAAGATTCTCAAGTAGCAGTCTCGTACTAGAAAGCGCAGTGTTGGTCTACCCCTAGTGACGACCTTAACTTCGTCACTAGGGATGTTTCACTTGCTTTGTGGTAGTCTGTGGGAAAGGCTTGTTCAGCTGTGGTCTTGTGTTATGATAATGATGATAGCAGCGACGGTGATCAGTATCAAACAGCGAAACATCTAGCAATGAGATCCTTAATCCGAATGCCAAACGTGGAGATATGGAAAATTCTCTCTACTATGTGGAGGTCAATCTGTGGATTGATAAAGAAAGAAGATTTTTTTTATAGAGGATGAGGCAAACAAGCATGCGGCTCACCTGATAGTAACCGTTGACCGCTGCTCATTAACAACGGCAACACCAGGAGAATTGCAGGTTGCCGGGCTTTTAAAAAGGAATAAGCTCGTTTCTTGAAGATCCCTAAGTCGTACCGGACCGGAAAAATTCACAGCGAAGTTGTGCGAGGAAAAAAACTTCTAGTAAATAGAAGCCAAGCAGCCAGATGATGTGGATGGTAACGTGAGTTTTGACGCAATGTGCGTTGGTGAAATTTTTTCGCCACCAATTCGAGACTGTTTAATAAAGACCCGACTTTATACAGAAGTTTGTTCCGGTACTCGACGACGCGTTTCCGGCCGGTATCATCAGTGCTGTCGTCCGTATAGCAATGAATGCTACATATCATTGATATGCAGAAGAAACAGCATACGTGATAGCACGTTATTTTGTGGAAGACCATTACTGATAGGCTTGCAATCGGAGCATGCACCGTCTATTACGACCTTACTGCTCCGATCTGCTAAGAAACCGGTGATCCAATTGCACAATTTCTCAGGAAGCTCATAGGAAGGAAGCTTCGAAAGAAGCGCTTAATGCCAAACCCGATCGAAGGTTTTCACAATGTCCAAACTAACGGCCAATGGCCTCCCCTTTGGATTATACTGCCTCCGCCCATCTATGAGTCAGGTAGACTAGAAGATCACCAGTTGATCTACCTATGACAAAAGTTTCCTGGGACAGCCTTGGCGAGAAACCAGAATGCACGGGTTCCCGAAGAAAGGCAAACTAGTTTCTGGCTAATTGAGCCGATGTGCGTAGACTTCGCCTTGGCAATAACTATTGAAGGACTTGGAGGTGGAATTATAATTAATTTTAAGAGTGCTGCAGTGTTTACATCCCGGGACGTTGATGCGTCAGTCCAGACCTATTAGCACTCCTCCTAGCGTGATGCTATTTTAAAAGAGCGACCGAACCATGGTTATAGGATCTGCCTCCTATAGGCACCACAGAAGATGGAATAAAAAGTCCCAAACTATGAAGTATCAGGAATCAGCACTTTTGTGTGCATCAGCATTATTGGGGTGGGTTTGCTTTAGATCAGAAGCAAACCCACCCCCCTAGGGTAGGATGCGGAAAAAGACCGCATCCTATCCCAATTGACCGACCTATAATTGTAGCCAAGCTGCCGCGTGGTTTAACAGTGGTAGGTCTGCTTTTGCTGTCGCGTGGCTCTACCAGCTTCTACACGTATACTTTATATACTTTTTACAATTATACACTATTTACAATTTTATTGTATTTGTACAGTTTCTATTATATTATAAGTACAATAAATATGAACTCATTATACCTATAAAGAAAAACAAATATAATTCACTTATAATACTTCGAATAACAAGAAGTGTATTCTCTGATTAGTTTGTGGATAATGATGAATAATTTTTATTTTGAAAATATTATCTCTTAATCAAACTTTCTACATTAATTTATCGAGCTATTATAATTATATATTTATAGAACATACAACAGAAACTACTCTTTATCTCAGACGACATCAAAATCTCGCCGAGCTGTAAGTAGACTGTAACGAAATCGTATAAAAAGAAATTAGGTTATGGCGTTACAAATTGTAGTCTCGGAATGTTAGGATTTGTATAGATTTTCAAATATTGACTCGGACACTAACACTTAGGATTGTTTTCTTTCTTACAAGTTCATTTTAATTTTTACCAGCATCTTTAAAATTCGGTCCAACACACACCAGAGAGAGATGAGACGCTAAGTCAACGCGGCACGGAGGTGGAACACTGCTAATTTCCTGACTCCGGGTCGCTACTGAGAATTTCTTGACGGAAAACCCCAATAGTTTATTTTTGACATTTTCTTTTGCCTCTACCAACACCCATGGGATGAAATTATCAAGCTGATGCAAAGCAAGTGGTATCTCACCAATGCCGATATAATTTCATCAAAATTATAATCATTATACATTATACATTGACCATCTTATGTACCATGTTTTAAGCAAATACATTTTCTACCTATCTGTCTATCTATATGTTATTTTATTGATTCAATTGTTAACAACCGTTAATAATACAAATTTTATAATAATAATAAATAAATAATAAACTTTATTTGACATAAAATATTACAATAAATATTTCAGTAATCCATAGGCTCCTAAACTAGTGTAAAACTGTGTTTCAGGAGCCAGTGGCTTCTCCCATAACATTGCATTATTAATTTATGCCATAAGATAAGGTACATTATAAGTTATTCAGCAGAACTACTTAAATCAAGAAAACAAAAATTAGTAAAGAACGGGCTACTCACTAGCGCATATCTGTTATGTATGTAGTTGTATTAATGTGTGCGTGCGTGTGTTTGTGTGTGTGTGTGTGTGTGTGTGTGTGTGTGTGTGTGTGTGTGTGTGTGTGTGTGCGTGTGTGTATGTGTGTTTGTGTCAGTAATAAAAACCAGTTAACATGTTTTCTACATCGTCATAATCAAGGTTTTTAAGCCATAAAAAATATACTTCTTAATAACATTATTATTGCACTTTTTTACATTATACTCCTTATTCAGTCTGTTATATAGTTGTGGAACAATAAAATCAAACTGCTTTTGGGCGAATCTTGTTTTTACTTTGGGAATAGGACAACGGTCAAGCCTCGAAGATGATTTAGGCAAGTAAGGAACATTTTTTTTTGTGATAATGGCGTAGACTTTCGTAAATAAATAATTTTCTAATACTAAGAACATTGGCTTTGTCATAGACAGCTGTTGTAGGTTGTCTGAAGGGTAAGGAGAATAACACTTTCAGTACTGCACGTTGTGCACGTTCTGCAGTAATCAAGTAGGATTTTGCTGCAGTGCCCCAAGCACAGATACAATACCTAATAATGCATTCACCAAGGGCTTTATAGGTTTGTAAAGCTAATTTGTAGTCAACAACTGTTCTTAGAGTTTTAAAAACATAGATGAGTTTTCTCAATCTTGTAGATAATGACATTATATGCATTTTCCAATTTATTTTATCATCAATTTCAACCCCAAGGTACTTTATTGAATCTACACGCAACAAAAATGAACAGTTACACTGGTCAGGTCGACTACTACGATTGCATGGATATGTATGACTTTTAATTCTAACGTCGGCATCAGGTCCTCCTGATGTTGTCTTGCTATAGCACATGAACTTCGTTTTGTTGATATTAAGGGATAAAAAGTTATTCTCTAGCCATTGCGTCACTATAGAGAGACAATCTTCCGCCAGATCTGACACATTTTTCTAATTTTTATCGTGGTCAAGTAAAACAGTATCGTCTGCAAACATGAGCAAGTCATGATTAGGAAAATTAATTTTACATAGATAATGTATATATAAAGGGAAGAGAGGAGGCCCTAGTACACTGCCCTGTGGAACGCCGTAGGTGCATCCTGCACTATCACTCTCATGAACTTCTACCCGTACACGTTGTGATCTTCCGACTAGATAATCTGCGAACCAGTCACGAGCTATCCCCCTGATCCCCATATTCTCCAACTTGGCCAAAAGGATCGGAATCGAAACAGTATCGAAAGCCTTTTGGAGGTCTAAAAATACACCCATGCACTTGTATCCACCATCGAGGTATGTAGAGATTTTTCTAGTTAGCGTTAGAACTGCGTCTTCGGTTGATTTACTTTCTCTGAATCCAAATTGATTTTCACTCAGTAGATTATTAAACTCAAGATATCGCATGAGCCTCTTTTTAACCAACTTTTCCAACACCTTAGACAGAGTTGAAAGAATAGAGATAGGTCTATAATTTGTAGGACTATGGGGGTCACCCGCTTTATAAATAGGACACACAATAGCTATTTTGAAAGCTGCTGGAAAAATGCCTGTTTCAAGACTCAAATTACATATATGTGTTATAGGTTCAGCGAGGAATATTATAAATGTCTTTAGTAATTTAGCTGTGATATTATCCCAGCCAGGAGCACTGTGCGATTTGAGTCCGAGGACAATGTTCCTGACCTCCACGGGATCAGTTGGTGTAAGGGACATAGAGCCAACTGGTGGGTTAGTTTTATTTATCAATAACGCAAGTTCACGATCAGAGGTATTCATCTTCTGTAGGGTATCTTTTGCAAGTATTTCACCGACAGAGGTGAAAAATAAATTTACTTCATTCAGCGACTGTGTAGGATGGTTGCTTATATTTAGTAAAGTATTAGAAGGCCTCTTTGCGACATTTAAATTACACACTTCTTTTATTATCTTCCACGTTCCTTTTGTATTTCCCTGATTTTTCATTAATTTATTTCTATAATATTCTTTTTTCAGATTTTTAATAATTTTGTTACACATGTTTCTATATTTTGTATACTTAACCTTTAGTTCTTCATTATCTCAAGATATCGCATGAGCCTCTTTTTAACCAACTTTTCCAACACCTTAGACAGAGTTGAAAGAATAGAGATAGGTCTATAATTTGTAGGACTATGGGGGTCACCCGCTTTATAAATAGGACACACAATAGCTATTTTGAAAGCTGCTGGAAAAATGCCTGTTTCAAGACTCAAATTACATATATGTGTTATAGGTTCAGCGAGGAATATTATAAATGTCTTTAGTAGTTTAGCTGTGATATTATCCCAGCCAGGAGCACTGTGCGATTTGAGTCCGAGGACAATGTTCCTGACCTCCACGGGATCAGTTGGTGTAAGGGACATAGAGCCAACTGGTGGGTTAGTTTTATTTATCAATAACGCAAGTTCACGATCAGAGGTATTCATCTTCTGTAGGGTATCTTTTGCAAGTATTTCACCGACAGAGGTGAAAAATAAATTTACTTCATTCAGCGACTGTGTAGGATGGTTGCTTATATTTAGTAAAGTATTAGAAGGCCTCTTTGCGACATTTAAATTACACACTTCTTTTATTATCTTCCACGTTCCTTTTGTATTTCCCTGATTTTTCATTAATTTATTTCTATAATATTCTTTTTTTCAGATTTTTAATAATTTTGTTACACATGTTTCTATATTTTGTATACTTAACCTTTAGTTCTTCATTATCTGGTAACTTTTTAGTTTTCATATGTTGATTATCTCTTTTTCTTATAGATCTTACCACTCCTCTTGTTATCCATGGTTTGAGAGGTTGGTGCTTTTTAGTAATAGTTTTGATTTGCGAGTTCTGTTTAACCAATGAATAAAGTTTATTCGTGAAAATCTCAGTGGCTGAATTTATGTTACTAATATGTAGCACATCATGCCAGTTTTCTCCCAGCAGTATTTCTTTGATCCTTTCATAATTAACGGTTATTTTTTTATATTTTAATATATCTTTACTAACACCAGCATTGTTTATATAAAGCATTATAGGTGAATGATCAGTTATTTGCTGTTCAAAAACAATAGTTTTCCAAGGAGTTATAAATTTTGACCATAAAATGATCAATGCAAGTATTGACTCTAGTAGGACGGTCAATACCTTGTTTTAAACCGTGCGTAGCCATAATATTTAAATAATCTTGTGAGGATGCTGATAAGTTACATGACAGAATATCTAAGTTAATATCACCAGTAAATATTACATTTTTAGTTGAAATACTAGTTAAGACCGCGTCAATGGATTCTAAGTATTTACTAGCATTACGAAAACTAGGCGGGCGGTATGAGCATATGATTGTATAATCTGGCGTGATTTTTATTATAAGGCAGTTTTCATCGTGAAAGGTTGGCTCATAAGAGGATGCTTTAATATCTTCTCGGACGTATACAACCACCCCATCATTTTGATTTAAATATTTTTTCGTCCAGAAAATGTTATAATTTTTGAGACTCGGTGGTGGATTACTAACACTAGTCCAACATTCTGTCAATACAAAGACATCTATGGACATGTCTAGACTAGATATAAATGCTATAAATAGATCAAAGTTACAATTAATGCTTCGTATATTCAATGTAACAATTGAAAATGTGTGTTTACTATTTATATCCGATTTTAAAAATTTAAGGTTGTTTAGGTCACTTAGTGAAAGACATTCTATCCTATTAGAGGTATCAACTTCGGCTGTGATAAAAGAGTTATCATCCATTTCGAATCAAAATAGTAATGGGTTGCAGTGTACAATAATAATTTACATATTTCTGAAAAGTAAATATTTCAAAACAATATATTATCAGATATCCGGACATAGAAACCATAAATTTTAACATATTACTGGAGTATTTAATATTTATAATTCTTGAGTGTAAAGTGTAAGTGTGAATATTATGCACTAGATTATTAAGTGTAAGTAATTTATGATGTAATTTTATGTGTTGAGTTGTCAGCGAAATTATATGAATATGTATCAGTGATATACGCATATGAATTAAAGCTGAAAAAATTAAGATTAAACAACAAAAGCTTATAAAACATAGAGAACAATAAAACATGCATATTTTATGAAAATAAATAAAACAAATTAATAAATATAGTCATTTGTTGCTAATGTTATCTAGATCGCTCTCGCTATTAACCTTTACAAGTGGAGCTCCATCCGCCCTCCGAAGATATATTTTACCCCTTGATGTCCAGCAATATTTAAAGGAATTAATTTTAGCAAATTCCCTAGACAGAAAGAAGAGTTTCTTCGTCTTAATTGTCAAACTCTCAGACACGAAAATCGGTTTGGGTGGACCATCAAGTTTTAAGTTTGAGGTATTCAACTTGCAGCTCGTATTTTAAGAATGCGCCAAATAATTTACGACTACCTTAATATGCTTGCTCTACACTGATAAGATCACAAGATCCTCCTAGCAATCAGTCCTAACTACGAAATAGGACGATGTATTAGGTACTATGAACTAGGTACGTTACAGAAGACTTAAAAAATTGGTATAGTTAATTCGATCAAAGATGTGGTCTAAAGCACTAAATTGAAATTGACGAATGACAAACATCCGTTCCCGAGCAATTATTATTTGTACCATAAAAGTAGTTCCGTCCCACAACCATCAGCTCAAAGCGCAACAAGCCCATAGCACAAAACGTCTAAGCCAAATGTTAAGCCCGCTACCGAGTCGGCACTTTGTATAAACAGCGTTAGTATATTTTAAGTGTAAGGACAGCCTCTTTGTAGTGTGGCTTGTAAACTTAATTATGTTTTCCTGTCGTTTAAAGCTTTGCTGGATTTCTTGTTGGTTCTTCTCAAGACACTCGATTGTCCCAGACGCGAGGCCCACCGTACTTGACCATTTCAGCAATAACTCTGTCTAGTCCCGCAGCCTTACCACATTTCAAACTTCAAATCGCACGTTCAATCTCTTTCATGCTGATGACCTCAGTGTCATCGAGGTCCGTGTCTGGCGTGCCAGTCACGGCTTCACCCCCGGATCCTTCACTAAGATCATGACACGCATACATTTCTCTGTAAAATTCACTCCATCGCTGCATGACGTCCGATTTTTGTGAGAGGACGTCATTGGTTCTCGAAAGCACTTTGTTCATTCTTAAGGCTGTCGCACCACTCCGGGACCTTCCAACCTCTTTCCAGAAGAGTTTGGAGTTTTCCCTAAAGTTGTGCGACAACCTCTCGTCCGCTTCTATTCTACACCTTTCACGTACTTCCTCAATCAATGTTTTCGCATGAACTTTCTGCAGCTTATATCTTTCTTTCATCTTCTCTCTCATATGCTTATCGTTACTAGAGGCCAAGTAGTCTAACCATGCTTTTTTCTTCTTTTTTACAGCTTCTCTCACTTCATCATTCCACCATGCATCTCTTCTTTTACTACTACCTCTTTTTGTCGTTCCACATACTTCTTCCGCTGCACTTACCATTCCATCCCTAAGGTTCTGCCATGTTCTCTCCACACATTCTATCCTGCCATCGATGGTGTCAAGCTTTTCGGCTACCCTCGTGTGATATTTGTCCCTAGTATCCGCTTACTGAAGCTTTCAGCTTTGGATGCGACAGACCGACTGTGGTTCTGTTACTGCCGTCCGGTAGCGCCAACCCGCAAACAAACCCCTAAATCTAGTAATTACTAGATAGTGATCCGTTCCCAGGTCAGCACCCCTGAACACTCGTGTATCCATCACCTGTTTTCGCAGTCGGTCATCCACCAGGAACAAATCAATCATACTTCTCTCATTCTTTCTTTCTCTAGTGTACATATGGATTTTCCTGTGATTAAACATAGTGTTTGTCACAAGAAGACCCTTTTCCTTGCATACAGCCAGTATAAGCTTGCCAGCATCATTAACCCGTTTATCGCCAAACTTTCCAAGCACAGACTCGTATCCTGGTCGAGCGATACCTACCCATCACCAGCACCCCCACTCCCTGGCAGGCGTTCTCGCTTTCCGCGACTCCGGACCATATAGTTAACGTCCCGCCAGGAAGCTCTTCAGTACCACTGCCTTTCCGTTTGGTCTCCGACATACACACGACATCTAATTCTCTTTCTTTCATTATTTCGATCAACTCATTCGTCTTATCTCTCATGCCCCCTCTAACATTCCACGTGCCAACTCTGCCCTCCACTCCATCCGTCCTCCACCTTCCGCCGTGTCGGGTTGTGCGTGACGGGTGGCGGTCCCCATCGCCGCTTTGCGCGCTGCATTCCACACCAACGGGGACGAGCTGGTGTGCACTGGGACGTCCTAACTCTCGTTTGCATGGGTGCGCAGCTGTGTAGAATTGCAGCCCTGAAAAGGGCTGGCAGGGGTCGCGACGAGCACGCTTCTACAATGACCCCCATGAAAAATGGAGAAATAGATATTCTGCTTTTTATCCTTAATTATAGCCTTATAATCCAGCTTGGATGCTATATCTGCCTCATTAGATAAAACTTTCAACGCTGAATGTCTTTCTTGTGACATTGCATTCCTGAGCTAATTTTTAATGAGTTTTAATTTTAGGATGCTTTCTTTTTTAAGAATATTTGGTATATTTTTTAAAGGTAAATAGGGATCATGAATTATAATTCTTCTTACGTAAGGTTGAAGTCACTGCTTTAACCCACTTGCAGGGCTGTTTGTAAATCTTGACAGTTATTTTAATATTAGATGGTTTGGAATATTTTAACTTGTTTAAATCACAAAGGAAACCAAAATTTTCATAATGTTGGTTTAAAGCCATAAATCTCAAATCCATATTTGTTATAATTGAACAAGCATGGTGTTGAAAAAATCCGTTTCATACCGACTTTTAGGAGACTGTATAGGTTAATCCTTGCCTTCATAATCCAACATCTTTTTCTTTTTAGCTACTTTTTTATTTTTAAAGTATTTTTGCAGATCATAACGGTTTTTTTTTTCAATAAACTGTTGAGCACTAGACAAGCATTTTTCGAAACAAGTTTGTAGATATTCTTTAATCCAATCACAAAATGTACGTAAACGTTCAAGAGCTTTAAATTGTCTTCACTTATTGTGACAACCCTACCAAAATAGGTAATAATTTTGCAAGTTCGTAACCCCTCAGTCCTCTTAAAATTCCCATGCAGTCGCATGTACCTGGAAAATCCCGAGCGGTCGCATGCGACCGCACCCACCCACAGCTTTTTAAACCAGTAGAGCCTGGCGTGGTCATTTTCGAGCACGGTTTCCGGCAAGTACTTGTAATACGGCAATTTCCGGACTACGAGACCGTATTTCAAAGCGAGCTCCTGGTGTAGAATTCTGGCTACTAGGTTGTGCCTATGGAAGTACTCGACTAGAGAGTTAGAAAGCGCCGAACAACCGGAGACGACATGCCTAAGTAACTCACCGGGATGGCAACAAGCTCCACAGACGTCGACGGTGCCATTTTTTAGGATTTATCTCTTAATGATGATGCATGAACATGTTGTTGATCTTAATAACCTGATCCTGTATTGCACAGACAAAGCCCTCAGTTTCCCCGAAGAGGTTACCGAAACGTAGCCAGTTGAGGGAGGCGACTGTATCTACGAAGAGCTCATGTAGAGCCCTGTATCTAGTATTTCCCGTGATGCTCCTTCTCCTTCCGTACGGTCTCCCGGTCGAAAATGCTGTGTACTGTGTGCTATGTACATATATTTAGAGACTACTTTTCTATAAAGAAGTTTGGCATTATAAAATATATACAAAATTCTCTATATAAAAGTTAGGTTTCACTTCATTACGAAAAGACTATTATATTTTGATAACAAAAACAAAACATAACAAGCGAATGTCGGCAGCGTGAAAATCACAATTATTTCAATATATATTACTCGAAATTATTTACGTAAAAAGATAAATTATATTCACAACAAAACTTTCATTACAATTTTATAATAAAACACTAATAAAACACTAGCAAAATCCAAAATTCAACACAATAACATTCACGCGAAAATGGCGTACAAAATGAACGTAGATTATAAATAAAGATCCGTAGGATAACTGTTTTTTACTGCATTAGAGTATAGAAAAATTCATATTAATCAGCCCCGTTAGAGTCGCGGAGGATGAAGAGTGTTGGTATGGCGGTGCGCCACTCGCTCTATCTCTGACGGGGCTGCACCGTTGATGCGGTGGTGGTGGGGCTGTAGGGTGAGGAATAAATGTAACAATAATGTAATGCGAGGCGCTGTTGTCCATATCCGCTTCGCTGGTTGGGCTGTGGATGTGTGCGAAGCGTTCCCGTGGTACTGTTAATATTTGACCAAGGTGGATCACCATGGGGTTTTAGTCGGTGCCAGTCCAACATAACCCGTCCTTGCCCTTGTGAGGCGGGTATGCGTAGGCATTTCCACATGCAAAAAAAAAAACAAAACAAAAGGCGGGCTTAAATTGCACAAGGGCAAACATCCACACCCGGAGAAATCATTTGTAAACTATACAAATACTTTTTCCACGCGGGATTCGAACCCGCGACCATCAGCGCCGCTACTCAATACCAAGCCACTGCGCTATGGAAACGTCTAATATGGTTTTGAGCCACAGTTTGTATCACTACATCTAGTGGGCGACTGTTCTACACTTCGCTTATCGATACGAGATACTTACAGATTTTTAATTGCAAATTTTACAACGTGCTCGCCAGTGAAGGAAAACAACGTAAGGAAACCCGCATTCCTGAGAAAAACATGTCAGGGATATGTGAAGTCTGCACGCATCACGACGTACTCTTCTCTGCCCTAAGAGCTTCTCGGGTATGGAGGAGGCCTACGCTAACCACTTGAATGTTTATCTTGGATTAATTCATTGTAAATGGTAAACACAAGTCTTACAGACTGGTGATCGGAAGCAGCATTATCAGTTCAAACGCAAAGGTACTTACGGTAAGCTATATACTTACTAGGTGTTAGGACTTTTAAGCCGAGGTTTATACGTGGTAGAGCGACACTGCAGCTATATTATGGTTGTAGCATGAATGGGTCGGCTCGACCGGGGAAGGACCACGCTCTCACAGAATACCAGCGTAAAATAGCACCTTAATACTGCTGTGTTTCGTATGGTGAGTGTAGAGATCCGGAGACCCTTTTTACTGGAAACGAAGCATTCCATCTTAGTCTTTATGGGTGACAACGCATCTACATTTTGATTCTTAATCGAGGATAAATGTAGATGTCTATGGGTCACAGCATTCATTTACCATCAGGTGGACTGTATGCTCGTCTATGACCTTATTCTATAAAATAATATGTTCCCTCTGCGTAGATTTCACCCCCTAATCTATTACTGCTGCCAAATAGCAGATATATATATATATATATATATATATATATATATATATATATATATATATTGAGAGGCAGTATAGTTATTACATGCTGTGAGGCATTCCATCTTAGTACACAGAGGTGACAACAGATCTAGTGCCTTCTTTGTTTAATATTGACTCCAGTTATCCTTGGACTGCCGCAGCCACTTACCATCAGGTGGACCAAGTTCGTTTGGTCATTTCAGATTTATAAAAAAAAGGTATCAGGTAAGTATGTGAAAGGGCTTTTATCCAAAAGAGGATTAAGAAAGGAAATATTAAAACAAAAAGTAGGTGCTATTGTATTTCTCCAATATTCATTCATTTATTTATTATCTACCTACATTTTTATTATGGTCTATAGCGTGGTCAAGTTATCATAGTGCTCTTACTACGCTATGGGTCTTGGTTTCGAAACCCCGTTGGACATCATATATATATATATATATATATATATATATATATATATATATATATATATTATAGATATTGCATTCCAATCTTATTGAAATTAAAGCGTCATGTCGGATCCCAGTGACGTGATAGACGAGTGCAGCGTCGTCAAACGTCTCTCTTTTTGAGAAAGCTTGGTGTCCTGTATCAATCATACAGCTTGAGGCAATAATCTCTTTTTTTTCAATTCATCTGTTCGGCCGTAGCAGCACATGCGATGAACATAATTGTAGTGAACCTCGAGAACGAGTTCCCACCCTGACGTGATCAAATCAAAAGCCCACATTGACCTACATCATTAATTGCTTCATTGACTGACCTACATCTACGCCAAGGGTGGGGGTAATCGCACTTTCTTAATTTTGCCATTACCCCCACAATCGCATTATCTTAATTTTTTTCGAGCTGTTATCAAGAAGATGCTCCATCTGTTCCATTATCCACTACACGGCGAATACGGCGTCCTCGTATTGTAATGTACCAAATATGAACAATGCAAAGTTCAATGATCTTTGTTAATAAGGTTACGTTACAAGCCAACGTCCACAGCCTTATCTAGAGCCTTTTTGATAAGCTTACAAGCCTTATCGCTCGTTGGAATATTTTGTAATAAGTGCGAGTAATATTGTCGAGCTCTGTGCTATTCTGCTTAGTCAAATCAACGTTTATTGTACCTATTGGTAGTAATATTATCTTTATTTTATAATCGTTGGTGCTTCTGTTAGTGATTGATCATATAACTTCTGACTTATGAACAACTTGACAAATTGAGGCCATATTCACTCAATATATCTTGTGTCGAAACGATGATTTATACTCGTAGCTATGTCTTCTAGTTAAGCACATATAATCTAATTTACAGCTGGAAAGTTTAATATGCTACCATCATCATCATCATTCCTTCACGAGTCCACTGCTGAACGTAGAGCTCCCCAAAGGAATACTACAAAGAACAGTCCTGAATATGTTATATATGTTATGTAAAATATGTTATACTGAACTTAAATTCACCATAGATGTAGTTTGTCTTAGCGATGTTCTTTGTACGAGTATGTCTGAACAATAAGAAACAATTATTATAATATGTTGACGTTCATACGAGTGTTTTGCTTAAAGTCTACAGTTTTTTATTTGTGCCAGGCTCCGATGATAGGTGGCACATAGTCAAGTTATTTAACAAATTTTATATTTATGGACAGAAATAAAACAGTAAAACAGTAAACGCTGTAAAACCAGAGTGACCGACATAGCCCAACGGATTAGTAAGCTGAAGTGGCAATGGGCCGGCCATATAGCTTGAAGAACCGATAACCGATGGGGAAGAAAGGTTCTCGAGTGGCAGCCTCGTACCGGTAGGCGTAGTGTAGGGCGACCCCCGGCGACTAGATAAAGTGACGACCTGGTAAGATATGCAGGAAGTCGATGGATGCAGGTGGCTCAGGACCGTGCTTTGTGGCATTACTTGGGGGAGGCCAATGTTCAGCAGTGGACTTGTGAAGGGCTGTAATGATGATGATGATGATGATGATGGACAGAAATAACACGTATTAATTATATTATGTTCGTTCAGAGCCAAAAAAATCCGAACCCGGTAGATAGGTCTATATCGAGTTTTCTAGTTCAAGATTTATTTGTAGTTGTAGGTAAATAAAAAAATATATTTTATAAAACGTTACCATAACACTAAGATTTTATCCTGTATCGTGGTATACACACATAAATATCAAGAGACGAACCACGGGCCATAGGTACATATACTTGTTCCGTGCGGGATTCGAACCCGCGGCCCTTAGCGCTGCAACTCATTGCCGAGCCACTGCGTTATTGGGTCAAAATGTTATTTTAAATTGTAATAAATCCTGAGTAAAGCTTATTGCACTATTAATGGAAAGGGCAGAACGTCTGCTAGGCCAGCTTAGTATCTTTAAATGTCATATTCTCATACTATCAAACGCATTATTAAGCGACCCTCACCAGATAGATTGACGATTTGATTTGTGGGAATCTAAGCAAGACATATAATGACCTGTGGCAGCAATGATAATAATGATGTAGCTCAAATATATTCAGGAACCGATAAGTCATGTATGCGCCCCATATAATCATAATTATGAAAATCCTATTTACAGTAGTAAGGCGCAGAACGACTGTTGTGGGCCGATGAGGTGAAGAAGTGACATACTAGTTATTTTCATATAAATAAATAGTTTTCAAATCAAACAGTTTAGGATGAACTTTTTGGTCTTGAGTTTTTTAACTTTTGCACCTTCATCGGCCATATGTGTTATAAATTATAATACAGAAGTATATTTTTTTATAGAATAAGGGTTAGAAAAGTGCACACAGTCCACCGGATGGTAAGTAAATGATGTATCCTATAAACATCTACATTTAACCTCAGTTAAAAATCAAAATGTAGATGCGTTGTCACCCCTTAGGACTGATATGGAATGAATCTTTTCAAGTAACATGGGGTCTCTATTCTCTACACTCACCATACAAAACACATCATCAGCATTAAGCTGCTATTTGAAGCTGGTGTTATGTGAAAGCGTGGTTTACGTAGTAACATTATTTAATCTATGGCGCGGTCATCCCGGTCGAGCCTTCGATTCGTGAACCATAATATAGCTGCAGCGTGGCTCTATCACGTAATAAACTTTCATAGTTAGTTAAATAGATTCACCTCAATTTGTCTTTTCCGGGCATACCCGTAACAGGTGTTTTCGTTTACTTATTCTCTCGCCGTGTAATCACATTCATTGTTTCAAAACTCAGTTTCAAACGACCATTTTAATGTTTCCGTGCAACACGAAAGACGAAAGCTGACGTAAGTGTCACGACTAGCTTCAATTTAAATATAATGTATAATGTCTGGTAGAATGTAGTTACATAACTAAATCGATATAATGTATTTATATCGATAAAACGATATACGCTGCACAAACAAACTCACCTTCATGACATTGCTGTAAAAATATCTAATTTGGTTTGGTAATTTGTGAAGGAAAGGTTCACAAAAGGTAACAATGGAGTTATGTTTATAGTATGGAGCAACAGATGTTTATTAATGTACTTTTGCAAACTATACAATTATTTTAATCTTGCGTTAAATAAATTTGTTACTTTACTGTTATCGAAACATTCCGAACAGAAAAGAGCAATTTTGAGAAATTCTTATATTCATGTCGATTTTTATGAATGGTTAAGTCCGTATACGTATGGGGTAAACGTAAAGGCCTTATTAGATCCATTGCATACCTGTGCAATTGAAGTATACTAATAATGCAAATAAGTATCATAATCTTAATGCCCCGTGAGTACCTAAGGCGACAGAGGGAGACAAAAGAAAAAAAAAAACTGCGATTGACAACGCGCCTGCCAATCGCGACGAGTATGACATTATGAGGCAATCTGAGGGAAGCCAATTTTCAACAGAAGATTTTGGATAGGCCGTAATGTAAATATAAATTAATTATAAATTGTTAGTTTGATATTTTCCATTCTTTTTGCATTCATCATCATAATCATCGTTACAATCCTTCACAAGTCGACTACTAAACATAGGCCTCCCCCAAGAAATACCACAAAGCACCTGAGCCACCTGCATCCATTGACTTCCTGCATTTCTCACCAGGTCGTCGTCGTCAAGTTTTGCATTAATTTCAAATTAAATGTCATATTATGAATTTTTTAAATTAGTTGTTCATTTGTGTTCCTGTTGTTCTTTTTATCGTTATGTCTGCGAGTTGTGACCGCAGGAATATATGTAAATTTGCGATATATTCGTGTAGGAGTTACCTCGTAGGGCGGTCAATATCATTAAAGAAGAATATGTATGTAACGTAGGTAACCAGCCACTGCAAATAAAACATTGTGCGTTTTTGGTTTAATAGCAGACCGGATACCCGGATTTGATAGCAGAATCGAATAGATTAGAATTTTTGTTATTCAATATATACAAGAATATACTATAGAATATACTGTATACAGGGTTATTTTTCAAAGAGTAGCCAAATTTTAAACTTAAGTTCAAATATATAAACAATGATATACCGTTATTGCAGTTTTTGAAAATACGAGTAAATAATGCTTTTACTTTGATATTATCGCAAATTAAATGTGATTTATGGGCAACAACGTTTTTGCTTACCGATCAACCCTTACGAAGGTTTCCGTGCGAAGTAAAATTAGTTAAAATAATACATTAATACACATTAAAAAAAGGACAGAGTGTTTTTGATTTTTTTTAATAAATTTTTCTTCGTCATTTGCCTATATTACTTATTCTGAACCTTCTCTGAAAATTTGGCCGGTTACTGTAAAATAACCCTGTATATTGAAAATCTTTACTGCTTTCACCACTGGATCGAAAAAATACCTCAGTCCGTCAGGCAGTTAGCAGTAGGCTTCACTGAAAGCAACAGACCGATATTTATTTACTTGCATCATATTGGTAAAATAGTAAAGCTCGATTGCAAAAAATGATGGAGAGCTAGCAATCAAATAACCGAGACGTGTCAATTGTCTTTAGTCTTTAGTTCTCCACGACAACACTCGTCCATACACAGTACAGAATATTGTCTTAGAATTACAAGGGTTTCTACTGGAAATTTTTCGTTCTCCACTGTACTTGTCAGCCTTGCTTCTTCGCATCACCATTTATTTTTTTAGAATTTAGATAATTTTATATTGATGAAAGTTCCTTCAACGAGAGGAATATAAAAATGCTTTAAAAGTAGTTACATCCATTCCCGAGAATTTCCATAACTGACGCATTTTTTACATCAAGATAGCAAAAGTGGATCAATAGTAATGCTTTAACGTTGATAAAAAATATTTGTATAAAACGATATATTTTATAAAACCGATTTAGTGAAAAAAATTTACACCAGGTGCACCCGCACATGTGAGTAATAAATTAATAACGAAACCCTTTATATACATGACGAAACTCTTGAAAATACGAGCAGATGGCGTTTAGTTTTGAATATAGGTACCTACAGATACTTTTATTTTAATACCTAAGTAACTAATTGCAACAGGTATAAATTATATGAACCTTACAGTGTTAATATTGTATGTCCTTCGAACTGTACCACTGAATTACTATTTATCGGTACTGTTCTTATATGTTAAAATTAATTTTTTCGATGGTACATATTTTAAATTTCTGTGTAGTACTAGATGAGTGAGGGCCAACTTTGCCAAATTTAGCGGGCATTACGCAATAGAGAAAATATAAATGCTCTAATGCTATCTTAAAGGCCGTGTGGTGGCGGTTGATAATATCCACTTCCCCATATCTTCACGTTGGTGTCGTAAGTGGCGACAGAGGGAGACAGGCAAGAGATGGGCAGCAGCATCTTCCTAATAAAAACAATATTATAATAAAAAAAACTGCGGTGGCTAACCCGCTCGCGCAGCGTGGCAACTATGGCAAATATCCCCCCATGAATAATAACGCAAACAAACGGCCCCCAGTCGCCGGCGGCCCCGTTAGTCCTGGCTACGGTGGCGACCATGGTAACGGCGGGGCAGGGGGTGCTAAGAATCTCCGGTGGAGGTTCGGTTGCCACCTACGACGACTCGATCTGGCAACATGTAACGCACGCACCCTGAGGACTGACGAGAAGATACTGGAGCTGGAAGAAGAGGTAGACAAGTTGCGCTGGCATATTATTGGATTATCCGAGGTGCGAAGAGAGGGGGATTCGCCTACACCGGGAGGGCGACCATCTGTCCCAAGGAGGTGTCGGATTTATCGTCCACAAGACTCTCGTCAACAATGTTGTAAAGATTGAGAGTGTGTACCTCATACTCAGAATCACCGAACTGTATTCGCTGAAGGTCATACAGGTTTACGCACCAACCTCGGCACATCCCGATGAGGAGTTGGAGGAAATGTATGAGGATATATCCAGAGCCATGCATTCCTCTAAAACCCACTACACGGCGTTGATGGGAGACTTCAACGCAAAACTAGGCACAAGAGAAAGCGGTGAGCTGAAGTTAGGGAAATTTGGAGTAGGGCAACGGAACCGTAGGGGCCAGCAGCTGGCCGACTTTATGGAGAAAGGGGGACGCTTTATGATGAACTCTTTTTTCCAGAAGCCGCCCCACAGGAAGTGGACCTGGTCGAGCCCCGAAGGTTCGACAAAAAATGAGATTGACTTCAGTATGACGACCAGACGCCAACTGTTCAGTGATGTCTCAGTGATCGCAAAGGTGAAAACTGGCATCGATCACTGAATGGTTAGAGGCAAACTGAACCTAAACATTAAGTTAAGAGGTCTCGTCTAATGAAGTCAACGCTCCGTCCCCCTCGTGCTCTAATCCAGAATCCCGAAACTTTAGCTCGAGTTACGTAACCGCTTTCAGTGCCTAGAAGATTGCAATGCAGTGGAAGATAGCTTGAATGACAAGCTTGTGGAAGGTGGAGCTAAGTTCTGCAAGACCCGCCGCAGAAGAACACAAAAACTCTCCGATCACACTCTTAATCTCATGGCTGTTATACGGGAGATGAGGCTGCAATCGTCAACAGATTTGACAGCATAGAGTCAACTGAACAGACAGATCTCCAAATCCATGCGGCGAGATCTGCGCAACTTTAATACTGCTCGTATTGAAGAAGCGATCGAGCGGAAACAGGGCTCCAAAGTCTTTGCCAGAGATCTGTCTGCCAGTAAGAGCCAACTGTCAAAGCTGAAGACTGAGTGTGGCAGCATCGTTTCCGGGACACCTGAGATTCTGAGTGAGTTGAGAGGTTCTATGGGCAGCTGTACACATCATCGTTGGAGTCACACGCAAGTGTGAGTAACGATCCAAGAGCAAGTCTTATCCGACACTATTCCGATGATATCCCGGACGTCAAGGTTTCCGAAAAGGCTTTAGTGCCATAGACCACATACATACCCTTCGGCAAATTGTACAGAAGTCCGAAGAGTACAATCTGCCACTTTGCCTGGCGTATGTGGACTATGAGAAAGCCTTTGATTCCGTCGAAATTTGGGCGGTGCTACAGTCTCTTCAGTGGTGCTAAGTTGACTGTCGGTATATTGAAGTGCTGAAGTGTTTGTACAGTAGGGCTACGATGGCTATCCGAATACAGAACCAAAGTACGAAACCTATCCAACTGCAGAGAGGTGTAAAACAGGGTGACGTTATATCCCCGAAACTTCACCGCTGCATTGGAAGACGTTTTCAAGCTACTGGACTGGAAAGGATACGGTATTAACATCAATGGCGAGTACATAACTCACCTTCGATTTGCCGATGATATAGTCTTTATGGCAGAATCGCTGGAGGACTTGAGCACTATGCTTAATGACCTCATTAGTGCCTCCCAACGGATAGGTCTTAAGATGAACATGGACAAAACAAAGATCATGTTTAATATCCATGTCACACCTATGCCGGTATTTGTTGGGAGCACTAAGCTCGAAGTTGTTGACGAGTACAGTTACCTGGGACAAAAATAGTCTGACTAGGTAAGTCCAACTTCGACCGAGAGGTCAATCGACGGATTCAACTCGGCTGGGCAGCGTTCGGGAAATTACGACGCATCTTCTCATCAGGTATACCTCAAAACCTGAAAACTAAGTTGTACAACCAGTGCGTGTTGCCAGTGATGACCTACGGAACCGAGACGTGGTCCTTCACTGCTGGCCGTATGAGGACGCTCAAAGTCGCTCAGCGAGCTATGGAGAAGGCTATGCTCGGAGTTTCTCTGCGTGATAAACTTAGAAATGAGGATATCCGCAGTAGAACCAGAGTGACCGACATAGCCCAACGGATTAGTAAGCTGAAGTGGCAATTAGCAGGCCATATAGCTTGAAGAAGACAACGTTGGGGAAGAAGCGTTCTCGAGTGGCAGCCTCGTACTGGTAAAAACCTCCAGTTGTGAAAATTGGTACCGTATGCGTAGGTTGTTTAAATGTTTTGTTGTGTCATCATCATATTGAAAGTTTACGTTAAAGTTACATATCACATAACTGTAACGCAAACGCCTTCTCATTGGCTTGATGCATTGATTTGAAGCGCCGCGGGTTGGAATACTGAATAGAATAATTATTTGTAGTACATACTACAAATAACTGCTGCGAGTCTTGATGTCTGCGTGTGTAAACGCTTGCACCTTATAGAGGATTTTACTAATGTAGAGTTAAATTAGTATTATTAAGCAGAACGTGTTCATCACGATACTCCAGTGCAGAGCAGACTTTGGGTTTGCATTGGGGCAGTTGTGGGACTAGGGCACTGCTGAAATACGTAAGAAAGTTAAAGTTTTTATTATTAAATCTTCCCATAGCACTTTCCACCATCATATATACAAAGTGTGATACGCGTAAATCCATTTTCGAAACACTTTTTTCCACTCCCTGCTCGAATGCTGCCAGCGCATCTTTCTGAGGCAAAAATTCTATCACTTTTTTATATTTGAGGGAATAAAAAATTGTTACACCGTATCGGTGCCAAATCAGAGCTGTATGGAGTGTGAACAAGCTTAACCGGCGTGCTGTTCAGGAAGTACCTCTTTTAGAGTGCTGAATCCGCAGGCGCATTGTCATGGTGAAGTGTTTTAACAGTTCCCCGCTCGTCTCTTTTTTCCATATATAGTCTGTTTAAAATTTTGTAGTCGTGTCACAGCACCGTTCCACGTGGACCTGCTTCTGAGCATCGGTGAGGTTATAATGGGTGCCAATGCGAAACTATCTTCCTCACGCGAAGATATCCGTGTGAAATCTCTTACCTCTGCAATATTTACTGAATCTCATCCCACGTGATTCGCCTATTCTTCTAAATTAAATTTTTGACCGCTAACACGTTATCTTTCATAAGAGCTATCAAAGGGTGACCCCCTATGAGAATACCTTAGTAGCTTAGTTATGTATATATGCTTTCCGGGGTCACTTCTTTCTTTATCTCTCAAAGTTGACCGTGCTGTAATTTATTATATCAGCGGCACGCGGTTGCTTTAGAAGGGCCATTATCCATAAATACCTCTAAAGTCTATCAAACAATTCGTCCTGTTTGAGCCGGTATTTGAAGTCGTAAAGAATCGTCGCGAGAAAATGTTTCCGACGCAGAAGAATTTTTAACATTGGTTGATAGAGAATTTTGACTGACAAAATGGGAAATATTTTCGTATTGTTCGTATCATTACTGATTAAGTGGGAAAAAAATAGACAACATAACATTTTTTTTATATTTATGATATATATAATATTATAGTATTTAAAATTAATCAGATTTTAATTGTGACCGAGTACTTAGCCTCAGTAATGGTAACTTGTAAAAGTTAGGTATGCAACACACATGCAAATATTAAAATTAAATGTATCATATCGTACATGCGAATAAAATAACCTTCCTATGGCTATCGAGTCGGGTAATTAAATGATGAACAAAATGAGACTAGTACAATGTCATCATATAAAAATTATTGTGCAAGCACATTAAGCGCGCAGGCTCGGCCGCTGGATGTGGTGCAAGCCCATTGTTCGTTGACAATAGGGAAAGCATCTACTATAACATGGAGCCGACGACCATGTTATTTGGGGCCACGAAATTTATATTTTGATCGTGAGTTTCCTCATTTTTATAACATATAATATTTGAAGCGACAAACGCACTTCCACTTCAGTTTCAAGTCACTGCAACCAGTGGACACTTACAACCAACTTCAAATAAATAAGTCTACGGATGCGTTCTCACCCTCGAGGACCAAGATGGAATGCCTCACAGCCTTTAATTATACTGGCTCTCTAAACCCTTCAGACTGGAAGTCAAAAGTGAACACACTTCTATTTAATAGCAGAAATAACTAAGAAAGTGGTGTCTACCCAAATGGACACCTGAACTTCCTAAAACCTAGTATTATTACAATATTCGGAAGTTATCAAGTAGTACAAGTCATATGTTTTAAAAAAGAAAATAAATATTATCAAACGAGCTGTTCCCCGCGACTTCATCCGCGTCAAATTTTTCGGTCCTTTTTTTAAGTTTTTTTGCGCAGAACTCTATCTCTTTCTCCAAAGTGAAAGTAGCCTAAGTTGCTCCTTAAAACTTCAGCTATCTGCCAGTGAAAGTCCCGTGAAAATCGTTGTATCAACAAATAGACACACAGAAAGACCAGATAGACGTTCAAAACTTTAATGTTATTATGTTATAAGTATCGGTATACACTCGTATGCATTTAATAAAAAGCTGTGTTTTTGTCACTAAAAACAGACACTTCAATTTTATTTACTTGTATACATTACGAATCCATGTGTGGCTTAAAGAATTCATATCGTTACAAATATCGTTTAATGGGTATCGTGAGAGGTGGCTATGAGATATGTCAGAAAGATTTCATAGATAACAATATGATCATCTTGTTTACGCTAGGCGTCAAATCCTAGACCGGTGACGGGAAGCAGCATCAAATGTGACGTCACGAGACGTCTGGATCTGCAATCGTCAACGCAAATGCCAAGCGTCGCGATTAAGGCAAATTTTCCCCAACAGGAAAGCTCCGTGTCCGTTCGTGGACTCTTAAGGTCTGCTATGCTAAGTCGCTGAATAATACAGGAATTCCTTTAATACTTTTAAAATAGCACTAAAATTATGCAAAACTTTAAAATGTGTCTAACAATATATGTAACTAGCTTGCCAGGCAGACGTTCTGACCTTTTCGATGACCATTTGTCATGTCCTGTTAAAAATACGTATATTCGCAAAAAAAAAAAAATTGTGGCTCACTCATGGGCAAAAAACTATCCTAAATCTCAAGTTTGTAAGGGTAAATTGCCGGTGGTAGATGATTCCACAAAGAAGACTTGCGAGGAAAACAACTCCTAGTAAATCAGTTTTTTTTTTATATAGGATAGGGTGACAAACGAGCACACAGTCCACTGATGGTAAGTGGATGCTGTGGCCCATAGACATCTACATATATCCTCGATTACGAATCAAAATGCAGATGCGTTGTCACCCGTGAGAACTAAGATGGAATGCCACGTTTCCAGTAAAAAGGGTCTCCGGTTCTCTACACTCATACACACACGAAACACAGCAGCATTAAGCTACTATTTGACGCTGGTATTCTGTGAGAGCGTGGTCCTTCCCCGGTCGAGTCGAACCATTCGTTCTACAACTATACTACTAATATAACCGAGCATGGCTCTACCACGTATAAAATAGTTACATTAAAGCTTCATCTCTTATTTTTCCACCTTTACGAATGGAATTTATTCCTCAAATTTATATGGGGATAACCTATTTATTAAAAATCATTTAATGAAGTCGTCGCGTTACATAGTGCATGCATATAAAAAACATACAGTCAAATTGTTAACCTCGTCCTTTTTTTGAAGTTAGCTAATAACTTTTCTCTAAATTTCTGACGAGAATAATTGGAAATTATTAGTATAAAACAAGTCATCCAAGTTTCGATAATAAATTAATACGACACATTGTACAAAATTAAGTCGCATCCCGCGTCTGTAAGCTTAGATCTTGTAAACTACGCAACGTATTTTGATGCGGTTTTTATCAATAGACAGATTCGAAAAGGTTTATATGTATAATATGTGCACAGGTTGTCGATATCCAAAAATCACATGTGCGAAGCTGGGGCCGATCGCTAGTTAAATCTATAGTAATAGTGCTGCGACAATTTGAAAATTAGATTATTTTATTATATACTTAAATATTGTGAACATATGCGTAAATATTTAAATGTCGCAGTGAGGTGGTTAAAGTCGTGATATAGTTATATCCCTAAGGATATAGCTATATACCGTAATATAGTACGTGTAAATGATACGTATAAATAAAATTGCACTCTCTGTCATATCGAAATGACTGCCTTCTATCGAGCTCGGAGGGTTACTTACAATTTGCATGTAATTATGGCTTGAATAGCTATTTATAAATCTTTTTTCTGTCCTGTGTATAATGTTCAGCAATGCCAAGTGTGATCTAGGCTATATTTTGTCCCAAAAACTTGGAGTGTAATTTTTTTGTAGATTCGAAAAATTGATAAAATAAATAGTCATTGATGATTATTTAAAAAAAGTAAATGACTCCACCTTAATAGATCCCACACAGGCCAAAGCCGGGACGGTTTGCTTTTTCATTAAGAAATATTAACAAAAATACTTTAAAGCGTTAATAAATTTAAACAAAAGTACTATGTGACTTTAAAATAAATGAAATTACTTTCAGCTTCATAGCCACACACGTCCCCGTTCCTTGTCTATTATTTTCATTCAAGCAAATGTTCCATAAAACATATTGTTTTAAAAAATCTTATCGAAGAGTACATACATCATGAAGTGTACGCAAATTACTCAATGTTTAGAGATTTTGAAATAATATATTAAAAACTGACGTCAGCAGACAACATGAACAATTTTAATCATCAAAACAAAAATATTTATACTTACACGAGAATCCTAATAAACATATGTTATGGTCGCGTAATATTATGTTTTTATACTGCTAAAATGTAGAAAAAACTTTGTGTACCGTTGATGTCTTTAATATCAAAGTGTGGTTACTATTAAAAAGACATCAACGGTGTTCATGACAAGTAATTCTAAATGACATTGCAAGTTTGTTAAATTTGTAGTTCTTTGTGTTAACTATTCCTTATATAATAAACGTCCATAAAAGGTAAAACCCAAGAAGACTAAATGATTTCGTTCTATTAATGACGTATAATTGCATCCTTATGATTCATTTGAGCGATAGCGTAACTTATGCGTAATTTATGTGTCGATATATATTAGTATTTTGGAGTTCGTTGATATACATACGTACTTTTAAACTCATAATATAAACAGATTTGATATCGATCATAATATAAATAGATTTGATAAAACTCTGATGCGCATGTCTATAAATTAATGTTCTCTAATCTCACCAATGGAAATATGAACAGGAATATGCTGCCTTTACAATTTGTGTGCGTCGCATTGCTACTTGCTTTAGGAAAATAATGTTTGATTCTTAAACATGTACCACATTCGTAAGTGGACGTGCGTAGGATGGTTCTTATTTTAGAGTTAATTAATTTTTTGATTTAAATGTAAAAAGGTATATTATGTACCAACTCTGTTGTTCTTATCTTCTATTTCTACCATCCGGTACCTACTAGATGTCACTAGTGCTTTGTTACTTTGACAGGCGCGTGTAATGTGTATTGCCTCTCTTTCGTGCACAGCAGTGAGAAAAATGTTTATCTTCTCAAATCATACTCGAAATACAATTGCGCCACCGCCATCGTTAATCTCCGTTCGATGTCGTAGAGTTTCGTGAATTGAATATTTTATTGAATTTATTCAAGTGGAACAAGTGTAATAATGTTTGCGTGCGGGAGTCGAAAAATGAAAAAGAGATCAAGGTGTTGAGCACAATGGATCCTTCGTATTACTTGTACAGTGTTTCGCGATCAAACAAGGTAATATCTATATTCGTATAAGACAAAAGGCACGCAGTGGCTTCGTCCTTCGCACATTAGAGCCATCATTATCTAAGTATTGCTGAGGTGATTATCAAAACTAATGCAAATAGTGCATGTAAGTATATTTCGGATAAGCGGCCAACGCCAGTAGATATACTTTACGTTGGTAATAATCGACGCCTCTACTAATTACCTCTTCTCGGTGGTGGGTTATTATTGCTTGCTCATATAACAACATATTATTTAAGTAGAAGAATATGTACTAATGAGATTTAAATAAATTGTTCATAATGGCTAACGTAAAAAATAGATTAAAGACACCTAAAAAGGACTCACATAAGAGTAAGAGTATTGGTAAAAATACTCAAACATCAACAGGTACCAATGATGCATCATTCTCTCACATAGTCATGAAAAGACCCAGTACAATACAACCCTTAATAGCAGAAGAAAAATTGCAACTATTTCTTAAGAATGGCCATCTAATTAAAGATAAACTCAAAAAGAAGACATCTGGCAAAAACGATAGAAATAAATTAGATTTAGTTAAAGGGAGCTTAATGTCAAAAAGTGGACGAATAAAAACTAAAAAGAAGGATCATTTGAAGTTTCTTGATAATATTTTAAAAAGTGAGTTGTTAATTCAAGATAACTCTGACAAAAATAAAAGAAAAAGTCCAGAGGCAGATGGGCTCAATAATAATGATAAGGACTTAAGTGATCAAAATGGCATAACTGCTTCCACTGGTATTAAAACTTCTTTAAACAGTGAATCTAAAAAAAAGAATTCAAAGCAAAATGGAAAAGAGTCAAAAAGAAATAAAAGAAAAGAAGAAAAACATAAGAATGAACTGTTGATGGCTAAACAATGCCTTACCTACAATAAATCTTCAAAGAGACCCATATTTCAGTGTGATTACTGTCAAAAATTTTTCATAAATAAAACATCATTACGTAGACATATTTATGTACACCTTAAAGTAGTTCCACACTCCTGTAACTTCTGTTATAAAAGATTTTTCATAAAACAAAATATGGAGACACATCTGAAACTGCAACATGCGCAGGGTCTGAAGATTGCAGATCATTATGTTTGCCGCATCTGCGAAGAACCATTCTTGCTAAAAGATAATTTAGATTTGCATATGACAACACATGTGAAAAATGAAAATTTGCTAAAGTGTGTATTCTGTAACAAGAAGTTTAGTCATCAGGTACTACTAAATGAGCATGAAAAAGAACATATAGTCACTGGTAAATACCAATGTACTGTTTGTGAAATGAGTTATGACTGCAGAAGCAATTTTGCACGTCACATTAAAAGTCATTTGAAAATCAAAGATTTTATTTGCCAACATTGTGGCAAAGAGTTCTTACGACTCAATTCAATGAGGAGACATGTCCAGATTTGCCATGGTGGAGAAACAATACAATGCCCAGTTTGTAAGAAGAACTTAAAGGGGCATTTGACTGAGCACTTACGCACTCATGAGAAAAAGCGTCCTCATAAATGTCAAGATTGTGGCCAAAGATTTACTCAATCTACACAGTTGAACGTTCACCGCCGATCACATACAGGTGACAGACCATATCCATGCAGGATTTGTGATCGCCCATTCTCACATTCCAATGCACTAATGCTACATATTAGAAGACACACAGGAGAAAAACCTTTCACATGTGCAATGTGTCCACTGTCCTTTTCACAGTTGCCTCATATGAAGGCTCACATGCGAAATATTCATGGTAAAGACCACCCCTACAAATGTGGTAAATGTAATCAGTTCTTTAAGCTGAAAGCTCAATTAGACAGCCACTTAAAAATATGTAAGGTTGGCGATACTGAAAGATCATTTGAAGGATCAAACGGGCTGCCTAAGAAATATGATGAAATTGAAGTTGAATCGGTTATGACTTTGTCACGTATGAGGTTCCTGCTGGCACTTCTTCTTACTATGATTGCAACCAAAGAGAAACTCAAATACTTAGGTGCGTAAACTTTTATTTTCTCAGAAATATTCACATACATGAAGTTAAATGCACTGAATGTTTTTATTTTAAAATTAGCATACATTGCTTCCTGTGTGTGTGCCCATAACAGGAAACCATTTTTGACAACCTACACAACATTAATTATTTTCATTCAGATTGAACAGTTTATACAATGTGTTTGAAAATAATTTACAAAAAAAAATTATCCTACTTGACATCAACAGGATTTCATATTTCACCAGGCTTCATTTAGTCACTTTAATGATTGTAACATTGTTGCACAATCATCACTTTTGTTTGTGTATTCAAATTATACATGAAATATTAAAGCGTTACAAAATTTGTGTGTAGGTATTTATTTTATGTGTGCTTTTGTGAAATGTTTTGGTATGTTTGTCAACCAGTTTTGAGGCTTCAACACTTTAATATTTAGCAGTGTTATCATCTTTTTATAGGCGGCAGGCGAATAAGCAGACATAATTCATGGGTAATAGAATTAGAGTGAGTTCATTTTTCATTTTGTTGATAACATTGGTGTTGGTGGTGGCCTTGAGGGTATTGGATGTAGATGGGATTTTTATGGGATGGTTTAAGTTCTTTGATTCTTATGCTTTTTTGTCTACATCTGCTTTAATTCAAAAATATGTTCTTTTCAAAACTGGTGTTGGCTTAAGATTTGTCTTTATGTAAATTTATACACAGCAGGCAAAATTTCAAAATTAAATTGTATACATCTTATATTATGGACAAAATATATAGGTACTTGAATTTAAAGATAGCATTTTATCCGTTTTTAATTACTTATACTGATTATGAAGATATATTGACAATTAAAATAATCCATAATTTCTTCACATTAACTCAATATGATTTTAGGTAAATACTAGAAATTTATAATTCACTGAATATGAAAATAAATATCATATTTATTTTCTATGCCTTTTGTAAATAGTACTTATTGCCCGCAATTGTTAATGTTAAAGTAAGATCATATTTCGTGAATCCTAATATTTATATATTATTTTCGACAGGATTCAATAAACGCCTCATTGATGACCTTCTTTTGGAATCACTTGAGGCAATGGGTCATACACCGTGTCGAGATGAGTCTTTGTCACCATTGAAGCGTCTCAGAAACAATATAGAAATATTACTTAATGGCACTGTTCCTAAGGAACAAATGGAAAAATTTCGAAAGGAAAATAAGACCACAGAAGAATTGTTGGAACTACTGACTAATGAGAAAAAAAACAAGTAACCTAGTCTAATAAACAAAATATTTCATCGTGTTTTTATGTACAGTATTGAGGTTTAAGTTTTGAATATTAAGTTATGACCTAAATGTGTCCCTCTGCTGGGCATAGGCGTTCTCACATTTCTGAGGTTTTTATTATTGCTCGAAAACTGAGCTGTCTGTGTTGGCACATTCCACGTCTTCAAAACATTTATAATTTCTCAGACATGCAAGTTTCTTCATAATGTTTCCCTTTACCACCAAGCACATGGTAAATTTGCTCTACGTTGCTTTTGTATTGTGGAAATTTACGGCAAGTGCCCAGCCCCTGAGCTATCAAAGCTCTTCATTTTTAATTTATTATGAGTAAAATGTTGTAAATAACATACAACTTGGAATTACCTTCCTACTAACATTTATTTTATAATGTCTTTTAGCACTATTTATATCATTCACATAATACCTAATTTATTAGTTGTAAGCATACATTATATCAACAATCAACTTTTATAGTTATTCACTTTTATTAGTGATAAGAACCCAAAGAACACAGAATCTACTTGCAATAATAATATGCAAGGTAAATAAATTATAATTATTTAATTTAATTTCTTAAATTCTTGTAGCTTGCCATTGAAAACTAAAGTGATTAGTCCAAAGGTCATATATAAATTGTTATTTATTTATTATAAATCTTATTTTTACTTATAAGTAGAGCTTTTAGCTACTCATAATTTAAAGTTATTTTTTTAAAGTGCATTGTGGAATTATTTTTTATTTTTACAGGAGTTTGTTGTAAATCCTCTTTTTAAAATTTGTTTGTATATATACAAAGAAAATTATTGAATTCTGGGCTTCAGAATTTTTGTGCCATTGATTATTGTTTTAAGATATTTCATGAATAGGTAATGATTTTAGACAATCATTGTGTTTGTTTGCTATATCTGCCATCGATAAAAAGTTGGATTATTGCATGTTTAAATATTTATCTCTTTTTACAACATTAATCATAATTAAAGCTGAACGCACATTAGGTCAGCAAAGTACGCGCCGTACGCTCCGCTTATAAGAATACGTTGTATAAAATCATATGAAACCTCGCACATTGCAGCCGCACCGTATGCGCCGTATTTTGTAAAATGCGGTAGGTATCCCAATGTTGAAGGAGGCTTCCTGATGACGTCATATAATGCGGCGAGTTTGGCACGTGCGGATATCCAGTGTTTCTAATCTCTGTCTAATGTTGCTAACTTAGTAGATTTTCCACTAATACCGGAGGTTTTGACTTTCGTTTCGAAATACATTTTTAATTCATTCAGTGTAGACAAAAATAAGTCTTCCGACAAGACTTTATATAATTTTTAATTATTTCGTCATTAATTATACATAATTTGAAAAAAAAAAAGCATCCATATCAGTATGAATACTTAGTGATGAATTATTCACATACAATAAAACGTATGGCGTTGGAAGGAAAAGGAGAGAATTCCCTCCGCTCCGAAAACGCTCCGTTTGATAGTTTTTTTTTTTACGTCCGAAGCAAATAAGGGCAACCCTCCGGTAACGGGGGAGGGAGGTAGTGAATGCTCATAGCATACCAAAAGTAGGTATAAAATAAAAGGGTCTCCACATAAGGGTCTCCAGATAACCACGCAGCCGGCTGCGTGGTTATGTGGGGACTTTTACCCACTAAACACCACCTTTTGGGATCGGCTTAATGGTCTAGCTCTAGCGAGAGATCTTTAAGCCGTAAACGGACGCGACCCTCCTTGGGTGAAAGGAGGGCGCAAGCGGCGAGTAGCCGCTTGGAAGTGTGCCTAACTAAGGCAGATTACGAGATGACTTAAGTAGGCTCGGCCTGAGCTACCAGGAAGCAGTTCAAGTCAGCCGAAAGCTTGTTGGGGGGGGGGTCCAAGAGAGAGTTTCTCAGCCTGCGGACACTGTGTGTGCGCGAAGAAGAGGGAGCTGGATAGGCAGCATAGAAGTGCGAAGAGGGGGCTGCATAGGCAGCTGCCTCGCGAATGAGGCGATTTGAGTGGGACTCTGAGGCTTTGAAGAATCTCTCAGAGGAATTGCTGAATTGTCGGAAGCTCTAAGTCTCGGTGGGGGTCGGCGTTACGGACAATACGGTGATTTCGTAGCCCGACGACAGAAGAGAGAGATTGGGTTTAGCATGAGCGAAAATGGGGGCCGCGTAGGTCATAACGGGTAGTATACAGACCTTATATAGGATCCGCTTGTTGCAGAGGAACATTTTACTCTGTCTGCCCAACATGCCGTTGAGCCTACCCATGTAAAATCGTGCGGTGCGAGTTACTTTCTTGATATGGGGCTCGAAAGTGAGCCTCGCATCAAGAGTGACGCCTAAGTATTTGACTTTTGTTTGCCATGGGACAGTGGTTCCTAACATCCTGATTGGCGGAATGGCAGTGAGACGGCGTCGTTTATGTTCGAAGCAAACGGCGGAGCTCTTCTCCGGGTTTACGTCGATACGCCATTTTTGGAACCAAGCTGCTAAGTCACTAACTGACTTTTGGATCTTGTTCCGAATCAATAGCAGTGAATTGATTAGAAACTGATAGCGCGATTTAGGCTTTGATGTGTTTCGCTTGCAGCGCGATGACAGCGCCGCCACATCACCCCCCATTCACCCCACCCTCGCTTCCCGCTCAGACCGGAGGTCGATAGTGCAGTCTCGTTCTTGACGAATGTGCAAATGCCAGGGGATTGATTGCCTTGTAGTCTGCGGTGAGTCGAGGAGAAGGCAAGTAATCTGCGAGAGTGCCGTGAAGCAGCGGCGAGCAGTAAGGCTCAGAACCGCGCGGAACACTAGCGCAGAGAGTAACTTGAAGGATCAGGAAGCATTATTATTCCAGTGCTGCGATGAACCTTGTGAAGCTAGATGGCTTGCAGGATGTCAAGACTGCAGACGATATCTGCTCGGGAGCGAATGGGCAAAATGAAGTTTCCGAAGGTTGTTGGAGGCGTGTTCATATCACGTCAGGTAGCCAGTATATAGCGATGGACGGAAAAGGGGAGATCTCACACCGGGCAAGGTGATCTGCCCGGGGAGCGGTCAACGCTCCGTTAGATAGTTCAGAGTTATTCTATATATACTGTTTTTGATTCGGAACTTTGATAGAATATTAGAACTGTGTAACTGTGTATAGAATCTTCTTTTTATTCGAATATTATCTTTTTCTTCCTTTGCCAATGAGCAGGCTATTCCAACATTTTTTTCCATAGCGATCCGAGCGATTACGAGCGATCAGTGTCATTATACCGTTTCACACCAGTGGTTGAAAAAAATTGCAAAAGTAGTTGGCAATACAAAAGAATTGCCTACGGCGCGTACGGAAAATTGCGAGGCCATCAGTAGATGCGGCGCGTACGTCGCGTACGGCGCGTACGGTTCTCTCAAATGCGTTCAACTTATTAATTCATTACAGCTTATCAAAATCCACCGCTGAACATAGGCTTCCGCCCCCAACCTCTTAGGTAGGATATTTGACATAGTTATCATAGTTCTTTTTTAATATGACACTGTAGCCAATCTCGTTTAATTTCGCGCTGTCGAATCTTATAATATTATTATTATTAAATAAAATATCTGTGGCTACAACCAGTAAAATAGCATGGATCATAATTCACGCCTATCAATTAGGCTGTTATTTTATGTCCTTCGCCTCTATTTTTTAAAAGTAGTAATTTTTAGCCTACTTTTATTTATGGAGTGTAGAAGTAACTCTGTATAAAAAATGTCCATAGCAAAGCGCTAAATAAGGGTGGCGCCACTGTAGCTAGAATGTAAATTTTAAAGAACTATTTAAAAAAAATTATTCCACAGACTTTCACCATAATTCTTTTTATAATAATAATAATTAATGGTTTTCAAAATTTTTATTTTTAAAACCACTCAACGTGTTTTACGGCGACTATTTCTAGGTTATATTTACTAAATTATTTTAGACAACGTGAGTAGTTGATGTTTTAAATACTGCAGTTTCATCAACTACTTTAGTCACCACCAATATTGAATTCCTCAACTCAGCACTACATTGCACTGCGTCGACAACTGCAAAAGTTAATTTCATACCCTCTAGCTACTCCAGCGCTGTTGTGGAGAGTTTTTGAACTGTTATTTGCTGCTTACAGACACTTTTTCAACTATTCTCCTATGGGAGTTCTCCTTACCTCTACACTCCGGACTTTTATTAATACATGCTATGACTAAATGCATATTGCTTTATTTATGATTTTAAAGAATAATGGTGTAGATACCCCAGTGCCATTTCTTGATTTGTTTTATATTATTAAAATATGTGTGTCATGGTAATATTATATTTAATTGATAAAATAAGTAGATCATATCTCAACCTAATATTAAAACTGTGTAATTGTGTATACAATGTAACCAAATACTTGTTCTGTAGGTCCTTACATAGTAAACGTAAAATAAATTATTAAAAAAAATATAGCTGATGATGCTGTGTTAAACTTCTAAATAACACAAATAACTGCACAATATTTTGTATGTACCTATTTAAAAATCATTAAAATTAAGGTCTGCATAGGACGGACTATATAGCTAACGACGATGAAAAAAATATTTCGTAATATCATTAAATACTAGCTTAAATTACCAAAGATATGTAACAATTATTATTAAATGTCGTTAATTTTTTTTAAGTCTTTCATTTTATTTTATTTTATTTTATAGGATAGGGTGACAAACGCACACAGTCCACATGATGGTAAGTGGTTGCTGTGGCCCATAGACATCTACGTCTATCCTCGATTACGAATCAAAATGCAGATGCATTGTCATCCGTGAGGACTAAGATGGAATGCCTTATTTCCAGTAAAAAGGGTCTCCGGTTCTCTACACTCACCATACGAAACACAGCAGCATTAAGCTACAATTTCACGCTGGTATTCTGTGGGAGCGTGGTCCTTCCCCGGTCGAGCCGACCCATTCGTGCTACTACTATACTACTAATATAACTGCAGCATGGCTCTACCATGTATTTTATATATAAGTTTATTATCAGCCTTGTTCAATCCACTGATAGGTGTAGGTGTTTACAAGTTTATGGCATTCATTTATTCATTACAGTAAATTAGACTCCACTGCTGAACATCAGGTATTCCCTAAAATACCTCATTGGGGGGGGGGGGGGGATAGAAGCCAAGTTTGACAGGCGGGTTGGCAACTGCATTTTTTATTTTCTAGTTATTAAGAAGACGCTGCTGCCTATCTCCTGGTTCTTTCCCTTTGTCGCTTCATACGACCCCCACGGAACAATATGGAGAAGTGGATATTTATACACTACATGGTCAATTACTTCATTATGAGATTGATTGACTAGACTATTCAAAATCTAATTTTCTTTCCATCGATTACTCGTCAAAATATTTTTGCCTAATAACTACAGATATACTTCTTCAGATTCGATCCGAAAAAACGGATAGTACTGTCACGAACATTTCATCAATTGCTTGCCTCACTAGAAATATAATTTTAGTATTTACTGATGTGTGTAGTTAAAATAATACTACACAATCATTGTATCCATTTCATAATTTAAATATTTTAACAGTCGTTGAAGGGCTTCCGATACCAATACGCGACTTTAAAAAGCTAAGTTTTGGCGGGAACTTAACTGCTGTCGGATTGCTGCTCCTGTATCATTTAATGATTGGAAGTGGTTTTTGATACGTAGATTAAAATATTGTAAATGTGTGTACTAGCGTTTAGATGGAGATATAAATTAAATCGCCTTCGTTAGGGAACCCGTGCATTCTGGTCTCGCCAAGGCTGTCCAAAGGAATTTCTGTAAGCCATCACTTCCATCTCTGCACAGATAGAACGTCTCTCTGGCCCGCGCCGCAAAATAGAAAGCCGACCTTTTAGGCTCCCTTTTTGCGTCCAACTCGACTCGATGACGAGGGGAACACATCGACGACCATCGCGGTTTGAGGCCATTATTAACTGCCAGCTCATGCGCTAATTGAGGAGCACCAGGTGATTAGTGATCACCAGTACGGTTTCCGTCGGGGTCGTCCAGTTGGTGATCTTCTGGTCTACCTGACTTATAAATGGGCGGAGGCAGTAGAATTCACGGGGGAGGCCTTGGTCGTTAGTTTGAACATAGCGAAGGCCTTCGGTCGGGTTTTCGCACAAAGCGCTTTTTTCGAAGCTTTCTTCCTATGGGGACCTGAAAAATTTTGCAGTTGGATAACCAGTCTTCTTACAGTTCGGAGCATCAAGATTGTAGTCGATGGTGCATGCTCCTCCTCCAAGCCGCAAGGCTCAACAAGCAAGTTCTACAAGGTTACGTGCTATCGCCTACCCTGTTCCTTTTGCATATTGAAACGCTTCCCCTACCTCTTTGTCTATTATTGTAGAAAAAAATAGCTGTTTGTGAAAATGTTAAAATATATGTGACCAGATAAAAAAAATATTAATCTTTCACAAAGATCTTACAAAGCTCATATATCCTACCATAATCCTACAATGTTTGTTTGTCGATACTGTGTTCAGACTTTACTTCTAGATTAAGAATAACAAGACACGAGTATTGTCAATGTCAAGTTATACTCTGTAACAAGCTTTATCTATCATTGTAAAAATGTTATACTTAAGAAGTGACCAGCGTTGCTGAGTTCACAATAATAAATATATGTGTAGTAATTACATTAGATAAGTTGATAATTGTGAACTTGTTTGTGATCCGAAGTTTAATAAATAAAAAAATAAAGCTCTCTTCTTTAAGGTTTAGTTATAACTATAGGCCGTTTATTATATTTATGGCGTGATCGTCTGAGTTAGGGCCCTTTTTTACGTTGCGTTTGTATAGAAATTCACTAGAGCAATCGAAAGTCGTTGGTAAAATGTTATAATTAATTTAATCTGAAGAACCCCGTTCACAAATAAATTGTTTAAAAAGGTTAAGAACATTAAAACTTCCTGTCGGCGACAAGACTCCATCTGCGCTCCTAGGTGCACATAGGTAGTTGTAGAGAAAACTAAGCAATGACGAACTGTGTTTTGTTTATAAGACTAATATAATTTCCTAATTAGTGTAGTTAGCGTGTATTAACTCGTAGTAGAACATAATTTATAAGGGTTAGCTTTTAATAATTTATAAGGGAGTTTTTAAGCAAAATTTTATATTGTAAATACTTACGAAAAATTTAAATTTTGTTTATCGCTGGAAACTAGTGTCAAATTAAAGGTTTAAATGTAATACACTATGAACAAAAGGAAATAAGTAGATCAGACATCTATCTTAAAAATATAAGATAAAATGTATAGAGATTTAACAATTTTTTTATGTTTTTGTTCTAGAAATTTTATATTTAGGAAATTAATAGCTTATAAATTAATAGCTTATATAGCCCTCCTTTCTGCCAAGGAGGGTCGCGTTCGTATACGGCTTAGAGATCTCTCGTCAGATCAGTAAGCCAATCCTTAAAGGTGGGGTTTAGTGGGTAAAAGTCTCCACATAACCACGCAGCCGGCTGCGTGGTATGCTATGAGCATTCCCCACCTCCCTCCCCCGCTTTCCGGAGGGTTGCCCATATTTGCTTCGGGCGCAAAAAAAAGGCTCAAACGCAGTCGCAGTACAGCCGTCGAAGAGGCAACAACAAATGATAAAAGGGAAGCCGAAACCTGCGGAACAAGAAGCTACCCAGAAAAAGTGTTTTAATTTTGCCTCCTCCCGGCTGCTCGTCCGTCTAGAGGTCCCAGTGGGGTCGTACTAATACATACGCATTCACGGGTGCGTGTGACGTGCGTCACCAGCGAAAGGAGCGTACGTCACTCAAGTAGGAGATTGTCCCGGGGCGACTGTGCGGGCACTGGACGTGTCCCTGCCGTCCGAATCCGAAACACTTTCCTATTCCACTTGTGTCCGGTTCACATCAGTCAAATCCTTATTAGTTAATCCCTTCCTACTTGGAAAACGCTCACAATATTTGTTAAAAAATTTGCTCTCCACCATTTAAAAAAAATGTGGGGGAATCACATGATTCTACCTACTCGCCGTGTACGTTGAGCGCCAACAAAATAACGCGCTCGTTCAGTCGCACATCTCAATGCGTGTAAAAGCTATACAGAATACGATCAAATGCAGCCACAATGAATGTACGTCACGGCTTAGGCACACGCCAAAATAATAGGCACAATGGCCATAAAAAGTCCTCCGTGAGTTCTACCACCTGCCATACCACCGTTCCTGCAGACGTAATGTAAGTGTAAGGCATCACCACCAATCGCATGATCAGCATGGCTTTTAGCCGCAGAGCGTGTCATGAGTCAACTTTTTACCTCGAGGGTTTGAGGTCCCATGTTGAGCGGCGTTCGGCCTCATCAGACTGAGATACTGAAGAGGGTGGTAGCTGGAGGGAGAGTCTCCTCAGACTCTCCCTCCAGCTACCACCCGCATGAGGTCGACTCATATGCTCCATCAACCAATACAACGGCATATATAGGAAAAAGGCAGTTATAAGATAATAATATTTTTTCAATCATATGTGTCAATGATTAAAACTACTTTTACGGATTTTATCGCGTTTATTTTTACTTTTTATTTTTAATTCCCGACGTTTCGGGCGCGTTTTTCGAAGTCTGCAGTTTGTGATCATATCCTAGACGGCCCCAACCATTACATCAGATTTGATAGACCACAAATCCTCGCGAAAGAACACCTATTCCTACCAAGGATGATACGTGAGGCTATTGAAATTAAAAAACATCCTAATTTCAATAGAGAAGGAGGCTGGGTACTACCACCTGCTTGGGATCCTATAATCAATAAAATTAAAACTAAACCCAAGCATACCACTGCAAGAACTCAAGACATAGTCAGTTCATTTTGCATAGATCGGACCATAAACAATAATTAAAAAAGCTGAAGGTACTCCTGGTTTAACAATGACATCGGGACGTCAGTCATCTCAGTATCCCGTGACCATGGGTGCTGGAAAGCGCCCGAAACGTCGGGAATTAAAAAAGTAAAAATAAACGCGATAAAATCCGTAAAAGTAGTTTTAATCATGTGCAATGTTCGCGTAAATATAAGAAATCATATGTGTCAAATCAAATAAGAAACCAGAGATAAGGAAATGTTCGATTTAACAAAACGGAAAAAAGAATTATGGAATATATAATATAATATTAACAAAACAGAAGATTCGTACCGGAATATTAGAAATACTACCGCATGAATTATTGAAGAGATGGAAAGATTCTTTTTTTTACGAAATAGTGTTTAATTAGGCTTATAAAATGAGATCAAATTGGAATAAAAAATAATATTAGAAGTTATTACTCGAAGCCATATATGGCTTCGTATGCAATCTAGTCATCTAATGTGAATCCATATCTGGCTTCGTATGCGTTTAAAAAAATATGAATTATATTTAGTGGAACTCCTTAAAACAATTGCATTTGTCGTTAAACATATATAAACATTACATTTTCCACATTTATTGAAAGAACGATAATTTGAACAATACTGTGTTTTATCTGTCGAGTATTTTTCTCCCAAATGGAAAAATAACTAATTTTATCACGACGTGCTGAATACAAAGGAAGCTTTCTAGGTTTTTGCAGGTACTGGAGAAACCTCGAAACCTTCAGACAAGTCGATAGGAGTGCCGTCCCGGCTTGGTGTCGGTTTTCCAACAAAATTAGATGGACAACCACTTTTTTTGTATTGGAGCTATGTTTGCTTTACGCAAGTGCTCGGAAACTGCAAGTTTGAAATCAAAAAATGCATATATTGGTTTGAAGATCACGATGGCAACAAATTTTTCTATTTCTTCTTGTCGCAATCCCTGCTGGTTTGTTTATATTATCCCGATTAGACTTTAGGTTGGATTGCTCAGTAATAAAATCCATAATATCAGATGTGAAAAAAAATTAAAGAACTCTCCTGGTGTGTTTAGCTGCATTATCTCCGGTAATTCTGAGTTACCTTTGAATTCAAAGCCATCCTTATTCAGATCTCTTTTTTTCAAAAAACTTTTTTTTATGGGATAGGGTAACAAACGAGCACACTGTTCAGTGCAACCGTACATTTTAGTGTGTAAGCGATTTATTTGGGTCAACATAATTTGCGTCATTCACTTTAGTTTTGAGCAATGGACAGTTGACGTTGTCGCTCAGAACACGATAGACGCGTTCTATATCATTATAATATAATAATATCATTATTTATTTTAAATAAAATCATTTTTCCTATAACTATCATTTAAAGTCCGTACAATGGTGGTCATGTACAGTGCAACCGTACATTTTAGTGTGTAAGCGATTTATTTAGGTCAACATAATTTGCGTCATTCACTTTAGTTTTGAGCAATGGACAGTTGACGTTGTCGCTCAGAACACGATAGACGTGTTCTATATCATTATCAATATCATTATCTATTTTAAATAAAATTATTTATTTTAAATAAAATCATGTACAGTGCAACCGTACATTTTAGTGTGTAAGCGATTTATTTAGGTCAACATAATTTGCGTCATTCACTTTAGTTTTGAGCAATGGACAGTTGACGTTGTCGCTCAGAACACGATAGACGCGTTCTATATCATTATCAATATCATTATATAATATCATTATTTATTTTAAATAAAATCATGTACAGTGCAACCGTACATTTTAGTGTGTAAGCGATTTATTTAGGTCAACATAATTTGCGTCATTCACTTTAGTTTTGAGCAATGGACAGTTGACGTTGTCGCTCAGAACACGATAGACGCGTTCTATATCATTATCAATATCATTATATAATATCATTATTTATTTTAAATAAAATCATGTACAGTGCAACCGTACATTTTAGTGTGTAAGCGATTTATTTAGGTCAACATAATTTGCGTCATTCACTTTAGTTTTGAGCAATGGACAGTTGACGTTGTCACTCAGAACACGATAGACGCGTTCTATATCATTATCAATATCATTATATAATATCATTATTTATTTTAAATAAAATCATTTTTCCTATCAACTATCATTTAAAGGTGTTCCGTAGATCTTTATGGTCTGGTCGGTCATGTACAGTGCAACCGTACATTTTAGTGTGTAAGCGATTTATTTAGGTCAACATAATTTGCGTCATTCACTTTAGTTTTGAGCAATGGACAGTTGACGTTGTCGCTCAGAACACGATAGACGCGTTCTATATCATTATCAATATCATTATATAATATCATTATTTATTTTAAATAAAATCATGTACAGTGCAACCGTACATTTTAGTGTGTAAGCGATTTATTTAGGTCAACATAATTTGCGTCATTCACTTTAGTTTTGAGCAATGGACAGTTGACGTTGTCGCTCAGAACACGATAGACGCGATCTATATCATTATCAATATCATTATATAATATCATTATTTATTTTAAATAAAATCATTTTTCCTATCAACTATCATTTAAAGGTGTTCCGTAGATCTTTATGGTCTGGTCGGTCATGTACAGTGCAACCGTACATTTTAGTGTGTAAGCGATTTATTTAGGTCAACATAATTTGCGTCATTCACTTTAGTTTTGTGCAATGGACAGTTGACGTTGTCGCTCAGAACACGATAGACGCGTTCTATATCATTATCAATATCATTATATAATATCATTATTTATTTTAAATAAAATCATGTACAGTGCAACCGTACATTTTAGTGTGTAAGCGATTTATTTAGGTCAACATAATTTGCGTCATTCACTTTAGTTTTGAGCAATGGACAGTTGACGTTGTCGCTCAGAACACGATAGACGCGTTCTATATCATTATCAATATCATTATATAATATCATTATTTATTTTAAATAAAATCATTTTTCCTATCAACTATCATTTAAAGGTGTTCCGTAGATCTTTATGGTCTGGTCGGTCATGTACAGTGCAACCGTACATTTTAGTGTGTAAGCGATTTATTTAGGTCAACATAATTTGCGTCATTCACTTTAGTTTTGTGCAATGGACAGTTGACGTTGTCGCTCAGAACACGATAGACGCGTTATATATCATTATATAATATCATTATTTATTTTAAATAAAATCATGTACAGTGCAACCGTACATTTTAGTGTGTAAGCGATTTATTTAGGTCAACATAATTTGCGTCATTCACTTTAGTTTTGAGCAATGGACAGTTGACGTTGTCGCTCAGAACACGATAGACGCGTTCTATATCATTATCAATATCATTATATAATATCATTATTTATTTTAAATAAAATCATGTACAGTGCAACCGTACATTTTAGTGTGTAAGCGATTTATTTAGGTCAACATAATTTGCGTCATTCACTTTAGTTTTGAGCAATGGACAGTTGACGTTGTCGCTCAGAACACGATAGACGCGTTCTGTATCATTATCAATATCATTATATAATATCATTATTTATTTTAAATAAAATCATTTTTCCTATCAACTATCATTTAAAGGTGTTCCGTACATCTTTATGGTCTGGTCGGTCATGTACAGTGCAACCGTACATTTTAGTGTGTAAGCGATTGATTTAGGTCAACATAATTTGCGTCAATCACTTTAGTTTTGAGCAATGGACAGTTGACGTTGTCGCTCAGAACACGATAGACGCGTTCTATATCATTAACAATATCATTATATAATATTATTTATTTTAAATAAAATCATGTACAGTGCAACCGTACATTTTAGTTAAGCGATTTATTTAGGTCAACATAATTTGCGTCATTCACTTTAGTTTTGAGCAATGGACAGTTGACGTTCGCTCAGAACACGATAGACGCGTTCTATATCATTATCAATATCATTATATAATATCATTATTTATTTTAAATAAAATAATTTTTCCTATCAACTATCATTTAAAGGTGTTCCGTACATCTTTATGGTCCTTCGAGCTCTGTAGCGGGTACCTGAAATTCGGGTTTTAACGACCGGAAAAAGTGTTTCCGCTCAGTGACCTATTGCGACATAGTGCACTAAGTGACGTGTGCAATAGCTTTCCAGTCTATTTGTTAGTCAATAAGTGTGCAGCATCATTTCATTATCAATAAGCTCCGGTCATCGGTGTCACAAAGCATCAAGGATCAAGCAGCATTTGTGGGCGTAGCGAGTCTTGGGGCGCCGCCCAGCGGTAGCAGCTTGGAGCGCATCAGGAGAATCTAAGTCTTCGTTGGGTACTTACCACCACTACAGCACGAACGCGCCAACCACCTCTGCACAATCAGCAACCAGCATCATATCAGGTAAGATCATTCCATTTTAGTTATCTCTATATCATGATGTCTGTCAACGATGCCCTCACTACGCAGCAGCAGCTATCAACAGCAATTGAAAATTTGTATACTAATTTCAAGAAGGACGGGTCTGATAGGAAGACTCCAGACTATATCAAACGCAGATTAAACACTCTAGACAACTATTGGTTGGAGTATGAGAAGAATTATCAGCATTTATCACAACTGGATATGGATGTACCAAGCAGAGAAAGAATAGATCAAGAACGTGAAAGATTGAAGGAGAGATTTGACAACATTAGAGCGCATATCCAAAACTATCAGCCTTTGACAGAGGATAGACCTGGAACAACACTGTTAAAGCCCCCTACATTTGTCTCTAAAACAAATTCAATCACGCCACAAATAAGTACAAGATCAACATCGAGCAAAACAGAAGAAATGTTGAAAAAACAGAATAGCAATTTTAAAGCATTTCAACGAACACTATCAAATATCAACCTGGAATTAGTATCAGAGAAATGGGAATTCGAAGACTTGTTACGTACTCTCCAGTCTCGTTGGGCAGCTATCGATGCCTTACACTGGGAGCTGGATAGCGAATTGGATGGTTCCAATGAAGCGTATGAAGAAACCTTCAGCTTCTATGAACAAAAATTTAGCCAAGTCAAGAAAGATATCAATACAAAGATGTGGTCTGAAAGTCACCGAGAAAAGTCCACACCCCAGATGGACATACCTACGTTCACTGGCAATTATCATCAGTGGGTATCATTCAAGGATTTGTTTTGCGAAGCAGTTCATACCAATCGAACCTTGTCAAATGCCCAAAAAATGCAGTTTTTGAAAAGTAAACTTAGAGGGGAACCGGAAAAAAATGGTACAGCATCTGCATATCAGTTCCGACAACTATCAAGTTTGTTGGGATTTGTTGAATCATCGATACAATAATAACAAATTAATTTTTGGGTCTCATATCAACATTCTTTTAAATTTACCTATCGCTCAACAGCAATCAGCAGCACATATTAAGAAAATTTATGACAGCGTAAACGAAAGCCTAAATGCCATAAAAAATCTAGGCATAGACATAAGTTCATGGGATCCTTTGGTGGTACATATATTGTCTCAAAAACTAGATGCCGAGACTCACAAAGACTACATCGAATCCCTAAAGAATCCTAGGGATTTACCAACTTTAGCATATTTTTTAAATTTTTTGGAAAATAAATTTACGTCACTAGAATCATCCCGACGCAAACAAGACTCCACAACAAAATCTTCTCAGCCTGAAACAACATCTCATCAAAAGAAGCCTCATTATTTTAAATCATTCACCAGCAATCAAAATCAAGTCACAAATTATGCACAGAAAAACTCACAAACAGGATGTCCACTATGCAAAAATGAAAACCACGGCATATTTCACTGCAGCAACTTTCTCAAATTACAACCAACGGAAAGGCGAAATACAATTGCGAAATTGAAATATTGCTTCAATTGTCTTTACGATCACTACGGCAAAAATTGCATATCGGCAAAACGTTGCCGCGAGTGTAATGGCCGACATAACACACTCATACACGAGGCCTACGTGAAGCCGTTGACCTCAACAACAGAACAACGTAGAAATACTAGCAACGTGTCACAAAATAATATAAATTAAACCCTCTTAGCAACAGTATTAGTAAAAGTACAGTGTGTTAATGGCACTTATGTCAAAATTCGAGCGCTGATTGATCAGGGTTCCCAGACCTCCCTGATTACTGAGAAGGCAGCTCGAATGTTACAACTTCCTCGACAGAGGTGCAAAGGTGTCATTTTCGGAGTAGGAGCAAAGGAAAACAACTGTAAAGGTGTTATTAACATAACTTGCTCATCGGCTTACAGCGACTATCAGTTTACATCAGATGTGTTTATCATGAAAAACTTAATTAACAATCTGCCCAACAAGACATTCGACAAACCAGACTGGTCATATCTAGAAAATATTCAACTAGCCGATCCTGAATTCAACGTGAGCCGCCCAGTAGCTTGTTGCTGGGGGCTGAACTCTATTCTTCTATCATATTAGGCGGTATCATTTCATCACAACAATCACAACCTGTGGCACAGCAAACACGTCTCGGGTGGATTTTATGTGGCAACGTAAAATCCTATCAATGCAACGTTATAATGAACCATATGGATGAGATTCACCGTTTTTGGGAGATAGAAAACATACCTGAAGAACTCACCATGACCCAAGAAGATGCTCAATGCCTGGAGTATTTCAAAAACACGACAACAAGGCAAGAAAATGGGAAATACATAGTTAGATTGCCATTTATATCAGAAGCAGTTCAAAAATTGGGAGAATCAAAATCAAGAGCAATAGCGCAGTTTAAACAGTTAGAAAAAAAATTTACTTACCGAAAAGATATTGAAAAAGAATATAAATCATTTATCCACGAGTACTTGGAATTAGGTCATATGAAAATGTCACCATGCAACAGACGCCTGTCTACAGTCTGCATTTACCACATCATTGCATTCAACGACCGGAGTCAACAACAACTTCGCTTCGAGTAGTCTTTAACGGAGCGTCAAAAACTTCGAGCGGCTTAAGCTAGAACGACGTTATGTACCAGGGTCCCAACCTGCAACAGGACCTGTTATCACTAATTATCACCTGGCGACAGTACCAAAATGCCTACACCGCTGACATCGAGAAAATGTTTCGGCAAATTCTCATTCACGAAGAAGATCAGAGATATCAAAGAATCATATGGAGAAACCAACTGAAACTTTACAAGAATATCAATTAGCTACTGTCACATATGGAACTAAAGCAGCACCATTTCTTGCCATGATGGTATTGAAACAGCTAGCCAAAGATGAAGGTCATAATTATCAGGAAATCCCAGCAGCGAAGGTCCTGCAAGAACATTTTTATATGGACGACCTGATCAGTGGGAGTCATGACCTCGCATCAGCTAAAAAGTTACAATCAGACTTAAAAAACTTATTAAAAGCAGATAAAGGATTTACTTTAAGAAAATGGTCAGGCAATACACCGTGTCTTCTAGAGGGAGTCAGCACAGCAAATACCAACCAGCAAGCATATAACTTCAAAACTGAAGTATCTACAAAAACCTTAGGCCTGCAATGGCTTACGCGATCAGATCAGCTCACTTTTGACTTGAAGATCGATTTATCAACATCAAAACTAACGAAACGAAGCTTGTTATCAAATATCTCAAAGCTCTACGACCCAGTAGGATTTTTAACGCCAGTTAGCACAAAATTGAAATTATTATTCCAAAAAATTTGGCAATATGACTTAAAATGGGACGACGAGCTTCCTCATGAGATTCAAGTGGATTGGACGAAGATCGAAGAAGATATCAAAAATATATCACAGATACGTATACCAAATAGAGCATGCAATTATCGGAACTTTTCGATAATCGATAATTCAATTTTTATCGGTTTTTTTTTCGATAAAAACCGAGAATTACCGATTTACATTAAAAAAATACCTGTCTCTTAAAATTGCTTTCTTTGTGCATTCTACTCTCTACAAGAAAATTTATTGTTTTTATAATTCAATGAAATACGTTATTTAATTAAAAATATGGTTTTATTTCCATAAAACTAAAAATCAATATAGAAAAAACAAGTCTTAATCATAATAGCACTAGCTATACTACTATCTTTTTCTCACAAACAAAAACAAAAAAATATATAAACAATAAAATAAAATATTAATATTAACCTATTACTTAACATTTTTTGGTTTCATTAGGAATCAATTATTGTAACATTTAAATCAGTCGTTTAATTTAGAATAATTTGTAGGTATATTATTAACATACATAATCTATTTACAATTTTTTTGTTGTTGGAAATAAGTGCGAAGAAACGACAAGCAATTTATAGTTTTGTCGCTAAGGCTTGTGCGCAGTTTATTACATAATATTCCAGCCGCAGAAAAAGCGCGTTCACTCTCTACACTTGGCTTAATTGAACGAATCCATCGATAAGCTTTTGACAGCAATTGGCCTCGATCACCTCCATTTTCAAATAACAGCATTTCAACCTTCAGTAGTGTCAATAAGTCTTCTTTAGACGTTGAAAGATTTCCAATTCCAACTCTTCTCGTGTCATCAAAGATAATTTTGCTGATTTGTTGGTTAATTAATTCTTTATTTGATAATGAGGAATTGCTGCCGACTTCATTCTGCGAATCATCAGTAGGTAAGTCATTGACATCGTTGCAAGTAAAAGATTGTGCGGCCGAATCGTATTTTAGAAGCCCCAATACCATCTCTTGCAGACAATCGTTAGGCAAGCGCGGATAAACATCTGCGTCATATTCATTTTCTTCAAAATATGTTGCTGGGTTGTGAAGGTATTGCATTAGACTTGCAACTGGTAGCCGCCTTTGTTTGATCCTTTTGCTCAGACTTGCATGAAGCTCCTTAATAAGCAACGAGTTTCAAGTTTTTTAAGTGCAAAAATCATGGCAGCATCAGCACTAAGCAGAGTAGCATCTTCGCGACAAACAGCTTCAACAGTAACTTTCATTACATCGAGATTCTCATAAATGTCTTCGAGAATAGACCACTCCACTTCATTAATCTGGATATCACATTTTACATCAATGAGTGCTTTTAAGACTGCTCTTTTCACTTTAATAAACCTACCAATCATATTGCAAAGAGTACTCCAGCGCGTCTTGCAGTCTAATATCAGTGCGTATTCTTTACCAAGCTCCATTTTTATGTAATTTTGAAGAATATCGGATTTCGTTGGTGACTTTCTGAACATCCGCACAATATTCCTCACCTTTTCTACAACAAGCCCAAACTTAATATTTGTCTCCACGTCAACTGTTACAGTTGGAGCTTGCTCTATTTGAAATCCACCAGTCTCAGTATCATCTTCAGTGCCAATGCAAACAGTGTTCAGATTATTTTCGTTTTCGGCAAGTTCTTCTTGAGCCTCATTTACGTTTTCTTGATTTTTTACGTAGAACGTATCCACGATGGCCAATTGCAAGCCATGAGCTAAGCATAACTGATGTATGCAGTTTAAATTTCCTCCTAGTTTTGTCATAACAGAAGCTCCATCAGATATAATGGCGATCACATCAGTGTCAAAATCTAATTTAAATTCGTGTAGCCTTTCTCGCAGGTATTCTTCACACTTGATAGCGGTAACAGAGCCATACGTCCTACATAAACCAAGATTTCTCGTCGTGTGGTGGTTACCTTTGAAAAATGCACAGTGAAGATTCACATTCATATATCGCCTATTTCTTGAAGATGTCCATTCATCTATTAAAACCGAAAATTTGTGTCCTTCATCCTTTAGTTCCTGTATTTCCTTTATAAGGTTTTTCTTAGTCTTATCATAAAACTTTATAGTCACATCTTTTATAGTATTTGCGCTCGTAGGTAATTTATAACCAGCTTTTTTAAATAGATGCTTCAGGTCTTCAGATTCTGTAAATGCCCTGTATGGCATACCGTCAAGTGCTGTCATTCTTGATACCATAACATCCAATGATCTGTTTGATTGTGAGAAGTAGTCGGTCATTCTGCAATTTTTCGCTGAAACTGGTGACTCCAATAAAGAGTTATCATTTTTTCTTTTGGAAGTCCCAGCAGTTTCCCTAGCTACTTCTGAAGCAAGCCTTTCGCTGTCAAGTGAAATATTATGTAATCTTAAATGGCTGCGTAGTCCTGTTGTAGTACCACCCGCACACTTAATAACTTTTTCACATGTTTTACATTTTGCAGAATCATCCGTATCGGCCTTTAGGAAATGATACCAAACCGACGTTGGATCGGAACTTTTTTTGTATACAGGAATGTAGTTTATTTATTACACACGCAGTATTTGACATTATTGATTAATTCACTCGTTGCAGTAAGTACCTAAAACAAAAGATATTTTTAATATTCACACTACTAATAATATTATGATTCGAAATTCGAAGCTACGGGCAACACTGGTAGACTGAGACACACTGAGACGTGATCTCGATAAAAATACGGTAATTTGGTAATACTGCGAATGATATTTAAGTATTGTGTAAGTAAATAAACTTTTAAACACACTACGTAACATTTAAATAACGTGTGCCTACCTAAAGCTAAAATATTACATAAAATTACCTACTTATATGACTGACCACTGTGGGCTATGAAGTAAAGAAGATGTATGAATATGAAGTGGGCTTATAAAGCGAACGTCAAACAAGTACATAATATAAAAAATCTACTTAAAATCTATCTATCTAGATTATTTTACTTACCTACTGTAAATCCTTTAGCGTCGTGTCGACAAAAAAGCGAAGCACGCTCAACAGAACACAACGCAACCAACCAAACATCACACCACACTGGATCACACTGAACAAACTTCCCACGCCGCGCTTAATGGCGCGTTCTGTCCTGCACGCGACTGCGCACTTGTGTTGGTCATGAAATGAGTGAGCAAGAGAGCTATAGACACGGGCTAGTGGAATGCCACTGCACGCAGCGCGAATTCCAAAAAATAACTCGCGGTAGTGATGGAAATGATTGCATAAAACCTTTATGAAATTATCGTTTATCGGTATTTTTAAGAAATTTTTCGATAATTATCGGTGAAAAAAATGAACTGATTACCGATAAATTATCGGTTATTGATTATCGGTTTGCATGCGCTAATACCAAGATAGTTAAAGAGCAACAAAAATGACGTCATCATTCTTCATGGGTTCAGTGACGCGTCGATGAACGCATACGCTTGCGCAATTTATTGCAAGATAGTTCGTGAAAAACAAGAGGGAAGTAAAAACATATCCGTCGTCCTCGTTACAGCAAAATCCAGGCTAGTACCACCGAAAAAGAAGATCAGCTTACCTCGCTTAGAACTGTGTGCAACCCTACTTTTATCAAAGCTCATGGAAAAGGTGAAATCGTGTTTGGCAGATTACAATATCAAAATGTTTGGATGGTGTGATTCGACAGCAGTATTGGGTTGGCTGCAAGGAGATCCGAAACGCTGGAACGTTTTTGTAGCCAACAGAGTAGCTAAGATCACAGAAGTTTTACCGCCGGAATGTTGGCGCTATGTCAAGTCGCAGGATAACCCAGCTGACTGTGCCAGCCGAGGAATCAGCACGAAACAGCTTCATCGACATCAGTTGTGGTTGCATGGACCAGCGTGGTTATCATACTCCGACGATGATAACGTAAAGAAGATCACTTACATCACCGATGAAGAGGTCAAAACCATAAAGCAAGTACACACCACAATCTGCTCAAGCGAAGACGACGTCATTACCCAATTAATAAGCAAGCACAGCAGTTTCACGCGAGTGACACGAATATTAGCCTACATACTACGTATAAAGCAAAATAATAAGCAAAGCTATTTAACAGCACAAGAATTACAAAAGGCAAAGCAAAAAATTATCAAGCACGTACAAAGCAAGGAGTTTGGAGAAGATATCGGCTATTTACAAAAGTATAACAAAGCAAGGCCAAATAGCAAATTATTACCTTTAAATCCTTTTATCGATTCTGAAGGTATGTTGAGAGTAGGTGGTAGACTGCAAAACGCTTCGATCAGCAAAGAAATGATGCATCCCCTTATCATCCCCCACGAGAGTCACCTGACACACCTACTCATTGATCAAGCCCATAAAATATATCACGGAGGAGCCCATGTCACCTTAGCGTGGCTACGACAACAGTATTGGGTCCTAGGTGGGAACAGAGCAATCAAAAAACGCTTGCGCAACTGCGTAACCTGTAAAAAACACAACCCTACAAAACATTATCAGCTTATGGGCGATCTTCCTGAAGCAAGAATAATTCCGTCGAGACCATTTCTTGCTGCAGCTTGGGACTGAGGACTGACGGGAATGGGACTGCAGGGGTGGATTTTTCAGGTTTTGTGGACGTAAAATCAAGTAAAGGCAGAGGAATCAATACCTTTAAAGGATACATAGCAGTGTTTGTTTGTATGGTCACAAAAGTCATACATCTTGAGTTAGTATCCGATTTAACTTCATCAGCATTCTTAGCAGCATTAAGACGAATGGCGGCGAGGCGTGGCATACCACATCACATTTACAGCGATAATGGTACGAATTTCGTTGGTGCCAACAGAATCATCAATCAAGAAGTAATTGATCTAAAATCCATTATCACAAATGAGTTCTTATCAGAAATAAGCGAAATGAATATCACATGGCATTTCAATGCTCCATCATGGCCCAGTGTGGGGGGTCTGTGGGAAGCGGCTGTGAAGAGTCGCTGTCCACACACCATCTTCGCAGGGTCATCGGCGAACAAAAACTCACCTTCGAGGAGTTCTCAACACTGCTAACACAGATAGAAGCCTGCCTTAATTCCCGACCGCTCTGCGCTATCACTGAAGATCCAAATGATATCAATTACCTGACTCCATCTCACTTTCTGGCCAGCGGTCCAGTTTTAAGTATCGTGGAGACAGAGAAAGACGAAAGAACACGTTGGCATATGACGCAGAAGATATTCAATGATGTTTGGAAGCGCTGGAAGTCTGAATATCTGACAGCATTATCCACCAGGAACAAGTGGCAGCAATCAACTGAAAATATCAAAATTGATGACATTGTAATCATTCATGAAGCAAACCTACCTGCCGGGAGATGGGCATTAGGGAGAGTTATCGATGTTCACCCTGGCAAAGATGGATTAGTCCGAGTAGTTACTGTTAAAACAAAAAACGGGACTATTAAGAGACCTATCACGAAATTAACCATTTTACCAACTCAGTCTGAAGCAAACTATTAGAATCCCACAAACTGTCAATCAAGTCCGAAAAACAATCAAGAATTAAGTTTGAAAGCAGATCACAAAAACGACAAACCAGAAAAAGCACGATCTAGTATCAAACTTTGTAATTTTATCATGTACACCCTGCTTATTTTTACGTTATTCGCACAAACAGCACAAGGAGCATTTAATGTAACAAATTTTAAGGATACCCAGAGTTTATACTTCGATAAAACATCAAACATGAGGCTTATCCGAGATGAATGGAAAATCATTGTTTATTACGATTTAGATCCATACTGGCAAGGTTCGAAACTACTAAAAACATATATCACTCACCTCGAAAACATATGTTCCAAATTGCAAGAGCCACAGCAATGTGACATAATCCTATTACAATTACGACACGGGAGCACCGAGTTACACTACTACGATCAGCTGTTGCTTGGTCAGCAGTCGGCGGCGGGAATACGAGTACGTCGCGGGCTTATCAATGGCGTGGGAAATGTCGCGCATGCACTATTCGGCGTACTTGACAATGACTTCGCTGAACAATATGCAAAGGACATTGAACTCATTAGAAACAATCAATACCATCTCGTAAAATTATGGAAAAATCAGACATCAGTAATAGAAGCACAATATAACTTTTTAAAAAGATTAGAAACAACAATTGACCAACAACACAAACTCTTCCATCAGCATATCAATAAATTAGGGCAAGAAAACTCTGTTATTAAAGAAGAGATACAAAAATTAAGAGCTAGCAACGAGTTTACCTTATCATCTGTAATATCAAACAACATCTTAGTTAATTTGAAAAAGATACAAAATACCTTGCTCTATGTTGTTACCGACATTTATCAGGGGAAATTTGATATACATATACTATCACCTGAACAGTTACAAGATGAGCTTAGCATCATTTCTGGACATTTAGCAAAAGATCTATCTTTGCCTATAGATGATATACACAACGGCGTATCAAAATTGTATCATTTACTGAGAGTAAAGGTCAAGGTCACATATCAAAACCTTTTACTCGAAATTAAAATACCACTTTTAACCAGAGAAAGCTATGACATCTACAGAGTTTTACTTATTCCTCAATCATACGACAATAAGATGATAAACATAATTCCCATCTCTGATTACTTTGCTGTAAACATCCAAAGAGACTCATACATACCTATGGCTGAAGCCGAAGTACAATCATGTCTACATTCAGACCTCACCACGAAACTTTGTGAGTTACGAGGTCCTGTTTATCATATGCAAAATGATCAAAATTTGTGTATCAAGAATCCTTCAACAGACCAATGTCTCACTAATATTAACAGTTGTAAAAATTCATGGAATGCGCTTGGCACTATAAACACATACTTATTTTTCTGCTGCGAACAATGTACTCTTCGAATCATATGCGGCAATCAAGTTACATCGGAGCGCGTCAGCAAGGCCGGCGTTTTATCAGTCGGGAATAATTGCGTGCTCAAGGGAGACGCATTCATAATCTATCCACACAACTATCACATCTACACAATGCACGCACACCCCGATTTATTAGCCATAGATATTCCACCTATCAACAACATAATCAACTTGACCATACCTATCAGTAAAGGTGAGATAAGCCAACCAGAGGAGAGAGAACGACAAGGGTCCTTGAAGGAGATCGGGCGTCAAATCGATCAAATGAAAAAAGAAAACATAGATGTTGAAGTGAATCAGCTGTCAACCCACGACTTACACCACTATGTCGTTATCTACGTGTTAGTGGGAACACTCGGGACAGCGGGCGTAGTGGTACTTTGGAAGCGAGTGAGACAAGCGCGCCGGCGGAGCCTAGCGCCTGCGGCCCGCCCGGAGCCGGCACCACGGTTATATCTTCAAGACATTCCTCGTGCTTGTACAAGTGATAGTGTCAGTGCCAATCAAAACATATCAGTGCAAAGTGCGCGAGTACAAAACAAAGGCCACCTCACCCGTATTTGCGAGAGTGTGCTTGAAGGACATACAAGTAAAATAGATCTGGACATGGACCTTTAACTACTTAATTTTATTTTATTTATTAGTGACATACTATGATAGTTTCTTAACTTAGTCATTTTCTTATATCATTATCATTTTATCTTATATCATTTTTGTTGTTTCCTATCTATCTTATCACTCTCATCTCTCGCCCGGGAGCATGTACAGTGCAACCGTACATTTTAGTGTGTAAGCGATTTATTTAGGTCAACATAATTTGCGTCATTCACTTTAGTTTTTAGCAATGGACAGTTGACGTTGTCGCTCAGAACACGATAGACGCGTTCTATATCATTATCAATATCATTATATAATATCATTATTTATTTTAAATAAAATCATTTTTCCTATCAACTATCATTTAAAGGTGTTCAGTACACACACAGTCCACCTGATGGTAAGTGGTTGCTGCGTCCCATAGGTATCTACATCTATCCTCGATTACAAATCAAAATGCAGATGCGTTGTCATCCGTGAGGACTAAGATGGAATGCCTCGTTTCCAGTAAAAAGGGTCTCCGGTTCTCTACACTCACCATACGAAACACAGCAGCATTAAGCTACTATTTCACGCTGGTATTCTGTGAGAGCGTGGTCATTCCCCGGTCGAGCCGACCCATTCGTGCTACAACTTTACTGTGTAACTGCAGCATGGCTCTCCCTCCTTTCCCGCATCCCGCATCTTTCCCCTTAGTTTTAGATGTAGGCAGTCTATAACAGAAATCAGATTCCGGGTCAGGAATAACAATGTCTTCTTTGAGGTTGGCGAATAAGAGTTAGGTTCAAAATCATCGTCACTTTTAGAAGAAATATCATCATCGTTCAAGTTGACATCACCAGGAATAATTTAACATGCTTGGATTTTCCTTAAAAGCGCAAAGAATCCATTTCTGAAGTAAGCAAACAATAATCTTGAACGAATACGAAGCCAAATATGAATATGTGTTTTTCACAGTAACACATAGGAAGTCAAATATGGCAGATTGAATAAAAGACAATTAAGCATGTGAAAAAAGCTAGGCATTTAAATAAACCACCAAGTTTCTTGTTTTAGAGAGTATGACGCATATAATTTTATTTTTTAATACGTTTTACTTACCGTTTAGTATTTTATTTTGAATTCGACGGCTCCGTGTCGCAGTGGCATAGCAATGAGTTACAGCGCTAAGGGACGCAGGTACGAATCCCGCACGGAACAAGTATTTGTATGGCCTACAATCAATTGTTCCGGGTCTGGATGTTTGTCCTTGTGAAATTTATGCTTGTAAACTGACCCCACGATACAGGAGAAAATCCTAGTGTGGAGGTAACGATTTTAAAAAGATAATCCCAAATCTTGCACTTTTTTCTGACATCGGCCGACCACACACGTTACAAATTAATGATACAATATGAACAAATGATTTACGTTCAAAATAACGCCAAATATGCTTCTTCTATTTTAAGGCATTATTAAAGATAATTAGGCTAGAAAAAAAAATCATAAACTTTTCTGTCCATATATTGCTTGGTATGCGGTAAGGGGTTAACCATAAAATTATTAAATTGTTAAAATATAGGAGAGCTCATTTTGAATCAAATGTTATAGATTCTGGACCAAAAGCTTTCTATGGTTACATTAGATGACAGCTTAACTTTAAACTATTGGTTCCCAAAGTGGTCCAGGTGGAGCCCCAGGGGTCCATAGGGACTACACGGGGGTTCACGCAGACGTGAAGAAAACAGGGTTTCACAAGTTGTAAGGAGGGATCCACGAAAATGTTTCTGGTTATCAGGAACAAAAATTTTGTCTTGGCCTATCGACATAGGCAGGTAATAAAGAAAGAGATCTTACTAGCTATGTTAGTAAGATTTCTTGGAAAAAAATTTATTTTATTTTAAATTACTGCCTGCACTACGCGACCTCCCTGTGACATGTATGTGAAGCGTACACCCAATGCCGCAGTATCGGGCAGTCAGGCTTTTCACTTATTACACTGAGAATGGAGTTGGCGCTCACACGCACCGTACGCAGGGGGGACGATATTCGCTTGCGCACTGCGGTGTGAAGCCCGACAGTGTGTGCCAACGCAAACATCCCTGATGCACTACAGTAAGCTACTTGGAAGCCCCAACAGCATCCTCAGACCATTATTATATTGTACTCGGAGAGCGTTGATAGCCCCCGCGTGTAATTGACCCATAGATTGCATGTATAAAGTGTTTGGCAGTATGCCTTAAACAGTGTTATTTTCACATCTAGACTGCTACGTGCAAATCTGCGAGCCAACATGTTGCAGCGGACTGCCATCACCCGTCCCTTTTCCTCTTTCGTCTCCTTTCCCTTTCAATATCCTTGTCATCCTTCAAGTCCTCGGTAACCACGTGACCGAGATACTTGAAGGATGACACCCTTATAAGTTCGATACCGTTAAGCTTAACAGGCGGTACATACATCACCTTACTGGTCCTAGCTTTAAAAACCATCAACTGGCTTTTCTTCTAACATTATACAGGAGGCCATGGGATTTCGCATACTCCTCGCATATTGAATTCTTGCAATTGTATGCTTGTTTGGGATTTAATTTTATAATTTATAGGATCCCAAGCAGATGATAACACCCAGCCATTTCCTCGTCATAGTAATCTTCTCCATAACATTCCAAAGCAGTCATAAGAATCGTGATCTTCCAGTTCTCTTAGTTGAGTTTGGGAACTGTTTTCTTTTTTATAGAGCACGTTTAATATCGCTAACTGTATCATGGTATACAAGTATAATAGCAAGGCATCGCTGGTGGAAAAGTGCTGCTTCTCTTCCAAATGCGATTATTACACTAGCACCGTCATTAGTTGTATAGGCGAGCGGGCGGATTCGTCGTCGGCTCCGGACTCGGGAGTAGGTACTCTCTCTCACTCCAGACTGTAGTCGTGCGACTTGCGTTGCATAGTCGAGCCGCGTTGCCATAGCATCCACCACGCGAAAAGCGTGGGTTATTTAATTTTTTTTTGACACAATATTATTTAACAAAGATTTCTAATGAAATACCGAAAAGTCGTAAATACCGGTTTCCGTTCACTCAATTCCGGTATTTTAAAGATTTCGTTTCAGTCCGGTATCCCGGTATTTTCGAGATTCGGGATCCCGGTTTGCGACCCCTACAGGTGACGCTTGAGCTGTCTCTCAACCAGACCGTCAAGTACATTTGCTGTGATGGTAGCTAATGAAATCGGTCGATAGTTGGTCTTATCGGATATATCTCCAGTTTTATTCTTAACAATAGGAACAACAACCGATCTCATTAACTCTGTAGTCAGGGATGAGTGTCTGATGCAGAAATTAAGTAGCCTTGGGAGGTGTGGCCCAGCATACACGAAGTGCTCAATGCTGAGCACTTTGTGTATTCGTGTTCATGACCCGGCGACTTGCCTCTTTTCATACCTGTAACTAACTGTTCAACCTCTTTAGCTGTCACACGTTTTGGCACGCCGGATACAACGACCTCAATACCAGCATCCCGTGCATTTAGCTGCGACTGCACCCTAAAATGAGAACTAAAAAAGTTAGCTGTATCTCTGGGGTCCTGAATACCCTTGTGGCAAAACTCGCTTCCCTTGGACCTACATAAATCCGCTACGCGCATGAGGATTAAGCCACACTTTTATATCACGCCACTACCAAAGAACAATAGGGCGACGTGGATAAGATAAGGCCCACGCCTTCGTCAGAGCGCGAGGCGACCCGATTTTCATTCCGCCTGCAACCGGTATAGCAACATGACGCGCGCGCTACTTATCTCAATTAATTTACATTGTACTCGTAGTTAATTTCACCTTGTAAATTTATTTGTAGTAAAAGTTGTTTGTTACATCGAAATAACATTACTTCATTCGACTCAGTTAATTCTTATTCCTATCCTTCATTAGTATAAGTTAGTCAGTAATATACTCGTAAGAATACTTAGTGTGGGAATTGTGGTTAGGTTATTGCGAGAATATGTAACTTTACGGGACCACACCCCACATTAATTGGTGACCTGCCGACAATCCGAAGCAACGGTAAATTGAACTACGCATCGTACGACAGCAACGATCCCAGCTTCAAAACAACGTGGTGATAACAAAGGATATATAAATTGAAAACGAAACTAATATGTCGTCTTTCAGTATCGTAGGAGAAGCGCCTCCAGCAACTGCTCAACCACGAAGAGTTTGGAGATCGGAAACCGTCGCAGTTCTTACGCCACCTGCAGAATCTAGCCGGATCATCTGCAGCATCAGAAGTTATAAAAACATTATGGTCGAGTCGTTTAGCCATTAATGTACAAACTGTGATTGCTTCTCAGATAACAGACGTATCGTTGGAGAAACTAGCTGAACTCGCACACAGGGTGTACGAGATCACGCCGATGAACCCTCAAGTTGCCAGCACCTCTACTAGGATGCCGGAAAACCGTGACACTATGGCGAGGCAGATAAGGGCGATATGACCTAACGAGGCAAGTAGCACTTCTCACTACTGAACTTAACAGGCAACAACGTTCCCGCTCACACTCAATATCGCGATCCAACTCAAGGAAATTCAGACCCAAAAAGTTTCCACCGGATCACCCGCACTGCTTTTACCATTACACTTATGGGCACAAAGCAAACAAGTGTAAGCAGCCTTGTACATACAAGGCGGAAAATTTATAGGGGGGTCGCCAACGACTACCCTTTTTCAACAGGCCGTTTATTAATCTCTGATCGGACATCAAAAATGCAGTTCCTCGTGGACACTGGTTCAGACCTGTGTGTTTTTCCCCGGTCAGCAGTCAAGACGCCCTGTTCTAAATCCAGGTATGACCTCATAGCTGCTAACAACACAGTCATACACACCTACGGACCGATAACGCTACACCTCGATCTAGGATTGAGACGGAATTTGAGACTGTAGGAAACAACGATTAGTCGACAATGTCACTACTCTCTCGGTCTTCTACGGCGTTGTAGCTCGCACATTAACGGAGGACATCGCTTCGGTGAAGTCAGTCACCGGAGAAACCGAATTTCACCAGATACTGCATGAATTCCCAGAGATAACTCGCCCTCCAGGTATGCACTTACCATGCCAACATAATACTCTGCACCACATCAGGACGACTCCAGGACCTCCAGTAGCCAGTAAGCCTCGACGCCTGGATCCACTTCGCATGCAAGCTCGCCAGCGGCATAGCCAGACCATCGGAAAGCGCTTGGTATTCTCCTCTGCACATGGTACGGAAAAAAGATGATAGTTGGAGACCATGTGGAGACTACAGAGCACTGAACTATAGAACTATACCTGATCGATACCCCATCTGTCATATCCACGACTTCTCAACACATTAACTTACAGGCTGTTCTGTCTTTTCTACCATTGACTTAGTCAAGGCGTACAATCAGATTGCTGTCAATCCAGATGACATCATGAAAACGGCGATCACGACTCCATTTGGATTGTATGAATTCCCGTTCATGAATTATGGCTTAAGAAACGCAGCACAAACCTTCCAGAGGTTCATTGACGAGGTGTTGCAAGGACTCGATTTCTGCTACGGATACATAGATGACATCTTAGTATTTTCGTCATCAATCCAAGAGCACAAGAATCATCTGCGGCAACTCTTCAAACGCCTAAAGCAGTACGGCGTAGTGGTAAACATTGCCAAGTGTACACTTGGACAACCAGAAGTCACGTTCCTGGGATACGTGTCAGCTTCAGGTACTAAACCACTTGAGTCTAAAGTCGAAACTATCAGGCAATACCCCGTTCCAAAAACCGTTAAAGAACTAAGACGTTTCTTAGGCATGCTAAAATTTTACCGTCGCTTTATTCCCAACGCAGCCCAACTTTAAGCACCGCTGAATAACGTTTTCAGTGGCTCAATAATCAAAGGGCCTCATCCGATAGACATGACTCCGCAATTGCTTCGAGCATTCAAAGACTGTAAGGAATCACTATCTCAAGCAACTCTTCTCGCTCAACCCGACCCAGCTGCAGAACCAGCAATAGTGACAGACACATCTGAAACTGCCATAGGCGCCGTCGTTAAACAACGAAAAGGTAAGGATTGGCAACCACTTGCTTTCTACTCTCACAAGCTCAGCAACGCACAGATGAAGTACAGTCCCTACGGCGGAGAGCTATTGGCTGTTTACGAAGCCATCAAATACTTCCGTCACATGGTTGAGGCCAGAATATTTACAATATTCACCGATCATAAGCCTCTCACCCTCGCTTTCTCAAAGAGTAAAGACAAATGCACACCTAGACAGTTCAGACACCTCGACTACATTGCTCAGTTTACAACAGACCTGAGATACCTACCTGGTAAGAAAAACTTAGTAGCTGACGCACTTTCTAGAGTCGAGGAGATCACTACTGCTGTGGTCTACGATGATCTTGCACGAGCTCAGCACAAAAATCCAGAACTGCAAAATCTACTTCTTCATAGCTCTGCCCTGCAACTGAAAAGGATCAACACTTTAAATGGTAACTTACCTCTACTGCGACACGTCTGCAACCGCCATGACCTTACATTACTCCTCAGTTCAGAAAACAAGTTTTTGATACACTACACGGATTACACCATCCAGGAAGATCAGCTACTGTGCGATTGGTCTCACAAAGATACGTATGGTCAGGGATACGTAAAGATTGTAGAGAGTGGTCCCGACAATGCTTGTCATGCCAAAAGAGCAAAATCACCTGTCATACCATATCCCCACCTTCATCTTTTCTCACTCCTTCGTCGAGATTTTCCCACATCCACCTCGACATCGTAGGGGCCCTAACTCTGGCCTGAGGCACACCCCATGGTGGACATCACGGTGGAGACCTGCGCAGCTGCTCTAGTGTCCGGCTGGATAGCCCGATTCGGCTGTCCTGCACTGGTGACTACAGACCGCGGACGCCAGTTCGAGAGTCATCTCTTCAAAGCTCTCTCCAAGTTGGTTGGTACACTAGCACTACAACGCCATTCTACATACCACGTGACGACCACACATCCTCTCATGTTTTTCTACGCCGAGATCACGTCAAAAGCTCACTCGAACCACCCTACGACGGACCCTTCAAAGTACTAGACAGGCAAGCCAAGTACTTCACCATAGACATAAGGGCAAAGAAAAATAACCTCTCTGTTGACAGACTTAAACCAGCGTACATGGCCAAAGAAACCAAAGAACCGGAACCCAAAGTTCCTACGGAACCTGTCATCAACAAGGAGAAAATCACGCGGAGTGGCTGAAGAGTAAGATTTACAGACTACTATCATTTATAATATTATATATGATAGTAGTCTATAATATTATATTACGGTTTGGCCAGGCGGAATATGTGGCGTAACTCGCTTCCCTTGGACCTACATAAATCCGCTACGCGCATGAGGATTAAGCCACACTCTTATATCACGCCACTACCAGAGAACAATAGGGTGACGTCGATAAGATAAGGCCCCGCGCCTTCGTCAGAGCGCGAGGCGGCCCGACGTTCATTCCGCCTGCAACCGGCATAGCAACAGGACGCGCGCGCTCCTTATCTCAATTGACTTACATTGTACTCGTAGTTAATTTCACCTTGTAAATTTATTTGTTATGATGAAAAGCTGCTATTCTCAAGCTTCAGCACCAACGAAGAACTGAAGGTGACATTTAAAAAAGGCTATCAAAAATTTTGGCTGCAGAAATTCCACAAAAAATATCCTGGGCTGTGGGAAATTGCAAGAAAATTTTTGATAGCGTTTCCCTCGTCATATCTCGTCAAAGGAAGTTTTAGTGCCGTTACCAACTTGAAAAAAGAGCAAGTCTTATCCAACACTATTCCGATGATATTCAATTATACAGGGTATTTTTGTAACGCTCCTGAAAACGAAAGCAGACTATACAGTACTAACGATACCGTTGACGATGGGACCAGGTTAAAATCGATCCCAATAAAAAAAAAATCACAATGTTTTATTAGCTTTATTCACGCTCCATTATGTTAGTACAGCTATATGAAACAAAATTTCATAAAAGAAATCATGAAAATACTGAAAAATAAAACCAGCAGTGAAAATTAAAATGGTACCAGCTGACTATAGGGTCAATAAACGCGCGGACGCTGAACTCGGTACGAATACGAAACCACGGAATAAATACACACGCGCTGCCAACCCGTGTCGCCCGCAATTTACAAGGCCAATATGTGGAAAATTCTACGACACACGAACTACACAGTACGCATTAGTTTCGGCGGGAATATAATTTTAGCTTTTGAGACAGTTCTGTGTCGACGTGCGCGTGAGCCTCCCATTTATGCTAGCTTATCTATGGCGTAAGCAGTTCAGTTGTTTTGTGTATTAAATTCTTGTTGTTATAACTTTTACTGTTACGTTTAGTGTTTGTTGTTTTGTTTTAAAAATGCCTAACGCGTACGTTTATAGTACTCGTGATTACGGCAACATGTTAATGTGCCTTGGAATGCTGTGGGTGCGTTACGAACTTACCGAGAAAAAATTCCGACTGCTCAACACCCAACTGACTCTCATCTCAGATAACAGCAGCATTTCAGCGAGTGTTGGAAAATCGGCCCATTGCTCCGGTAGCGGCAGGAGGTGGAAGTCAAGTGACTGTTCACTCTGAGGAGCGCATTTTAGTTGTCGTTCGATAGAATCCGAACTTAGGTTCACTAAATTGTTTAGGCGTCGGGATGGAACAAGTGTGTCATACTGTACAGTTCATAAAGCGTAACCGAATGCGACCATACAAAGTGCACAAAGTGAAAGATTTAGTCTCAGGCGATCACGACCGCCGACGAGTTTTTTGCCGTTGGCTATTAGACCAGCAAAAACATGTACCTGGTTTCACTGAGCACGTCATCTGGATGGACGCGTCCACATTTACCAGAAACGGCCTGTGGAACCGAAGAAATACCCACGTGTATTGCGAGGTTAACCCGCACGCTATTCGACCAACCGGGCACCAAACCCGATGGTCAGTTAACGTATGGCCAGGTTTATTTAAGAATCGCATACTGGGACCAGTGTTTCTGCCACAGCGACTTAACGGACAGCGATAACTAAACTTTATAAATGAACAGTTGATTGACATTTTCGACGACCTATCGGTGGCTGAATATCGCCGCACATGGTTCCAGCATGATGGTGCACCTCCACATATCGTGAGGTACGTCCGCGAGCGCCTCACCGAGCTATTTGATGATCGCTGGATCGGCAGACTAGGACCACACGCTTGGCCACCTCGCTCACCTGATCTCACCCCGTTAGATTTCTTTCTGTTTATGTTATGTATACAGAGGGTATGTGAGAGAAAGGGTTATCTAATCGTGAGTGTGATAGTGCTGACGAAATGCGCCAAAGGATCGTGAATATTTTTGACAAATTACGTGTGGACTGTGTCGAAGACCCCACGATAATGTCCTGCCTGCATCAGGAGACGCAACACCGAGCCCATATCTGCCTCGAAATGAATGGGGCACAATTTGAGCCGCATGTCATAAGGCCACGGAGGATTTAAATTGGTAAGCTGTTTAATACCTATTTTTTTAATAATTTAGTTTTGAACTGATGTGAATAGGTACGTAACTGAATTTATCAAAATAATAAACAGCGGTGTGTAGTGTAGGTAACACGATGTATTAAAAAGCATGACTATCTTTATTTAAATTTCATTTAAGTAAATTTTTCATTAGTGGGGAATCGAACCAGGTATTTGATTTATTTAACCTGTGAATTCGAAGTGGGTGCAGACTAGCACAGTGGCAAAACAGTTGATTAAGTGGATAAGTTAGGCATTTAGACAAGTTTTGTAAATTAACAGGTACTGGTACGATGTGGGCTGCGTGTTGGCGTTCGGTGTCGCGCGTTTATTGACCCTTTATCAGCTGATTTCAGGTATTGAAGTTTCATTGCTGGTATTATGTTTAGGTATTTTCATGATTTTTTTAAATGAAATTATCGTTTCATTTAGCTGTTTTAACACGATAGAGCGTGAATAAAGCTAATTAAACGTTGTAAAAAAATGATTAGTTTTGCATCGGGATCGATTTTATTTGAGTCTCATCATCAAATGTATCCTTAATACTATCGTTTGTCTTCATTTTCGGGAGCGTTACAAAAATACCTCGTATACATCATATTCAAAGTCTATGTATCCAACCAAATAACCATAGATAAATTATAATAAAATAGAAGCACTCGGTATCCATACATGTAATAAATAAATAAAAATAACTTTTACGTCAAAATCCAAGACGTCAAGAGTGGTCAAGAGTTTTGGCGGGAACTTGGTCGACGACGTACTGTCGCTCCTGTTTTGTCGTTTGAATAATGTTTTGAAATGGATGTTAATTCGTAAAAGTGATGTGATTTTGTGAATTAAGTGTCTGCGCGTGTGAAAACGACGAAACAAGTGCTTTGATGTCGATATAAACCTCAAGTTATTTTGATCGCTTAGGCGCCTTATGAGCTTGAGTGGCTGTCGACATCAACTGTCCGCTAGGTTGAGTTGTCGTCAAAACCTCCCAAGGGCTTCACAATGTGACGCATTAGCATATTGTGAAGAAAAGAAAAAAAAACGCGGGAACCTTGAAACTGGACTGATAAATCTATATTCTTTCTTTATTCTTTATTTCAGAAATTTTTTTCATAGAGTGGGTTGGTATTACAAAAATAACTTATAAGCTAGGGTTAGTAAATAAATAAAATTTAAAAGGTTATATACTATATTACTATACGCTATCTACTTTATATTTACCAGGTCTCGAGCCGATATGGACGCCGTTCCAGTGCTCCAACATAGGACAGCAATAGCGACTCCCTATCGGTTATGGATTGAAACTTATAAAGATTTTATAATATAAAGAAGACTTGGCTTTAGCCTTTGTGGTTTTTGAAAATATAAAGAATTAAAGAAAATAAGACTTGGCTTCGGCCTTTATGGATTTTGATGAGATGGAAAAAAAGAAAAATAAGACTTGGTTCCGGCCTTTACACTTCAAAATTCTATATATTTAAATTAAAAAAAAAAGACAAGGCTGTATGGCTTAGTTCCTTTGCCTGCTCTTTTGAGCGAATAATAAAACAACAACAACCATACAACCAAAGTAGGGATGATCGATGTTACAGAAACATCGATGATGACATCGATGTTAATATCGATAGTTTAACATCGATGTTCGATGTTTATCCTACTCAAAACATCGATGTTGGCCGTTATCGATGTTATAGCACATGTTCCTATTTAGTAGAATGAGATGTACAAAAAATTTGTAGTGTTGTTTATGGTTTATTATTTATGAAACTAAATAAATTAATAACACATTCATTGTGAAACAGTAATTTAAAAATGGGAAAAACTTAACAAATATTTAGTTAATTTGTTATATTTTTTGCCGATAATGATGAATATTATGATTTTGATATTTAAATGTTCCTATACAATTATAAATCTATGATTTACTATCCTAATTTACAATTTAGACGTAGGTTTTATATTAACTACTGATAGCGCGAAATAAAAAATGATTATAGAGGAAAAATTAACATACTTCACAAAAACAAAATAATGGACTTTTTCGTTACCTTTGTTCACATAATTTTTAATCAGGCAGCCCAGGCAATAAGTGTCCACAGCCGTTTATAAAATTCACTGTAGATTGCACTTTGCAGTGAAATTGTCTATGCTCACGATTGCCCAGTGATTTATTCTCATAAACTTCAAGCAAACCATAAACTTATTAAATTGTGTAGATACATATTGTTTCGAAATTATGTGTGAATAGACAGCAAGGGAAAAATAATTAATTTGAATATCAATTTATGTCGAATAGTTATTAGGCGACAGCCGATAACGACACCACAATAACAAAGCGAAAGCAGTTACAACAGTGACATTACAGTTCACAATCGACGGGGAGTTTGACACAACATAATGATAGTTTTTTAGGTGATCGATGCATTTAGGAATCCTTAATTATTCAAAATTTTAAACCTTTAATAGGAGATGAAATATTTAGTTAATATTGATTTCGCGGGTTCGCATAGTTCACAAGTTCTTATTATATATAGGCGATTATTGGTTCATTGACATCGATGTTTGACATGTGGCACCATCGATGTTTCGATGTTTAACGTGTGGTAACATCGATGTTAAAACATCGATGTTTCAATTTCTAACATCGATGATCATCGAACATCGATGATCATCGAACATCCCTAAACCAAAGTCAAAAATCAAAACAATACGTTGTCATGTGTGGTGTTTAGATATTGGTTATTCTTATTTAAATTAATTAAAGTTAAAGTTTATTATATTATTCATAAAAATGGGGACTACAGGACAGTCAATTACATTAGCTAATAGTATTATTGGAGTCGGCATTCTTGCAATGCCTTTCTGTTTTCAACAAGTAAGTTTTATCCATCTGTTTAGGTATAAAGCCTGCTTCTTCTTCTTCTTCTTTCTTTTGTGGCGGTTTGATAAAATTCGCCAATGACGTATTGAGTAGAAAATGAAAGCTTATGAGTTTAATTAAAATAAGAGTCTGTGATAATACAAGGATTCAGTTTTCCTCCGAGAATTTTGACAAATCTATTTGTTGAATTACCTAGAACAAATATGACAAACACAGGTGTTAGACTCTTACCCGTATGTTAAAAGTGACAAGGATTTAAAGTTTCATATTATTAGTATTAATAAAATCACATAAAATATACACAAAAGGAGTACTGGTATATGTTAAAAGAGAATTAAAATCTATAGGTCGAGGAATATAAGGAGGAAGGTAATCATAAAGGGAGGAGGATAATTTGGGACAGTTGAAAAAAATATGGTTTGTGGAACCTTCATCTAAGCCACATTCACACAATGAGCTATCCCTTACTCTGATTTTTGCCAGATGTGCATGTGTACAGGCGTGTCCAATTCTTAATCTACAAATGATTGAAGTTGCATGTTTATTTGCTTTGTTAAATTTAAAGAACCAAGGCTTGGGAGGAATAACCTCTTGGATGGCAGCATAGTGCTTACCTTTAACATTTTTGGAAACTTCCCATAATTTATTCCAATTTTCATTCAGTTTCCTTTTAGCTAGCAAAATTAGGTCATGTGAGTAAATTAAATTTTGTAGAATGCCATTAGCAATTGCATTTTTAGCGAGTACATCAGCTGTTTCGTTACCATGGATACCACTGTGGCCTGGAATCCAGGCCACTGAAACATGGATTCCTTTAAGATGGCATCTGAATAGGGTATTTTTTATTTTAAGAATTAGTGGAAACTTATGTTTGTTATGGAATTGATTGGACAAAATAGCTAACAAACAACTTTTTGAATCTGTGAAAATAACTGTTTTATTAAGATTATGTGACTCTACATATAACAAAGCTTCACTGATTGCAGTTGCTTCACCAGTAAAAGTGGAGGATAGTGAGGGGCATTTAAAGTTAAGAATGATTTTGAACTTAGGAATCCAAACAGCAGCTCCAGTATAGTCTTCATCAGAATGTTTTGAAGCGTCTGTGTACATGACAAGCCAATCTTTAAAGGTGTTTTCTATAATTTCTTTTAATTTCAAATTTGCCATTGGAGAATCCTTTTCTATACCTAGATCTAGATGAATGTCGGGTTGGTAAACAATAGCCTCGTAAGGAACATCAAAGAGTGGATTTATTTTGCATTGAAAGATTGGGTAAGGAAGCTGAAGAAAAATTACAAAACTTTTAAACAAGCAGGGAGAGTCCTTATGGGTCCAGTATCGGTCAGATGAGATATACTCTGAAAGAAGGTGCAATTTAGGAATTAGGGGATGATCTGAAAGTTGGCAGATCTTAAATAAGAATCTGTCTGAAAGGTATTGCCTTCTTAATCTTAAAGGAGGATCTACGCACTCAACCTGAAGAACATTTATTGGTGAGGATTTCATTGCCCCTGTAATAATGCGAAGGCATTTCGATTGAATTTTGTCCATTACTTTAAGGGATGATTTATTGCAAGGCTCCAACAGAAAACATCCATAGTCAAGGTGGCTTCGTATTAAAGCATTGTACAGTAATTTCTGAGAAAAAGGATGGGCCCCCCACCAAACACCTGACAAAGACCGAAGAATATTTATGTTTTTTTCGCATTTTTGTGTTATATATTCAATGTATGGACCGAAGGCCAATTTCGAATCAAGGATAACTCCCAAAAATTTAACATTGCCTCTAACTGGAATAGGTTGCTTATCATATACAACAGATATATCGGGAACTCGCCTTTGGCGGGAAAAGATCACCACACTACTCTTGGCCACAGATAAAGAGAGGCCATGATTAGTTAACCATTCTTGTAAATAATCCATGGATGAGTTTAGACGGGAACATGCCACTGTGAAGTTGTTTGAGGAGATGTATAGAGCTAAATCGTCTGCATATTGAAGAACATTACAAAAAGAATTTACTGAAAGTTCTAAATCGTGAGTATATATAGAATAAAGGAGAGGACTAAGAACTGAGCCTTGTGGAAGTCCTTTCCATATAGTTTTTGGGGGAAGCAGGAGATTTTTAACATTTATAGATATTGATCTAGAAGAGAGAAAGTTAGAGACGTAATTGACTATCCTCACTGGAATGCTCAGATTAAGCATTTTCTGCCTGAGCACAGGAAGAAGCACATTATCATATGCAGAAGAAATATCCAAGAAAACTCCTATGAGAAATTCATGTTTTGAGAAGGCAATATGAATATCTGTGACCAAGGTACTTAGGCTATCCATGGTGCTTAAACCTTTTCGGAAACCGAATTGGCTTTTAGGTAAGAGATTATTCCTTTCCAAAAACCACTCCAAGCGATTTTTTATTAAATGTTCCAAGATTTTTGCCAAAGTACAAGATAGGGCAATAGGTCGGTAACTGGAAGGGTCATTGCTAGACTTACCTGGTTTGAGAATGGGCAAAATAATTTGGGTTTTCCATTCAGCAGGAGGATCACCAGTAATATAAATAAAATTTAAAATGGATAGTAAGACAGTTTTAGTGTTCTCACTACTATTAATTATAAACGAATAAGGAATCCCATCAATACCTGGTGAGGAGTCTTTAAGGCCATTGAGTACAGTAAACAATTCCTGAGAAGAAAAGGGGGAATCAAATTTATCATTTGTTTTTAAAAAAGCAGAATTAAAAACTAGGCATTCATCATAAGATGGGACTGTTTGTGGTGCAAGTTTATTAGAGAATTCATCTATCCACGGGGAAGGATCATTAGAAATTATATTTTCACTAGAAACTGCACAGCGATATTTTTTAACATTTCTCCAGACCAAAGATGGGGGAGTCCTAGGTGACAGTGACTCACAGAATTTAAACCAACCAGTTCGCTTTTTTGTCTGACAGTAATTTTAAGGTTTCTGCAGCAATTTTTTTATAAGAGATATAATTCTCTGCAGTCATAGAACGGGAGTATATTAATTCAGCCTCTTTTCTTCTCCTACAAGCTGCTGAACAATCTTGGTCCCACCAAGGAGGGGAGGGATAATTATTTTTGAAAGGTTTTTTTAAGGGGATTGACTTATTAGCAGCAGAAATAATTGCATTTCTGAACTCTATATATACAGTAGCAATATTATCATTGTTAATTGGGGGGAAGAGTTGAAACCTCTTGTTCCAAGACTTTAGAATATAATTGCCAATTAGCTTTGGATAGATTATACTTTAGTCTTGGGCAAAATGTAAAATTTATTCTAGGTGAAGTAGGAGGAGTGATGAATATAGGAAAATGGTCACTGCCATAGCTAGAAGGTAATATTTGTCACAAAAGAAGGGAAGCAATATCTGGAGAGCAGAGAGTTAGGTCAACGGCACTTCTAACATTTTGTAATGGGGATACTCGACGGGTAGGAGACCCATCATTTAGAATACAGAGATTAAAATTATCAATAAGATCTAAAAATAAGGGAGCCAGTGAATCACACAGATGGGAGCCCCAAACAGTATGATGCATATTAAAATCTCCCAAAATAACCATAGGAGGTGACAGAGAAGAGATAAGTGTTGCAAGTTCTGTTAAAACATTTACATCAGGATTAGGAATGTAAACAGAGAGAATAGAGACATCAAGGGCCTTAATAGCAACAGCATTTACTGCTGGACTATGAGAAGGGAGAGGAATTTGTGAAAATGTAACAGTTCTTGAAATTAAAATAGAGGTGCCAGCACGACCATCACTCCTATCATCCCGGAGGCATGCATAGCCTGAAACCCTAAAATGAGATTCAGGCCTAAGCCATGTCTCCTGGATGGCAAGAATGAAGGGATGAAATTTGTTAATGAGGTAAATGAGTTCATTTTTTTTATTTCTAATACTCCGACAATTCCATTGAAGAATTGGCGGGACTGCGAATGTTACGGGCTAAGGAGGAAAGCTGAGTAAGTTTTTGGTGTAAGCTGAGAGGAAGTTCCGTGTCACTAAAACGGGAGATCATGTTAATTAGAATTGATATCATAAGTTCGCAGAAATTATCATTACTAGAGGAGTTGTTGTCATTTCCCAGTAGAGCACACCCATTAGGAAGGGAAGAATTAGGATTCTCAACAATTGCTTGATGGGCTGCCATATCATATCCAGAATTTAATGGTGGGCTGCGGGTACGTTGAGGGATAAAAATTGTTTTTTTATATGATGCAGTTTGTGAGAGCTGAGCCGAAGGGGTTGAAAGACTGTCAGTTATAGTATAAGGGGTCTGTTGAGAACAATTACGAGGCTGGATTCTTGTTGTATCAGCAAAGGATCTTTTTGTCTGAGGGAATCTAGCTGAAGCTTCTAAATATGAAATATTTTCTTGTGACATAACAAGTTTAATAGATTTTTGCCTTAGATGTTCAGGACATGTAGGGTCTTTTGCGGTGTGGGGACCAGAGCAGAATAGGCAAGTAGGAGTTTGTCGAGTACAAGATAAACCTTCATGATTCTGTGCACATACAAAGCAGCGAGGAGATGATCGGCACTGGGAAGTAACATGGCCATATCTACAGCATTTATGACACTGAATTAGTGGCAAAACATATTTTTCCACTGGCATTGAGGTGTAAAAACAGTAAATATGGGGAGGAAGTTTTTGTCCAGAAAAAGTTAGAACAACCGTCTGAGTTGGAACCCATGAAACGCTATTGCTGTCACTCACTGATCGTCTATTAAGTCGCCGTGCTTTAATTATAGAACCGTATCCAGAGGGAATTTCTATAGCTGCTATTAATTCTTCTAGTGTCCACTCTATGGGAACTTGTCTAACTAGCCCCATACGAGTGATACTATATGAGGGGATGGTTGCTTCATATTTAGAAATTTGGAGAGCTGGGTGATCGATAAAGTTGTTTGCATCTGCAGCTGATTTAAACTCCACGGATATTCTATTTCGTCCAACTTTTTTGACTCCATCATGGACTATATTTTTAATATTGTTATGATACAGAAAGTGGCCGAATTTAATTGGTTTAAGAGTTACTCCAGACAGCTGATCATTTGAGATTTTACTTACGTGAACTAGAAAAGGAGCGGCATCATCTTGAGAGTACTTAACTTTTTTATTAATAAAATCAGGATGGGTATATGAGGATTGTATTGAAGGAAACTGTTGATTTGGATCAGTAATAACTATTTTTTGTGGATGGGCAGACTCGTTACTTACTTGGGCACGTTTACGTTTAATTAATTCTACATTATCAATGTTAGTGGGTAAGGAAAAGGAATCATTGCGAACCCTTCCGGGATCGGGAGGTTCGTCCTCCATTATATTACTACAACAAAAAATTACATAAAAACGGCACAACTACAAACACTTACTAATTTACAGATATTATAACCTCCACCAAGACAGAAAAATTTACTATGGTAAATCAACAACACTTAATAAAACAATAAATTTTAAGCAAAAAAAGGCACGACACTTGTATCTCTCACTTCCTCCGAAAAAAATATATAAAGCCTGCAATACACGCAAATATTCTTCCTAAAATGCAGTATACGCTTTAAATAATCTTTAAAGCATGACTACCATATCTATTTAGATATACATTTTTTAAATATTAGCAAGTTTACATACATTTGACTGCTTATCTTTGGATAATGTTTTAAAGTAAGAAATATTTGCACAAATTGATTAGTTTATGAATAATTTTTTTTTAGTGTGGAGTATTGCTTGCTACGGTAATTCTTCTGTTGATGGGATTTGTATCTAGATTGTGCTGTTATTTCTTACTAAAATCTGCTATAATAACCCGAAGAAGAACATTTGAATTTTTAGGTAAGCAGTACATTAATTATTAATCATTTAAATTTCATTGTAATTTGTGGCGGTGTACCATCTCATATGTTTTTATGTGGTAGAGCCACGCTGCAGCTATATTTATTGTGTAGTTGTAGCACAAATGGATCGGCTCAACTGGGGAAGGACCACACTCACAGAATGGCAGCTTAATGCTTCTGTGTTTCGTTTGGTGCGTCTATAGAACTGAAGACCCTTTTTACTAGAAAAGAGTCATTCAATCTTAGTCTTCACTGTTGACAATGCATCTGCATTTTGATTCGCAAGTGAGGATGGATGATGATAGAGGAGAAATCTAGTCTATGGGCCACAGCAACCACTTACTATCAGGTGGACTGTGTGCTCGTTTGTTACCCTTATCCTATAAAATTAAAGTAAAGTTACAGCCTATAAATGTCCCATTGCTGGGCAGAGGCCTCCTCACATTTCTGAGAGGGTTAGTTTAGTAGGGCTGTTTTTCGCCACTCCACATCTCTGCGCATATTTTGCATGTGGGCAAGAATATTGTGAATTAATCGAGCCATGGACTCTCCCCGAAGAAGTTTAACAGTCCTTTGAAGTTGTGAACAACTTCAACGAGCGATCCCGGCGTGCCGAGATATTTAGCCCTGTTATTTGTTTTGTATGTTTATTTCCTCCTCCCCCATACATGCCCTACACAGGGGACTATCTGTAACAACTATAGTAAATAAATGTTTGTTAAAGGAGCCATGTTCTGCAATAGCACTTTTGCCATCTTGATCTGTGGCTTGTTCAATCTCATTAAGGCCTTGGTTATACAACTGTTTAATTCTGGTAGCTTAGCTCCCTAGCTTGACTACAGTCCACTAGATTTTTCCAAAGCCGAGCGTGTTGATTATTAAAGTTTTTACATACCAGTGAACAAATGTTACCAAAAGGGATTGGTATAATCAGTTCCGGCCCTATAATGACTATAGGCAATCCTCTCCTGGCCAGTTTGTCTGCTGCGTTGTTGCTCCTGATTCCATTGTGTCCCTTGATCTGTTGCAGAGTCATTCTCATTGTTGTGTTTACATACCTCATTTAATCATTGATGGCTCTTATATATAGGTCCGGAGTTTACTACATTGCAACTGGAGTTTGTAGTACTGCTATACTGTCAGTCAGTATTCTGATGGAGAAGTCTTTTACCTTCATGGCATCTATTACTACGGCCGCATGGATGATACCCATTTATTCTGCCTGAAAAACTATGTTGTGGGTAGTGTATATATGTGGATATTGAGGTCTTTCGACAAAGTTCCAGATCCTACACCTTCATTTGTTTTAGAATCATCTGTGATAACTCTAAGCTCAAAAGTTAGAGATTAAGGCCAATTGAGCCCCCACCCACTTGCGTAATTGAGCCGACGCAGTTTCACTGTGGTGGAGGTTGACCTGCACCAGGCTAGTTCTGGACACGGAAAGGGCATGCCATCATTGATCACGTCTTCCTCGTCCCTGCCCAAAAATAAGCCTCTCATCATCTCAGCCACCGAGTCGGAATTGGATGGCAAAATGCAGTCCACTTCATCACTCAGTGAGCTGCCGCTGAGCCCAATATCCACTGGTGGCTTCGGTTCGGTTGTGCAGGCATCGGTAGCCATGGCCCCGGTATCCATTACTCCTGGATTGTTAAATGCACCTTTGCTCGATAGAGTATCAAAGAATTTTCCACAACCCTGGAATTTTACGTTAACGACGACGTAAACGAGACGGCGTTCGGCTTTCGTCAGGGTCGCGACATGATTCCCCAGCACGGAAACAATGAGGAACCACCCATTTGTCTGCTTATCACCCTTGAGTGATAGCCAATCCTTGATGTTAACCCAGCGGTTCTGGTACGCTAGCATACAACCAATGTCGCGTGAGTCTTTCCAGGCCCCCTTGGCATCAGGGATAGGGATACCACACTTTATTCTCTGTGGTATCTCTGACTGTTTCTTGATGATCAGCAAGGTGTTGGATTTAGCAAAGTCGAGGGTAGCAATGTTACCTTTTAACCAATCCAGAGCCTTCTGATCATCGCACCACAGTTTCAGGACACGCTCAGTGTAAACGGGTTTGCCTCTAAAACTGGGTCCCAGTGGCTACTCCAGGCCTCGCTGATCCTCTTCTTCTGTATTGCCACAAGGATGTTGTCAGCTACTTCGTTATGTAACCTGAACGCGCACACGTTAAGATCACATCCAAATCTACTTAAGTAACGGAATTGTAGCTGGATCTTGCAGCCTTTGGTTGCTGTTTGAGTCACACTTGTTTGTGCTCTCCTATCGGCGAGGACTCTTCCAGCATCCTTTTGGCTACTCTTTCCTTCTTATGCTTGATGCTTGGCTGCTCGGTGCTTCCTGACGGATATCTTAGAGTTGGTTCCTGCGGCTGCTAATTCCTCTTGGGCTGGATTTTCATTCTTCCCAGTTTCAGCACAGCTACTAGATCCAGCCCAAAGCACTGAAGCCACAGTAGCTTGACCAGCTTCCTTGGTGTTGCTCTTAGAAGCAGCCAGCGCAGCCATTTCTCTACGGCCTTTTTCCCGCTGCATCGTATTCTTTTTCTTGTCATCATATTCTATTCTTTTTCTTGCCTTTACACCACTGCCTGCTGATGGCTGATGCACACCACTTGATGGTCCGTCAGGTCGGCAAGTCACCTTTTTGGGTGCCTTGACCTTCCCTTTTGCGGCTCACCACTTGCCAGGCAGCAGAGAAAATGTTGTCCGTTCTCTGGAGCTCAGGAGGAGTTTTGCTATTCGCGGTCTCTTGCTCCTTTCTCATGTCCAGCTTCTCAAGTTTGGAACTGGTTTTGGGAACACCCAGCGCGGAAATTGCAACTTTTGGTGGGGCCACCTACGCTGGATGGTGTAGTTCGTGGAACTTCGTTCGTGGTTTCTTCCTTGTACCTTGGTGTCTCTGGTAAGCACCTAATACCTCTCCCTCTTTTATGATGAGCCTTCCTGTTGACGATTCGTCCCCCGGCTTCCCATCCCCAATGGATCCCGCACCTCTGGGAACGCTCTACTTTAAAATAAAAAGAATATCAGGCGTAAGAAATACCAGTAGAATATAGGGACACGACGTTGGTTCACAGCGCGTCATTGGGACATAGATCCAGCTGGCAGATAGGGCTGAAAAGGCCCATCCCCGCTGGTCGAATAGACTGTGACTTGCTCCATCAGCATGGCCTTTACCACTACCTAGCCCTTTTTAGGGACACTAGGTAGCCCCCACGTCCCTCCCGCGCGACCCTCTGACGGAACGCTTGGCCATTTTCCTATCTGTGATTAGCAGATATGGCCACCGTTTAGCTTGAATTCCGGACCAAAGAGAGCATGTTGCTTCTCACCACTATATACCTCAGTGACGATCGGCTCAACCCTCCAGGACTCCTTCATCCCCGCGTATTGTGCTCAACTGTGCAGGTCCTAGCGCAGGTGGGTGTGTTACTCCACCGGATATACCCACTCTTCGGTGGAACTCTTCAGTCTTGAGACCGGCTGCAACAAAAAGTATAGGCCGAGTTTTCTGAGAGAATTTTAGGGCAAGAAACTGTCCGCCGCGCTGTACCAATGTGGCGTGTAGGCGAACTTCACACATTATCAATATTTATTTTTCTCAGACATGCAGGTTTCCTCGCGATGTTTTCCTTGCCGCCGAGCAGGTGGTAAATCAGCATTCAGTACTTACAATTGCAATAAACAATTTCATTGGCGCCAGCAGGTATCGAACTCGGGTTTTTCATACACTGTAAAATTTACAGTGAGCGCTAACCATCAGAACTACCATGGCTCAACATCTCATATATAAAGGATAAAAATTACTTTGATGATGACCGAAGAGAATATAATCTTTATGTTGAATGGTGACAGAGATTAGCATCGAGACATATGGCACTACATTTGCTAGAATGTTTACCAAGTCTGTGTGATAAATGCAAATCCTTTTGATTGAATAAATTTTAATAATGTTACTTATAATCTAAATTTATCATAAAATGTCTATTCACCGTCATCAGACTATAATTAAACTTGCAGACATCTGAAGATTGCAGGTTAGTGTCCTGTCACGGTCGCCATATGATGTAGGAAAGGTGTCAATGAAGGATGAGGCGTGTTACTCTTGCTATGACTTTAATTTTTTATAGGATAAGGGTGACAAACGAGCATACAGTCCACCTGATGGTAAGTGGTTACTGACATACCCATCTATCCTCGATTATGAATCAAAATTCAGATGCATTGTCACCTGTGAGGAATAAGATGGATTGCCTTGTTTCCAGTAAAAAGTGTTTCCGGTTCTCTACACTCACCATTACAATGCTCAATTATTCTACTTTAACAATAATATATATTAATGTGAGGGCTACACTATGCTACAGCAGTACCACTTGCAGTTTTGATGCCATTGTTGGTTTTATTTAGGTTGGGTATATCTAGGATGTTTCTGGAATTTTCATGATTTATTATTTCCTGTATAGTGGTGAGGTAAGAAATCCACTACCCCCTATCATCTCATGAGAATTATGAAATGTGACAGAGGAGATGCTTTTGAGCTAATAATTAAAAACTATGGCGTATGCCCCCTGAGAGACAATCTATAAGAGAGGTCTATAACACTTTCATTATTTGGTTATGAGGCAAAACAGTAAGACAATAGCAATGACCCCTATGTGGGTCACGTGACAGTAGACATGTTAAGCTGTGGACTTACTGATAGGCTGCCAAAAACGAAAATTCATTAATGGTTGAATGGGTTGTAAAGTGGGATCATGTGATGGCAGAGACTCCCTTTTATATCACCACCACCACAAGAAAAATAATTCAATGTTATTTCATTTTCCAGCATTCCATGTATTTGGGTCAGCAGGCAAGCTGGCTGTGGAACTTGGTATCATAGGGTTTTTAATGGGCACTTGCATAGCTTACTTTGTGGTTGTCGGAGACCTTGGGCCACAGATTATAGCTAAGATGCTAAATATTAATCAGAGTGATATTTTAAGGTAAGTTTCTTTCTTTTGTAAATGTTTATTGTAAAGGAATATACTTAACACATATAATGCCGTACTGACAAATGAACTAAATTTTTTTTTTGTAAAATACGTTCGTAGAATGTGAGGAATGTCTTATTTCACTATTTTCGCCACATTTTACATATTATAATAGTAAAATAAATAAATAAATAATGGTGGCAGCCATATATGGCTGACGCGGCGCCACTGTAATAAAATTCACAATGGGGCGGTCAACCATTTTGTCAGCCATTTGATTTCAAAAGCGCGCGAAACGAGCGCGTTTTGATTTGGATGGGGATAGTGAAACTACCCCAACTATCTTTGTACTGGAGCACTAACAAATGTTTTGAACAACAATTTGTTAAGTTCATTATGAGCCGAAATCGATTCGAACTCATATTGAGGATGTTGCACTTTGCCAATAATGAAATAAATCACAATAAGGACGACCGATTGTTTAAAGTTAGACATTTATTAGACATGCTGAATGCTAATTTTAAATGTCATTATACACCTAATCAAGAAATGTGTGTTGACGAAAGTCTAATCCCATTTCGTGGCCGCGTTATTTTTAGGCAATACAATAAAAATAAGCGACACAAATATGGAATAAAACTTTTCAAGCTGTGCTCAAATCCAGGATACACTGTAAAAGTGCAAGTTTATGCTGGCAAAAACTATGATAGTGTGAATACTACACCGACTAATGTTGTCCTTGCCTTATGTGACGATTATCTAAATAAAGGACATACTCTGTGCACAGATAATTGGAATACAAGTTTGGATCTAGCACGAAAACTATTAGCAGGACAAACTCACCTCACAGGCACACTTAGAAAAAATAGACGAGGTTTACCTCAAACAGTTGTCCAAACCAAACTCAAGACAGGAGAATTCTCAGCTCAAGAAAATGACGACGGAATAACAATCATGAAGTGGAAGGACAAGCGGGATGTACTGCTGCTGTCTACTAAGCACTCCGTTAGTTTCAGAAGAATAACTAAAAAAGGAAAAGAAAAAGTAAAACCGAAGATTGTGCTAGATTATAATCACGCGAAATCAGCAGTTGATCTGTCAGACCAAATGTCCTCTTACATGACCCCTCTTCGGAAGACAACGAAATGGCCCAAGAGATTGGCGATGGAGCTATTACTGAATACAGCGATTGTAAATTCATATATTTTATATAAATTAACAACCAAGAAGAAGCTCTCTGTCGTCCAGTTTAGAACCGCGTTGGTTGAATACCTCGTGAATACAGGAGTCCCGGAAACTAGAGCCTCCGCTAGACCTAGGCGAGTAAAGCATGAATTGAAGAAGAAGCAAGGGTTGGCCTCTGCCTGTCGTAAATATTGTGTTAGGTGTTATAAAGAAAACTGTGCCCAATTCGGAAGAGTTCATGCTCGAAATAAAACCAAAAGAGTGGTAACATACTGCGAGGATTGCCCAAATGAGCCACACTATTGTATCAACTGTTTCAATTTAGACCATAGATATGTTTGAGTTAAACGTGTTTGAACATTATGATTGATGTAGGTTTGATTTATTATGTTGCCAATGCCAATTTAAATATGAATAAAAGCATTTAAAACATTTACCCACACGTATCATTTGCAAAAAGCTAACCATTTTTCTTATCACTCTTTTGTTTTCGAAACTTCTGATTACAAAATTTATATTACTCAAAATGTAAGTAAAAGTATTGATGCCATCACTATAGTTATAATTTATCAGGCCTTGTCAACCATATTACATACAGTTTAATATGAAAAACGTGGCTGACGACGAAAAATCGCACTTTCAAAACATGCATATTTCGTCAGCCACATATGGCTGACACGGCTCAATTGGTTTGAAAAATGTCAGCCATATGTGGCTGATGAGGCATTATATGTGTTAAGTAATTCACAGTGTGTACAGAGGCAAAGCTTCTAAGGAACTTTATTTTTTTTTTAATTTTCATCTATTTTGGTAGGATTGGCACAGGAGGATTATATAAAATAAACAAAACGTTTTTAGCTTTTTATTATGTACCTAGAATATTTCTTTTACAAACTGCTTTCTCTAAATGTTTTATTTATTTATATTTTGTTTTTGAATAATTTGTTGTGCCTTTAAGTTGGAAGATAAATTTTAAATGTAATATAAAGGCTTTTTCTCAAATAATTTAATAGAAATTACTCACATGGCCATATACAAGCTTGCACATGTTTTAATATATATATATATATATATATATATATATATATATATATATATATATATATATATATATATATCATATCATTAACGAATAATTAATCGATCATTTAAATATTGAGTCTCAACACGTCGAGAAATTTTTGCAATTTAAAAAATGCTAAATTTATTAACATATACAGGTGTTTTTGAAATGCTCCCTAAAACGAAGACAGACAATAATACTAAGGATAACTTTGATGATGGTGATGAACGTTTGATTAGCTTTATTCACGCTCTATCATCTTAGTACAGCTAAATGAAATGATAGTTTCATTAATAAAATCATGAAAATACCTTAACATAAAGTACCTAAAATCTAGTTAACAAGGGTCATTGTACGCGCGACGCCGAATCCGCTTGGCCCGCAGTCATGCATGCATAGTATATGCATATGCAATATGCAGGCATGAGTAGATAAACGGAATTATCTACTCATGTGCTGCCCGCGATCGAACCTATACCTAATAATTTACAACACGTCTAAATACTTAACTTATCTACTTAACCTACTATTTTCTATTTTGCCAGTGTTAGGCTTCACCCAGCCACTTTAATTCAAATTCATAGGTTAAATAAACCAAGTAGCTGGTTCGATTCCCCGCTTATGAAAAATTTACTTAAGTTATCTATCGTGTAGGTATGTTTATTATTCTGTTTTATTTATTTATGTACCTATTCATATCACATCAGTACTAAATTATTTAAAAGAAATAGGTATGAAACAGCTTATCGAACTAAATCCTTAAATAAACCTGCGTACGTAAACCGACTATTGGGTTTGGTGCTTGGTTTGTCAAACAGCGTGCGGGTTAACCTGGGAATACACGTGGTATATTTCTTCGGTTCCACAGGCCGCTTCTGGTAAATGTTGACTTGTCGGTCCAGATGACGTGCTCAATGAAACCAAGTACACATTGTTGCTGGTCTAATAACTAATGACAGAAAACCTGCCGGCAGTCGTGATCGCCGGGAACTAAAGCTTGCACTTTGTACGTTTACGTTAGGCTGCTATTTTACGCTGGTCTTCTTTGAGAGCGTGGTCCTTCCCCGTTCGAGCTGACCTATTCATGTTACAACCATAATAGCTGCAGCGTCGCTCTAACACGTATAAAATTCTATGTCTATTAGTAGGGACTTAAACTTCACTAAAGCTAGATGATGATATTTCATGCTTTTAATACATCATTTTCAGGACATCTATTATGGTGATAGTGTCGCTGGTGTGTGTGTTACCACTCGGTCTGTTGAGAAATGTAGACAGCCTGAGCAACGTCAGTGCGGCTACAATATGCTTCTATTTCTGCTTAGTTATTAAAGTTAGTATTAGCAACAGCTTTCTATGTTTCTCTTCCATTCTACTTTATCAGCCGTCAAGAAGTAAGTAATGAGTTGATGGCTGATAAATAATAATATATCTATAAATGTAAAGTTCATCATCATCATAATTCAGCCCTTCACAACTCCACTGCTGAACGTAGGTTTCCTACAAGGAACACTACGAAACATGGCCCTGAGCCACCTACATCCATCGACTCTTGTATTTCTTACCACTTTAGCTGAATGATGTGGCGGGCTATGTCAGTTACTCAGCTGCGGATGTCCTCGTTACGAAGTTTATCATGCTTAAAACTTTGAGCACACTGCTCTCCATAGCTCACTGAGAATTTCTGAGAGACCTTAGTTTACTCATATGACCAGCAATGAAAGACCACTTCGTAGATCGATATGGCGAAGATTTTAAAGTATATGAGACGAAAAGATGTGTCGTAATCTCTTGAACGCTGCCCAGCCGAGAATGATCCGTCGATTGACCTCTAGGTCGAACTTGGACTTACCTAGTCAATCAATTTATTCTAGGTAAACATACATACATTGTCAACAATTTAGAGTGTAGTGCTCTCAACAATTACAATATAGGTGTAAAATGGATATTACACATGACCTTTGTCTTATCCATGCTCATTTTAAGACCTGTCTGCTGGTATTGAGCACAGTGCTGAAGTCCCCAGCGATTCAGTCATAATGGTTATAACATTGGCAAATCTAAGGTGAGTGAATCTAAAGTGAGTGACTTTCCGTTGCTGTTGATACCACATCCTTTCCAGTACAGTAGTTCCTCTCAGTTTTGAGAAGAATAAAGAGAAATTTGTCTACAACGCTGCTCTAGTGCGTGTCGGTGGACTTCCATGTCCTCGAAATAGGTTATTTCTAAGACATGCAGGTTTCCTCTCTGTTTTCTTCACCGTGGGAAATCAGCACTTAAAATTGCAACTAAAAATTTAATTTGTGCCGGCACGTGTCGAGCCTGGGCTGCTCGTACCCATTTTGTCTAATTTGTTGTTATCTTGAATTTGTATGTTCTTTTAAAAACGTTACCATATTAGGATTTTCTCCTATATTGTGGGGACAGGTTACAAACATAAATTTTACAAGTACAAACATCCAGTCCCGTAACAATTTGTCGGCCACACATATCCTTTTTTCGTGCAGGATTCGAACCCGCGGCTCTTAGGGCTGTAAATCATTACTAAGCTAGTGTGTCACGCAGCTGTCCTAGTCCTAATAATGAGTTGACTTACCATTTGTTAATTGTGTTATATTTTTGTTCAGGTAATCCTAGAAGCTACATCTCAATTGCTAACTGCCGACTGGCATATACGGATTGAGACATGGAAACCTTCGGGAGTTTTGCAATGTGTTCCCATATTCTCCATGGCTCTTTTTTGTCAAACGTAAGTGGAATATCAATTTGTAGTCTTAAGAAAAAGTGCATAAAACATGAAATCACTTGACTACAAGTATACCTGATGATAATTCATCGTCATCATCACCATTACATCCATTTACAAGTTCACTGCTGAACCTCCTCCAAGGAATGCCACAAAGCACGGTCCTGGGCCACATGCATCCATTGACTTCTTGCATGTCTTCCCAGGTTGTCACACCATCTAGTGCTAAGAACCTCCACCGGAGATTCTTAGCACCCCCTACCCCGCCGTTACCATGGTCGCCACCGTAGCCAGGAATAGCGGGGCCGCCGGGGACTGGGGGCCGTCTATTTGTGTAATTCTTCATGGGGGGTATATTGCCATAGTTGCCACGCTTGGCGAGCGGGTGGCAACCGCAGTTTTTTGTTGTACAGTTGCTGTTATCAGGAAGATGCCCATCTCCTGCCTGTTTCCCTCTGTCGCCTTTTACGACACCCACGGGAAGATATGGGGTATTGGATATTCTTAACCGCCACTACACGGCAAACATACCCCAGGTAAACATACTTGTCAAGAACTTTGAGATGAGTGCTTTCAACAACTACACATGATCTTTGTTTTGTCCATGTCCATTCATCTTAAGATCTATCCGTTGAGAGACACTATTGAAATCATTGAGCATAGTGCTTAGGTCTTCCAGCGATGTGCCATAAGGACTATATCGCCGGTAAGTCGAAAATCCTTTCCAGTCCAGTAGCTTGAAAACGTCTTCCAATGCAGCGGTGAGGAGTTTCGGGGAAATAACGTTACTCTTTCTTACACCTCTTTTTGTTTCGTACTCTGGTTCTGTACTCGGATAGCCATCGGAGCCCTACTGTACAAATACTTCAGAACTTCGATATACCGACAGTCAACTTGGCACCTCTGAAGGGGCTGTAGCACCGCCCAAATTTCGACGGAATCAATGACTTTCTCATAGTTCACATATGCCAGGCAAAGTGGCAGGTTGGTCTCCTCAGTCTTCTGTACAATTTGCCGAAGGGTATGTATGAGGTTTATGGTACTAAAGCCTTTTCGGAAACCGGCTTGATCGGGAGGCTGGAAGAAGATGGTTCGTGATGACTTGAAAAAGGCGTGAAGACGCGGCTCAGAAGAGAAATCGCTATGTAGTTCTTAAAGAAAGCGTTGGCGCCTTTCTTGAAGAACAAGACCACCGCACTTTTGTTGCGCGCTTCCGGAATAGTTCCACCATTAAAGAGCTTTTGAAAGACTTCAAGTACTGGTTGTCCACCCACTTACAGAAGCTGCGCTGTGATTCCATCCTTGCCTGAGGTCTTGCCGTTCAAGTGTTGGAAAACCATTCTTATATCGCTCAGACTGATGTCCAGGACACCATCGGAATATGTCGGATAAGACTTGCTCTTGTATTGTTTCCAACACTTGTGTGTGATAACGATGACGTGTACAGCTGTCCATAGAACCTCTAAATCTCGCTCAAAATTTCAGATGTCCCGGGAACGATGCTGACAAATACGGGCCTTGGTTCCGCTCGATCGCTTCTTCAATACGAACTGTATTGATGTTGCGTGTCTCGCCGCATGCATTTGGAGATCTGTCTGTTCATTTGCCTGTATGCTGTCAAATCCGCTGAAGACTGCAGCTTCCCGTCTAACAGCCATGAGATTAGGGGTATTATCGGAGAGTTTTTGTGTTATTCTGAGACTCGTCTTACAGAACTCAGCTGCGACCGCATGGATAGTTCCCACGAGCTTATTATTCATATCGTCCACTGCATTGCAGTCTTCTAGGCACTGAAAACGGTTTATTGTCTCGAGCTGAAAGGTTTCGGGAATTTGGATTAGAGCACGAGGGGGATGGAGCGTTGACTTCATTAGAGACCCATCCAACTTAACATTTAGGGTCAGTTGCTTACAACCATGAGGTGATCGCTGCCAGTTTTCACCTTTGCGATCACTGAGACATCACTGAACAGTTGGCGTCTGGTAGTCATACTGAATACGTCATAATGAAGTCAATTTTATCATATATTGTCGAACCGTCCGGGCTCCACCTGGTCCACTTCCACTGGGACCGCTTCTGGAGGAAAGAGTTCATCATAAAGAGTCCCTTTTTCACCATGATGTCGGCCAGCAGCTAAGCCCTTGGTATTCGTTACCCTATTCCGAATTTCTCTACCTTCAGCTCACCATTCTCTCTTGTTTTGGAGGAATGCATGGAATAGAGATAACCTCATACATTCCCTCCACCGGTGCGTAAACTTGATGACCTTCAATGAATACCGTTTGGTGATTCTGAGTATGAGATACGCAACCCTCGTCGACACACACAGTCTTTACAACGTTGTTAACAAGACACTTGTGGACGATAAATCCGACACCTCCTTGGGACAGATGGTCGCTTTCCTGGTGACAGTACAAGTTGATGGATTCGAGAATCACCATGTCCTACCCTCTCTTCGGAGCTCAGATAATCCTATAATATCCCAGCGCAACTGGTCTCTTTCTTCTTCCAGCTCCAGGATCTTCTCGTCAGTTCTCAGGGTGCGTGCGTTGTATGTTGCCAGGTCGAGTAGTCTTAGGTGGCAACCGAACCTTCACCATGGTCGCCACTGTAGCCAGGAATAGCGGGGACGCCGGGGGCTAGGGGCCGTCTGTTCGTAACTCTCATCATGGGGGGTATATTACCATAGTTGCTACGTTTGGCGAGCGTGAGTTTTTTTATTGTTATTTTGCTGTTATCAGAAATATACTGCTGCCCATCTTCTTGAGTTTCCCTCCGTCACATCTTACGACACCTATGGGAAGATATGGGGTAGTAAAACAGAAACAGAAACTTTTTTATTCAATGTAGATTATAACAACACTTATGAAAGTCACTTTTTTCATTTACCACTGAATATTCTTAACCGCCGCTACACGACAATGCCAATTAGAAAATTAAAAACTGTCGTTGCCATGCTAATTGCCGAGCAATATCTTCCCTGTGAGGCAATTTGTACAGAGGCCATGTTTAGCAGTGGATTGCTCTGATAGGCTGTATTTAATTATTAAATGAACTACTTAAATCAAAGTTTAAAAGTGCTAAGAACAAGTTTCAATTCCATTCAAGTTTTTGTCACACTACGTTACTTTTCTAAAGGCTTTATAAAAACAAACTTCAAGTCAAAGCTTAATACTAAGATTCAGTTTTACTCAAACAGAATTTCTTTTGTAGCTGATGAGTGGAATATTTTGCTGCATTTTTATCACTTTCTTTCGCGTATATATAATGGAACGTTTAGATTATCGGACGAACAACTCGCCGAATAACTCGCTGAATGCAATGTGTTTACATATTCGTCTGTAAAACATAGATCTTTTAAACATGGATGTCGTTCATCTCGTTGCTACGACTTTGTGTTTACTTAACATTTACAGACCCATAAAAAAAGATTTCAATCGTTAGATCTATATGCCCTGATACCTAAAGTCTGTGGCACTGTGCTTGAATGTTGCGTTAACAAAATGCCGACGTGCGTTACTAAACTATTCCCGCCATAATTGTTTACGGCCATCGTTAGAAGATCCCTTGTAAACCGTGCCCTGTTGAAAAATGTTACTAATCAAAAATACAAAAGAATTGCGTACGGCCCGTACGTACAAATGTGCGAGTCCATCCGGAAATGCGGCGTGTACGGTGCGGACAATTCTGCGTTCAGCTTAAATGAGAAGGGTTAATGGTATTAAAGTATTAATAAGTTCACGAGGGGTTAACTGAATAATGAAAAGTATGTAAACACCGATACAAATACATACAAACAATCCTTTGATTCCGCTAAAAACCGACATCGACTGGAGGACAGGCGAGTACTTGGGTGGAGTAGCGAGCACACCCGAGCAAGTAGTTTACGTGTTTGTACTCGTGCCTATTCGTCCTTTTTATAGAATGAAGGTGACAAACGAGCACATAGTCCACCTGATGCGTAGTGGATGCTGTGGCCCGTAGACATTTACATTTATCCTCGATTAAGAATCAAAACACAGGTATGTTGTGACCACTCTGAGGACTAAGACGGAATGCCTCGTAACCAGTAAAAATGGTCTCCGGATCTTTACACTCACCATACGAAACACAGCAGTATTAAGCTGCTATTTTACGCTGATATTCTGTGAGAGCCTGGTCCTTCCCCGGTCGAGCCGACCCATTCGTGCTATAACTATAATATAGCTGCAGCGTGGCTCTACCACGTCTCTGCTAGGCGAGCATTTAAACGTTGCATGAGAGGCGTTTTCGATGAATACAACTTGTGTGACACGTGGTTTATGTTACCACTCGTTATATAACATATAATATATAATGCGTGAAATGCGCTATGCCTATTCCGAATGTCACGAGACGCTAATATATTATTGTTTATGCTACTAGACAACTATTTGAAATCTTCGAATCGTTGCCGTCTCTTTCGCTCGAGAAGATGAACCTCGTAACCAAGAATGCGATCAACATTTGCACGGCGGTCTATTTCACTTTGGGTTTCTTCGGCTACGTCGCGTTCAGCTCGCAGAAAATATCAGGTTAGTGAATCGTCCTTTAAATAATAGGCAAACACATATCGATCTTTTTATATGGCTTTGTTTGCTGGACCTAAACAAGAATTTACACTTACAATTGCAATACACTACCAAAATTCTTTGAACGATGTCATCAGAAGAAATCTTGACTCATGTTCTATCGGTTTTAGAGTCTTGTGCAATATTTAAGAGACGATGGCAAGAAACCCGACGGTATGACTTTGGTCTCTTGGGAGAGAGGTAAAGCCCTAGTGTGGGGATGCTACTTGCGTAGACACTTTAGCGGCCTCTCATTTCAGGGGTACCTCGTTTAGAACCGTGACGGCATCAGAGGCAGCTGAATTAAGTAAATGGCGCAAATGTGAGTCTCCGAGAGATGACTACATTTTTGTGCCATTTGCTGTAGAGACCATAGAATACTATAATGAATACATAATAGAACGGGGGAGTGGGCGGAGCCCGTGTAGCCACTAACATGTCAATTCACACCTATAAATGTCAACACATCTCTTTTGACGTTACAATCGTTTCCAATTTTCGTGTCAAGCGTCTCTGCATGCAAATTCTTTAGAAAATGCCAGATTGCACACTATTTACAAATAAATATGTATTAAAATTTAAACCATTTTTTAATGATGATTTTGAACATTAATCAAAAGTCTAAAATGTGTAAATTTACCCAGTTTGTCAACACAGCGAATTGAGTTTGTAGTAGTGATAATACGACGTAAAATTGCTTGTATATGTGCTCTCGGCGACGCCGATCCTTGTACAAAATAAGGTTGACAGCCATTCTATTGTGTATTCTGTGGTAGAGACTATCGGTCCGTGGGGTCCACGTGCGGTGAAGTTCCTAAAGGAACTCTATCTGTGACTGGTCGTTGCTGCTGGTGATAAGAGGGCTGGTTCTTTTCTCGCTCAAAGGCGAAATATAGCCATTCAGCGAGGAAACGCAGCCAGAGATACCACAGGATATTGGCACAATACCACGGGAAGTAGGACTGTATGATAATTAGTTTATTAGTTTTTTATCATAGTTTTTTTTAATATTGTACATATTTCAATGTTATGTAAAAAAGTAATAAAGTTATAACAAAAACATAATTATAGTAAATAATTTGATCGATGACGTTTAACATTATATTAGTAATCAAGGGGTATGTTCCGAAATACAACGCAGTGTACTGTCCAATGCAAATGACACTTTATTGTACTAGCGTTCCGCCGCCATTTTGTGTCGGATATCCGGCCATAATAAAACAATTTTTAATTGTGTGTTTGCCGAATGAAGCATGCCAGAATTTGTTTCTATTTATTCAAATACAAAAAATTATAGAATAATTGATGGTATATCCATTAGGAGGATATAATTATTTTTGGAGCACAAAATGACAAAATAATCGCCAACACTTTTCCAAATGGCGCAAAAGTATGACGTCATATACTGTCCAATGTTTTGGAACGAATCACCAGAATAGCGTCGATTCATGACGTCATTTGCATTGGACAGTACACTGCGTTGTATTTCGGAACATACCCTATGTATGTGACACTTGACAGCTGACGGTTCATTTCCTTCTATGTATGTAGGGGAAGGAGGACCGTTTTTGTGTGTGAAAAAGTGTCCGTCGAGAAGCGTCCAATTAGAGTGGCCCTTCGGTAGCAAGGGGACAAATTTTAAAGATTGCGCCAAAAATCATCTATCAAGATATAAAAGGGAAAAATTGTTAATGGAATAAATAATAATTCATATAAATTTATTTATCCCATATAAAGGTTTTGATTTTGGTCTAAAAAAAGACGGTGGCTGGGACATATCATTTTCTTTATTTTTTAAATTTCTCCCACTTGGACCAACTTTAAACGTTTGTCTATTGTTTTTAAAGCTTTACAACAGTATAGACATTAAAATCACGAAAGAGTATTATAAAAATCTTATAAAAATGAAATCAATCTATCCATTATCTGAGCACTTTCATAGATTATATTTACTAAATTGCTTTGAACTACGTAAATAGTTAATCTTTTACAAGCTGCAATATTCTACACTAGTTACCAGAGATTAAATTTTTCATCTCAGCACACCACTCCGTTTACAACTGCTAAATTCATATAATTTCCTCTTGTCACGCTAACGCTATTTTGGTGGGTTCCTGAACTGTAATTTGTTGCTTACAGCTGGACTCTTTTTCGACTTGTGCCCCACATAAGATGGTCGTCTTTACCTTTACTCTTCGTATTTCTATGGTTCAGTTTGTTCACATTTTTTTAATCTAAACTAGTGAGGCGCCATGTTGGAATTTGATTAACCCTTCAGCCCCCAAGCGGTCTCATGAGACCGCGGCCATATTCCGTCAAATCCCTAGCGGTCTTATGAGGTCGCACCCACCCACAGCACTTTAACCCATAAAAACTTACAAAAAGAGACTACTTTTCTATGAAGAAGTTTGGCATTATATAATCAATGAGAGATACTCTATCCTCTAGTGCAATAAAAGAAACTGTTATCCTATGAATATTTATTTATAATCTACGTTTATTTCGTACGCCATTTTCGCGCGAATGTTATTGTGTTGATTTTTTATTTTTCTAGTGTTTTAGTATAGTGTTTTATTATAAAATTGTAAGGATAGTTTTTGTGTGAATATAATTTATCTTTTTACGTAAATAATTTCGAGTAATATATATTGAAATAATTGTGAATTTCACGCTGCCGACATTCGCTTGGTATGTTTTCTTTTTGTTATCAAAATACAATCGTTTTTTGTAATGAAGTAAAACCTGACTGTTATATAGATAATTTTGTATAGATCTTATAATGCCAAACTTCTTCATAGAAAAGTAGTCTCCAAATATAAGTTTTAATGGTTTTAAGTGTTGCGGGTGGGTGCCGGCAAATCCCGAGCAGTCGCATGCGACTGCATGAGAATTTTAAGGGGCCTGAGGGGTTAAATTGATTATTAAATAATTTTGAACTACTGAAGTATATATGTACACGAAATATACGTATTTTTCTCGAATGCCATAATATTTTTCTGTGTTTTGAGATAGTTTACATAAACCTCGCCTGTTTTGAAGTATCTCATTTATTGATAACATGCCAATACAGCCTATCGTAAGCCCACTGCCGAACAAAAATTTCCCTCATAGAGACAATCTATATATATATATGATAGGGGGGATATTTGCTGAAGTTGCCGGGTTGACAATCGCTGTTTTTTATAGCTATTATCAGAAAGTTTCAAGGTTTCTTAGGACACCTTAATATCTTATACCCCCACTACATGGTTCTTTTACGACATAAGTGTTAGCGAAATATGATTTATTTTCTTAACTTTCAGGGAGTATTATTTATGATCTACATAATGTATCAAAAAATGTTCTACACTATTCTAAAAATGCTGCTAGATCTGTCTGCTCGTGAACAGAAGTGCAGTCACTCCTCTGTTCAAATAAGAGTATGCTACAAATTTTTCTCTAACTCTATGACTTACAAAATCTCGTGGGACGAGATGGATTTTAATGAAATCCCTTTCATTCAAATACGACAATTTTGTAATTAACTTATGAAGTCATATGGTTTAAAAAAATAATACGAGTATATTTGGTGCAGGAAACATTCTGATGAGCTTAAGCCCGACCTTCGCCAGTGACGTCATCAAGCTGGGCTTCGTTATGTCATTGGCGTTCAGTTTCCCGCTCATTATATTCCCTTGCAGGGCCAGCCTCTACTCATTCCTGTATAAAAAGGTAAGTGATTTTAAATTTATATGCTATTAGATATAGATTATATATTAGAGAACCACGGTACATCTGGATATAATTAAAAAGTAAAAGTAAAGTTACAGCCTATATACGTCCCACTGCTGGGCACAGGCGTCCCCTCTTTTCTAAGGAGGGTGTTTAGGGCTAGGAAGTGTCCACCGCGCTGCCCCAATGATTGTTGGCTAACTTCACATGTCTTCGAAATATTTTTTTTATTCCTCAGACATGCAGGTTTCCTAACGATGTTTTCCTTCACCGCCGAGCACGTGCATCAGCATCAGCATTTAAAATTGCAATTAACAATTTCATTGGTGCCGGCGGGGATCGAACCCGGGTTATTCGCGTTCTGTTATATTTACAGCGAGCGTTAACCATCTGAGCTACCACGGCTCACCTGAGCCGTGGTAGCTCAGATGGGTATAAGTGCTTGTCTGGAAATTTCATAGTATACGACAGAATCGAGTTCGATTCCCGCCTGCCAACATAATCTGAAATCCGCCAATTGACACATCGCATCGATGCAATGCTTCTGCCTCCCCTTCTAACCCCGTTTATCAGCATATTATAACAGTTACTTAAAATTATTTTTTGTCTGCCTATTATGGTTCCTTCGACTAGTTGGTTCTTCGAAATATTTACATTAATGTGCAATCGATTGCAAAATTTGTACTATTTCATAAACGCGACTATTGATCATGTGGTCCTGGTTTCGATTACCGGATCGGGCCCGAAATTAGTTATTGGGTTTTGTTGTAAAGAAATTCTCGGTAGCATACCGAAGAAGGCGGTATTCTACCCTCGTGACTCGGAAAGCACGTATAACCGTTGACCCTGCACCTCATCTCTCTCCGGTTGTGTCGTATTGTCGTTCCATTGTACTACAAGAGTGAGGTAATAAGAGTTAATGTGCATACATTTGTGAAATATATCCTGTGAAGATGGCTGGTCTTCGTTGATTGGCCACCGTGACCGAAATTCAAACAATACCTTATTGTTATTATTGGCACGTTAATATTTTCACAAATGCTGACTTGACTTTTGACTGTTGCGTAGGAGTAAATACCAAAAGGCATTAAGTCCGCATTTTTTAAGATGTTTTATAAAATAAAGTGTACAATTATCAAACCATCAATCATTTGCAGGTACACCCGGCTCACCATGACCACATAATTAACCATTCTATTCCTGCGACCACTTTCCGCTGCATTACAGTGGCCATCATCGCAGTCGCGCTCTTTATAAGCCTTTTGTTGCCCAACATTGAGCTAGTGTTGGGTCTAGTGGGCTCCACTATTGGGGTGTTGATATGCATTGTTTTTCCCACGACTATCTTCATCAATGTTACCTTCAAGAATACTAACGAGAGGATATTAGCGAAGGTTTGTATAAACTTTTATGATATATTGAGTTACTAAATAGTCTACTGTTTAACATAGTGAAGAGAATACAATATTTGACCAAGGGACTCACTCGGAGATCTTTTGAAAAAAATTAATATCTTAGCTGTTGCATCACAATTCATTGTGAATAATATTATTAATGTAAGAAACTATTTTAATACATTTGGCAAAATAAGAGTTGTTCAAATTTAATCATCAAATGTTAAGTAATACAGTAAAGTATAAGTAATGCAGTTTTAGATCAGGGGCTAAGAGCTTCCTGTGAACGCTAGCAACCCGAATTCGATCCCAATGAAATTATTTGTTGCAATTTACTTAGTTGCAATATGCTGATCCACCACGTGCTCGGCAGTGAAGGAAAACATCGTGATGAAACCTGCATGTCCTGCATATATATTGAAGACATGTGAAGTCGGTCGACACTCATTGAAGCAGCACGGTGAACGCTTCCTAAAATCCCCTCGAATCGAGGATATGCCTGTAGCCAGGAATTGGACGTACATTATGTACCATTAAGGGCCGATGTGTCAAACCTCAGATAAAATATACTTATATGGGATAAAATTATTGTACGGATTTTATCGCGTTTAATTTTGTGATGTTTCGGGCACTTTAAAAGTAACAACAAATAAAAATAGGTTTACAAACATGTGATTGAGATATGTCATTTCTATTCATGTTGATTGTATTCTATTCGCTTTAACGATTGTAGAAAGTAAACTTGGCTTAGCCGACAGTATTTTCTAAATTATACCTATTTCCTTTCTAGGTGGTATTAGTACTTGGGCTAATTATTCTCGTACTCGGCACTTACGCCAATTTGCAAGCGGCCGAGAGCAAATACGACGACAAGTATATCACGCAGGAGCGTATCGACAAAATGGTTGAGGACTTCTTCGAGAAACTGGACAAAAATGAAGGTATAAACAACGGTATTTAACTTTTATATATAAGATGATATATAAGCACACAGTTTCATCTAGTGATTAGTGAATGCTGTGGCCCATATATATACCTCGACTATGGAAAAACTAACTGCTTCCATAACCCGTTAATCGATGAAGAATGCAGTTGCGTAGTCGCCCTGAGAACAAAACTGATTCATCCATCACAGCATATCAAAGTCCACTGCTGAACATAGGCCTCCACTAAGATTGCCTCATAAGGGAGATATTTGCCATCGTTGCCACCCATAGCTGCCAGGTTTGCAACCGCAGTATTTTATATTAGTTTATACTAGATGTTAATAGGACCATCTTCCTAATAACAACTAGAATATAAAAACTGCAGAGTAGTAGTTCTTCTCTCCGGTTGGGAATATCAATATTCTCCTATAAAAAAATATAGTTAGGCATTTCTGCATGTAGGTAGAACTATCTTGTTACACATAGACGTAAAATATCCAGGCGAGCTACGAGATGCAAGAGTGCGAGAACTGATCCACTTAGCTGGCTATGTAGGATACTATTGTTATTTTGCTGATTATCCTTGTAACGGATTTTTAAAAGTGTTTTTATTCAAGAATTCTATAGCAAATGTTTAATCCTAAAAATTTAAACTAATATAAAATATAATATTGTTCTTAACCCGTAGACTCGATTAGCATACACATGTGTACCAAACATAAACATCGTACGCTCGCTCGATCAAGATACACATGTGTACCACAAGTACTACCCTTTGAAAAATAATTTTTTTAATTAAAACAAAACCAAAGACACTATGCAATAGATAATAGTATCAAAGACAAAGATATGCTCTTTTATTTTAAACCATAACCTGGCAATGTTTCTTAGAAAAAAAAAAAAGAAATCACTCTGAACTTCCGGCGTTCCACGTGTCACTTTGTTGAAGGGGCTCCATCTTTTTTATAGAATTTTATATTTGTGTCTGGACTAAAAACGAAAGTATTATACTTTTTTATATTCCTTGTAATATAGTAAACACGTAGATATGTAATTTGTGGTATAAAAAGTGAAAAGTAAATTGCCAAAAGTACTTCAAATTCCGGAAAGCCCGTTTTGGCAGGTGAGTTATAAATGTGTTATTTTTCAAATTCTCATTTATTTTTAGTGTAAAATGTAAGTAAAAATAGTTTTCGTATATATTTCAAATAACATGACGTTGTATTTATTTCAAATTCACACAAATATATTTTAGAAATATTGTTCGAAATGTCATACAGATAAAATATTTTTTTTTTTTTTAATTTTTATAATATTTTAATATTTTGGTATGAGTAACGAATGGAAACACATAAAACATAAAAATATACATGTTTCCAAACATTTTCATATAAATTTCTCCAAAAACAAAAGTGTAGAATTCAAATTAGTAGTAATTTTGGCACTAAAAGTGAAGTATATACTACTACTTATGCTATAAAGGGTAATTTATGAATTTTATTATAATTTCTAACAACCAAAATAATTTTATTCAATAGTTTATACATTCAACAAGAATTCCTGTAAGTTTTATCCATAAATATTGTCTCAAAGTGAAAATATAGCAAAATTTGCAATATAGCAAAAAATTTGCTAATTTGCAAATTTTCCCGCCAAAAAAGGTCGCGAGCGAACGGGAGTGTCATATTACGCGTGACCTCGCGAGCTAACAGGTTAAGAGCCCTTTTACATTTCGGCGTTACGCAAATTTAGGTATTTGACGCTCCGAGCGGGCGATGACCTACGCGAGTGGCACTTTATATCTTTTAAATCACTCGCACTACGGTACTGTGAGTATAGCGACTAAACGATCCTGATCTTCCATTATACAAGTTTTCTTAGGATGGAGTTCAGTGGATGGAAAATTTTTGGTGTCACTTTTATGTTATCTAATTAATTTATTATAATCTATTTGATATATTTTTCAATATTTATGAACATTAGTTTTGAAATAAAGACACATAAATATTTTAATTGTTTCACAGTAATCGATTGTTAAACGATGTTGGTTAATAATCAATTATATCTACTAACGGTAGCATAGTGGTATAAATTAATTAATAGTCAGTTGCAACCTGTTTTAATAAATAAAATAACCAACTGTAACTTATATTTTTTTAATCGGTACTTGCAGTCAATTACCATATTTTTATTAAAAAAAAATTGCCGCAACGGCATTGCGTATCTCGAGTCAATAATTTCAGGCGGAACACACTTTTTATAAAACGCTTGTAACTTGGCTAACACATATTCAAAAGAGATTTTTAGTATTTTTATTGCATAACCTGGGTCAGTCGATATGGCAAACATTCAGACATTTTTATTCTCCATCATTTTTTCTCCAGAGATAGGATATTTCTCTTTTTACGTTAAGTGACACATTGATACTTGTATTTATTTTTCCCCATTCGCATTGGTAAGAAAGCTCAGCTACAATCAAAATAACTATAATGACTTAACTATCTGGTATAATAATAATGTGCGAACTTTATACTAATTGAAATATACCGTACTTAAGTAAATATTTCTAACGATTAAAATTTACGGGCGTAGTTGAAGATGCTCTAGCACAAAATAGCAGCACCACGGCTAGGGTTGCCAGGTCTTAAGACCGAAAAAAGCCGAACAGACCAACGAGCTTAGCTGGACATTTCAGTAAAAAGGCCGGACACCCTTAATTTTTTAGTCTTAGTATAACATAAGAATTTAAAAAAAAGAAAACAATGCTTTTTATTATTTACCATAAAATATTCTCAAATTCTAATGGAATAACAATAAAATTGAATAAATCAGTCTTCTTTATGATTAATAAATTAATCATTCAATATTCATTAAAATATTAATTTAAATAATTGCAATATTATTTATGTAAGTACGTGAAAAAGACAATTTCTTTTTGTGTGGAGAATGGGATCACCACAAATTGTGGCGTAACTTAATAAAATGCATGTCGATATATTACTTATATCTCTAGATTACACTAGTAATATTCGTTTTATCGCATCTAACGGGTATACTGAGAAATTAACAATCAAACGGAAATCTCATTATAACCTACAACTTATATGTGTGACTGTCTAATAGTGGTGCAGTGTTAATAATAAAAAGTATAAAAAGTTGTAGGTTCTTCAAAATATTGTTGCGCGTTGACGTCTAGCACTAGCGCCATCTAGTGTCGGGTAACAGAGCGACGAGAGCTTTCCAGAAAATGACATGACTAATCTTTTAACCAACAGCCCCATCTAGTATCGAATTGAAGAACTAAGCTTTCTAGAAGCCTCATACTCGAACTTTCTGCGTCTGGTCACTCGCCATAAAGTGAATTAAAGTGTAAATTTTAGTAATTCAATCGGCAGTTTTTATTGTCACGAACCTCAAGCTCGTAACAATATTAAATAATAGGTGGATTCACAGAATAGAAAACAGTTCAAGAATAAACAGACTGCGGTGATTTATATGTAGGTATTGATACTTACTCGTAATTGTATTATTTATCATCATACCGGTTAGATTTTCATAAAATCTTAAGCCAATTTACTATAGTAAATTGGTATATTTTTTATGAGTTAAAACGATTGTATCCTTTAAAAAGCCTAACAAAAGCCAGACGAACCGGACACCGCCTAATTTGTCCGAACACGCAACCATAAAGCCTGACTGTGTCCGGCTTTATCTGGACGCCTGGCATAGCTAGCCACAGCCATCGACGCACACTACGATAATATCGAAACGAGACAGAGCGCGTGAAATAAATTGGTACACGTCCGACCCAGACGAGCGCTCACGCTGTATTGAGCGTAGGTGTGTAACTGTTTACGGAACCGACTCACTATTCCGAATCACTGAAGTGATACAAAAGAATGGTTCAGTAACAACGTTTCAAATCCATCATTTGGATCTGGAACGTTACTTTGCTCTCTGCTCATTTATTACAGCGCGTCTCTCTCGCAAAGCGACTGAACCGCGAGCGAGAGTGGCGAGTGAGCGGGCGAAATAATTACAATCTATACAAGTCAGAAAGAGATTAAAATAAGAAGTGTATTACTCAACTCGTAAGGATTTTGCTGTCGTTGTTCATGCACGTAAAAATGACCACTAAGGCGCTTACGTATCAAATACTATACGGTCGTTTTTTGCATATAATGTTTGCATTAACAAGTTGTTATTTTACGTTGATCCGGCATTTGTCAAATTGTTTATGTTCGTTCACGCCTGTTTACGAAAACATACTGAGTTCTGTTTGATTTCTTTGCGAAGTGATTAATGATTATTGTGACTAACTTTCTTCCTTTTCATCATAAATAAATAATACGCCAGCTGGCCATGAGGACTAGCCGCTAGTCCTAAGCCTGGATAAAGTATGAAGGAGGATCGATTTTATATACAACCTTATTACGGTACAAATTAAATAACAATAAAAATAACTATACATATGATATAATATAAAAATAACCTAAGCACTTGAAATCATTCAGCATTGTTGCCACATAACATTTCACTGAATCAGTCAGTATATAAATGCCCGCAACGCAACTTAATGTATTCGTAACATTCTGTATTTTATATCTTTTGAGTCGATGATCCAAATGAAACATATAGTGTTTCGGAACATTTCAGTGATCAAAATGCAAATGTTCCAATCGTAAAATTTGCCCAACTTCAATTAAACGCAGGAAGCCGGTGCAGTGAAATATATGGTACTTTTATTTAGTTAATTATAATAATAGTAACTATTTAAAAAGTAAAAATCATAGTAGAGTTTAAGGAAATGTGGATGATTATTTTGATATAAATTTTATGTCAAAATGATGTAGAACTTTGGAGATATTTGGGGCTTGTATTGTGAAGCTTTTTCGGTAGATAATTGAATTATGTAGATTTTTTCCGTTACGTGAAAGGCATATAACGAAAATGTATTTAATAATTATTAAAGTATAGGATATTTGTGAGATAAAAATATTTTTTTCAGTGGTCGATATTCAATAGAATCTATAAATTAGAGCTCCCAAATCATGTCTCTCAGAGTTTTGGCCTAAACATGCATCGAGGAATGATTATTACTAAATAAATAAATATCTCAAATTTGCCTTGAGCTTATTGTAGTAGAGAAAACGAACTATTTTTACCAAGTGTAGGGGGTATTTTGTGAATTGTGACCCTCTACATATAATTGATATGTAGTATATTAATGTAGGTTGTATCTTCTACGTTACGGGATGTGGTAATTAAAACTGTGTCCGTTTCCGTAGAGAGCGTTTATTGTACTGAAAATACTTATGAATAAAAAATGTAATTATAGTGAACGTGTCGCGCGCGCAGGCGCGATATCAGCATTATTTTCTAAACTGTTGAAATATCATGTACTTGCTCGTACATCTTGCCAATTTTATAAACAAGAAGAAAGTTTAAGGCGATGAACCCCTATTGAGTTTACGGGCAGCCGTTGCGATCACCGCATCCACACTATCGATGTCCGAGACCCCATGCTCCGATGAATGTCCTTGGGTTGGCTGCTCGACATTGTTGGGGTCTGGCTTGTCGCGAAGATTCACGCTGCAGCCTTGACATCTTCTTTTCAGCCGGAATGTCCCCCATGCAATGAAGGCTACAATAATAAATCCGACTACGGTGTACAACACATAGTTGTGTGTGTCATGTGTGAGTGATTGTACACTCAGTGTTTGTTGCTGTTCCTTGACCTTATCAATGTTGTTTTTCAGCTCTTGTAAGGCGTCTTTATGATCTTCAGGTCCAAATGTATGATTAAAGTCTGTCAGTATGTGGTTCAGGCTTGATTCACGCATGTACATTCTTTCTTCACTGCCTGTTAGTTTCAACTCGCTGTGATAGTCGTTGTGAGCATGAATGATGAAGCTTTCTCCCTTGAGCATACACCCAAGTCCGAGTAACATAATCCCCGTGCCGTGTAAGTGCTGTGACGTCACTCCAGCTGGGCAGAAAATGCGCATCGTGCAGTCTTCGCAACAGGAGAACAGCCACGCGCCACGATTGTGTAATCGCACCCACCTGTCGTTGCAATCCAATACTCTTGTGCGGCATGTTGATGAGTCGCCATTGTTTAATATTTGCGCTTCACATAATGTATCGGCTACCTTAATGTTGTAAATAGGTTGATTGATAGCACATAACATTTTGTTTTCTTGCAGATTTAAGCATGATGATACATCTCGGTTTTCTAAGGGTATTATCATGTCCCCTTTTAGGTTTACAGCAAGGTATTCAGATGTGAGTACTATAGTTTTCTCTGTGTGTCCAGTTATTTGCGGAATAGGAATGATGTGGTTAAGTTCATATTGTTCGTTGTTTATTAGCGGTAGCTTCACTTCGAATATTATGTATGCACTTGTTAAGCGCACGTGCACTCGCGCCAGCTTGTATAGGCTTCGCGTGCAATGGCGTGTGTTCACACAGGGTAGCGATAACTCGCTTGGTAAATGACCGGAGATGATGTTGAGCTGATCTTCAAATTGGTTGGGCTTGATGAGATGGGTGTCAACTCTCCCGTCCTTCACGTCAGTTACTAGGTCTAGGAGTTGCTGTTGAATTTGTCGTATGTTTGAAATGATCAAGTTCACGGCCAGAGCGGTAGCTGTTATGTACATAGCATTGTCATGGCTGATTTGTATGCGTTTTTCCGTTTCAGCGAGATGATTGTCGATGATACGAAATTGTGTGTTCATTACTTCCTCGTTTCTTTTTAGAAGATTATATTCACTTTCGATGATCGATGTGTGATTTTTGTAGAGATTCAATAGATGATTTTCGTTTGACTGGATTATGTTGATATCCTTCACGTACTGATTGGCAAATCTCTCATCCAGAGTACCAAAAAGGGAGTTTGCTAGGTATCCTATTCCATTCACTAGTCCTCTTTTTCTTCGAGACGGTCCATGTTCTGATCGTAAGATATCGTTATAGTGTTGAATTTCGTTAAGTTCGTGTTGAAACTGGGATGAAATTGTAAGATAGGCTGCTTCCTTCTTGCATAATGTGTTCAAATGGTTGACATAGTTTTGTATGTTGTCCAAACTCCGCCAATATGTCGTCATGTTGTAGTATACAACCATTTTCCACTTATCTTGAATAATCTGCACATCAGACACCTTGTCAAAATAAACGACTCTTGAACTGCTAAGCCTTGTTATGTTGATCATTTGTTGCGTAGTAGGTCCAACACACATCGAAAATATAAGTAGTAACGTACAAAAAAGGTTGTTGAAGTGTTTTTTGCCGTTGTTGTTTCTTCGTTTTCTTTGTGTATTTATTGCAGGCTTCGTAGTGTCAACGTCAGAAGATGCAGTTGTATAAGATGACGGATCCAACGGAAGGCGTGACAATTTTGTAATCGGTCGCTTCATATTACTTGTTTTAGTTTTCAGTGTGACGACTCGTACCCGGCCGTCCGCACCTGGGTGAGTCTCCAACACCCGTCCCAGGATCCATTTGGCAGGAGGAATGTTGTCTTCTCTGACGATAACGACGTCCCCAACTTCTAAGTTTTTAGTAGGGAAGTGCCATTTGCTTCGAGTTTGTAGAGTTTGAAGATAGTCAGTAGACCACCTTCTCCAGAAGTCCTTGTACATTTTCTCCGTAAGTTGCCATCTTGTAGAGAAGGTCATGTCATTACCCTCAGCGGATAGTGGTGATTCTAGAGAAGGCTCGCCGATTAGGAAGTGAGCTGGTGTCAAGCAGTCAAGGTCTTCGATATTCTCTGACAACGCCACCAGGGGGCGAGAGTTGAGACATCCTTCAATCTGCGCCAACAGTGTAGAAAATTCCTCGAACGTAAGTTTTTGATCCCCAAGTACTCGTTTGAGGTGATGTTTCAGGCTTTTTACTGCAGCTTCGTAGAGTCCACCAGCAGTAGGCCAGGAAGGGGCGTTAAAATGCCATTCAATGCCCCACTCTGACATGTTAGTTATGACGTCATTGTTTATGTAGCATTGTAATGCCTCCTTTCGTTGTTTTTCCAATGCTCTTGCTGCGCCCACGAAGTTGGTGCCGTTGTCGCTGTAGATGTGACGGGGCTTTCCTCGGCGGGCACACATTCGTTTCAAGGCGTTCAGAAAAGCCACTGTGCTGAGATCGGAGACAAGTTCGAGGTGAAGAGCTTTTGTGCACAGACACACAAATACAGCTACGTAGGCCTTCATTGTCTTTATTCCTCTGCCCTTGTTAGCCTTTACCTCCACATGCCCAGTGAAATCTACACCGGTGTGTGTGAAAGGCCTTGATGGTGTGACGCGTGGAGGAGGTAAATCACCCATAAGTTGGTTGTTGTTGATAGTTTTGAAGCGATGACACGTGATGCACCGTATAAGTCGTTTTTTCACTGCTCTCAAACCGCTGATAATCCAATATCTGTTGCGTAGATATGATAGAGTTAGTCTGGCCCCACCATGCAGGGTCCTCTTGTGCGCTTGGTCGATCAGTAACTCCGTTAACCTGTCATTGTAAGGTAAGATAATTGGATGTTTTTGTTCTTGACTTAAGTTGGCATTTTCCAGACGTCCTCCTACACGTAAGATTTCGTGTTTGTCCAGGAATGGATTTAAGTTTAAAATGCTGCTTGTTATTCGCACTTTATGATGTTTATTGAGTTGTGCAATGTCGTCGGCGAAATGATTAGTTTGTATAGCCTTGATAATTGCATTATGTGCGTTCTGCAGGTCACTCGTTGCTAAGTACGATGACCGCATGGCATTGTTGACGTCACGTGCATTGTTTATGAACCGAAGTATCCAACTTAGGATTCGAGTTACGCGTGCCATACAGCTGTGTTTGTTTAAAAGTTCTCCGATTAATGGCATCGACCTTTGTGACACGCAAACTTGTTTGACCTTTTTCTCTTCAACAGTTGTGTGGAATTGGTCTTGAAGTGGGAGATCGTTGTCTTTTAGCCAAATAGGTCCCCACCATAAATGATGATTCGCCAGTTGTAGTGGAGTTAGGCCTCTGCTGGCACAATCTGCTGGGTTATATTCAGACTTGACGTGCCTCCAGCATCCCGATGGCATGATGACAGTGATCTGTGTTACGCGATTAGCCACAAATGTAGTCCATCTTGAAGGCCCCCCTTGTAACCAACCCATCACGATCATAGAATCTGTCCAACCATGTATTGTTACAATCTGTGAGTTTATTGACTCTATGACCTTTTTCATAAGTCGAGACAGTAGTAGGGCACCGCATAGTTCAAGCCGTGGTAAAGACGGGGGTTTTCTTAATGGTGCGAGCTTAGTTTTTCCCGCCACCAGCGTGATAATTTGTTGCCCTTCTTCACTAATAGATTTATAGTAGATAACGCAGCCGTAGGCTTTCTCGGAGGCGTCACTGAATCCGTGTAACTCGATGGGCTGTTTAGTGTTACCAATCCAGCGTTGTAAAGCGATGGTATTGATAGTGGGCAATTCTTGTTGAAAGGTTGTCCACTCTTGTTGTATGTCTTCCGGAAGAGGTTCATCCCAATTTGTTGAAGCAAGCCAAGCTTGTTGAAATATGAGTTTTGCCTTCATTGTTACCGGAGACAGCCAACCAAGTGGGTCATATAATTTTGATAGATCAGAGAGCAATGTCCGCTTCGTTGTGACGTCACGTGTGTTACTAAGTGGCGCCTTGAATGTAAACTGATCAGTGTGCGGATTCCAGGTTAAGCCGAGTGTTTTGTTACTCTCTGCGTCCTTGAAGTCAAACATATTCTGGCTTATGAGATGTTCAGGTAAAGTTTGAAGCAATCTGGGGTGGTTACTAGCCCATTTGCGAAGATTGAACCCACTGCCTTTTAACAGGTCAATCAATTGGTTTTGAGCGTCTTGTGCTTCTAACATGTCGTTGCTGCCACCAAGTAGGTCATCCACATACAGCTGGTGAGTAAGGATCTCTGCCGCGAGAGGATAGCGGTGTCCATCGTCCATTACGAGTTGTATTATGGTGCGCATTGCCAAAAATGGTGCAGCTTTGGTACCATATGTTACAGTGCACAGTTGGTATTCTTTGATGAGATCTGTAGCAGAGTCACGCCATACAATTTTTTGCAGGTGTTGATCTTCATCGTGTATCAGTACTTGACGGTAAAACTTCTCAATGTCTGCAGTGTAGACGTATTGAAAGGCTCGCCAACGTAGAATCATCGATTGTAGGTCTTGTTGGAGGTTAGGCCCGCACTCCATGAGATCGTTCAAGCTTTGTCCTGTACTTGTCTTGGCAGAGGCATTAAAGACTACGCGCAATTTTGTAGTTGTTGAGTCCAGCTTTTGTACGCCGTGATGAGGTAAGAAGTAGCTTGGCTTATGGTGTTCAGTGCATGGCTTCATGTGGCCGAGTTGTAGATATTCGTCAATAAACTTCTTGTATGACGTAGAAAATGTTTCCTGTTTGGCCAATCGTTTTTCTAACTGCCGAAATTCTGCGATTGCCTGTGGCTTAGAAGTGCCCAAGGTTTGTTCGTAGCTTATTTTCATTGGAAGTCTGACTGCATATCGTCCGTCTTCTTTTCTTGTTGTTGTGGTTGAATAAATAGATTCACAGTATTCTTCCTCTGATGTTAGATTGTGATTGGTTTCGGTTATCTCCTCCATCTCCCAAAATCGAGATACATCGTCAAGATTAATGAGCACGTGGCAGTTGAAGGTTTTGATATTGCCCAGCAGTACCCAGCCCACTTTTGTCTGTTGAGCCATGGGTGCGTGTGAGGGTCCTCGTAGCATACCACTCATTACTATGTCAGCATACACTCCAGCGTCTAACAGAACGTCCACTGGTCTCGAGATGTTGAAGTCGGGATCCGCCAATTGTATGTTCTGAATATGTGGCCAGTCTTGTTTTTCGAAGGTGTAATTAGGCAGGTTGCTGAGCATGTTGGCCATTACCATGGCTTCGATTGTAAATGAATGGCCTCCGTACAAAGACTCACAGTCTAACCGTACGGTTCCGTTGCTATGATGTGCTGACGTCCCTATGCCTGAGACTGTGGCGTTTCGATTTTGTCTTTGCAGTCCCAGCCGTTGCGCAGCATCTTCAGTTATTAGATTTATCTGTGATCCTTGGTCGAGAAGGCATCGCAATTGAACAGTCGATCCATCAGCTGCCATCACCTTTAATTGAACGGTCGCTAGTAGGACTTCGTTATAATTTCCAGACACGTGGTTTGCCTTTTGCTGTGACGTATGTGGCTTGTTGCTAGGTATAACGTTATTTGAGACCGCGATTTCAACTTTGCGGTAAATATCGTGCAATGTTGTGTGGTGTGCTTCTTTGCACACGCGGCATCTTTTGTTGGAGTTGCATTTATTGTCGTTGTGTAAGTACAGGCAATTGCGACAAATATGTAGTTGCGAAATTGACCTCATTTTGTCTTCCGGTGACATGTCTTGAAACGACTTGCAGTAGAGTAAAATATGATTGTTTTTACACAGTGGGCAATTTTTGTCTGTGCTTGTATGATATGCTCGAAGAAAACTACGCCTGTTGGTGTTGTTAAAGTCCTTATTAAATTGAGCTGTTGCCTCCTTGTTGGTCGAATTGTTTGACTTGTTAGGTGTCTGTCTCTTCTTTTGAACAGGTTCAAGCGCAGTAAACTTGTTTTCCAAGAAGTTTATCAGCTCATCCAAGGAAGGTAGCTCTCTCGGAGCCTTTCTGATCTCCATGTAGGCTGCATACGTGTCGGAGTCCAATTTGCCAGTGAGAATGTGCACCAGGATCGGATCCCAAGTCGTTGTGTCGATGCCCAGATTGTGAATAGCATGTATGGTCTCGACACTTGTGTCATGTAGCTTCTTCAGCTCGTATGCATTCTGTGTTTGCAACGCCGGTTGTCCCATAAGGGTTTGTATATGTTTTGTAAACAAAAGTTGTCGGTTGTTGTACCTATGGGTGAGTATCTCCCAACAGGTGTCGTAATTATCAGCTGATACTGTAAGATGCTGTACGATGCGCTCCGCCTCGCCTTTAAGTTTGCCCTTGAGGTGCTGCATCTTTTGCGTTTTTGTCAACATGACATTGTTGTGGATGGCTTCACAGTAGAGGTCCATGAATGTAGGCCACTGGGTATAATTACCAGAAAAAGAAGGAATCTCAATTGTAGGCACTTGCTGATGCTGTTGAGATACTGAGTTAAGCTTACGATTCAAATCCCTTTTTTGTAGTTTCGTACAAGGTTTCGTATGCAGAAAACTCTTCTATGTAGCCTACATCACCGCCAGAAGTCAGGTTATCGATTTGCCAGTGGAGCTCGTCGATCAGTTTCCAGCGAGACTGCAGCGAATTCAGTTTGTCACAAATTTCCCACTTTTCTGTCAACTCTTTGGTGTTGATGTTTTTAATCACCCTAGAGAGCGCCCGGAAATTAGTGCGTTGTTGGCTAATGAACTCATCAGACCTTGATGGTACTCCAGTTTCCGCAGTTTTCACCTCGTAGTTCGTCAGCATGTCACGAATCGCTTCGTACCGCTTCTTTGTGGTGGTGTAGGTATCATTGATGAAATAGTCGTCATCCAAGTCACTGTCTGTTTTTTTTAGAACACCATGATTCATGTTGAACACCTCCCATTGAGCATTCAAAGCATCCAACCTTTTCTGTATGTATGTTCCTGACTTACGTGAATCAGAATCCTTTTTGAAGTTAGCCTCAATTTTAAGGATAGATTCAATGATTGTTCTCTGTTGTTGAAGTAGGTTCTCCATGGTTTAAGAACGATGTTGTAAATAGTTGGTTTCAGATACGTGTGACTGCGACTCTTACCGTAGTATGCACCTCAATCAAGCTGGTGAGACCCGCTTGTGGGAGGCCAGCAACCAAAGTGACACTACAGATAGAATCACGAATAACTCTTTTTTTTTTTTTTTTTTTTTTTTTCAAATACACTTTACTGTTGAACTATTGTAGACGTAATATGCAAGTCTTAGTTCACGTCGAAAACTCGAAGGACCAAAATGTAGGGGGTATTTTGTGAATTGTGACCCTCTACATATAATTGATATGTAGTATATTAATGTAGGTTGTATCTTCTACGTTACGGGATGTGGTAATTAAAACTGTGTCCGTTTCCGTAGAGAGCGTTTATTGTACTGAAAATACTTATGAATAAAAAATGTAATTATAGTGTGCGTGTCGCGCGCGCAGGCGCGATATCAGCATTATTTTCTAAACTGTTGAAATATCATGTACTTGCTCGTACACCAAGTAATTGTTATTTCAAGCAACGAACGGAATATTTTACGTCCAAATATTTCTAAACAAGAATAGCCAAACATTGTTAACATTCGTAGAGAAATGGAGTAGCGGGTTGTGTTTTCACTGTATGTTAACTAAATTATATACTATGCTAGAAGTTCAAATTTTTTACCTGCCCTATCTTATTTTAGGTGTTCTGCAGAAAGCTGACAACAATGATCCTGTCCCAAATAGTATTGAACATAAAGAAGCTAACGAAGTACTGAAAGATTCTGAAGTGCAACCTCCCAACCCAGTACCGCCAGAATCTCACTCCAACGAAAAAGGACCCGTTGCCGTTGTTCAAGCTGATTCGAAAGATGATATAAAAGATAGCACGAAAGTACATGAAACGCATCCGAAAGATTTAAAAATGAAATTAGAAGAAACTAAATTAACAAATGGTAATAACAAACCAGAGCCTAGTAACATAGAAAAACCTAAGGAAGAGAGCGTGAAACTTGATCCTAACCAGGAAAAGATAGATATACTAAAACAACAAAAGCTAATGGAGACCATCAAACAACACGGAGAAGAACAAAAAGAACTTATTAAAGAACAAAAAGAAATATTACATGAAATTTTGAAGACTAAGAAAGAGTTGGAAAAAGATAAAAAAGAAATAGATGACAACGAAGCGAAGAAAATTGCTGTAGAAAGTATACAAAAGATCGCAAATATGGCGATACAAAGTCTATCAGGAGTTACTGATAAACCAGTGCCAGAAGCCTTTGACAAAAAAGTAGAGCCTTTACAAAAGATAGCTAATGATGCAGTTCAAGAAATAGCCAAAAAAGCCGCGGAAACATTAGAAGCTATAGGGGAAATAAAGGAACCTATGGAAAACTTATTGAAAAAAGATGGTGAAACTAAAGACAATAAAAATGTTGTAGACAATAAAGAGAACGTAATACCTGTTAATGCTCCACGCGATGTTAAACCTCATTTTAGTACCGTAAGTGTTTTACCTAAAGTTATCACTGGCAACAAGAAAGAAAAAAATACAGCTCCAGTTGAATCATTAAACGAAAATAAAATTAAAGAAAAAAAATTGATCACCATAAATCAAGGTTCTGCGCAGTTGAATGAAAATTCAAAAAATGATGTAGGCGAAAAACATTTGGAAAATGTAATGAATGAGTTAAATAAACAAATAGAAGTCGCCAAAGAACAATTGAATACTAACAAAGCACATTCTCATTCATTTGATGAACCTCAGTCTTATAAGCAAGGCGAGGATTTGGTTAAAAGAAATGTACAAAATCTTGTAAACGATGGAATAGCTCAAAATGTACCTTTACCAATAGCACTAAAGGGTAGTTTTCAGACAAGCGACGAAAAGCAATCACAAATTAAAAATGATCAAATTAAAATAGAATCTGATAAAAATAATAAAGCTGTTGATAAAGATAATGTCAGTCCAGTAAATAATGTGATAAATACAAATGGTGCTATTAAAAATAATGAAGTCAAAAGTATCGAAAATAATTACATTCCCCCAAAAGTTGAAAGTGTAGTTCCTATAAGGCAGAAAAGAGAAGTGGTTGATTGTACAGAGAAGACAGTATTGAAATCCGAAGACAAGCAAATTTGTGAAAATTTAATTGACAGTCGCAACACTATTCCGTCCGAAGTTAAGTTAGAAATAGGTTTACCAATGAAATTTCCAGTTTATTCCAACATTATACATCAAAGATCTCTCAAGAGTTACAATGAAGATGACAGACGTAGATAATTTAATATCTTATAATTTAAAACAATTTGTACACTAGGTAACAATTATGGGTATGTTCCGAAATGCAACGCAGTGTACTGTCCAATGCAAATGACGTCATCATTTGACACTTTATTGTACTAGCGTGCCGCCGCCAAATTGTGTCGGATATCCGGCCATAATAAAACAATTTTTAATTGTGTGTTTGCCGAATGAAGCATGCCAGAATTTGTTTCTATTTATTCAAATACAAAAAATTATAGAATAATTGATGGTATATCCATTAGGAGGATATAATGATTTTTGGAGCACAAAATGACAAAATAATCCCCAACACTTTTCCAAACGGCGCAAAAGTATGACGTCATATACTGTCCAATGTTTTGGAACGAATCACCAGGATAGCGTCGATTCATGACGTCATTTGCATTGGACAGTACACTGCGTTGTATTTCGGAACATACCCTATAACTCACGTCAATTCTTTAGTAAAGAAATGACAATAGACTCCCAAAAAAAAAAAAAACGCGGTCCAATGAGATTCCATAAAATATTTAGACCTAAACCTTTTGCAGACAATCTTAAATAATGGCGTAATAAATAATCTTAAATATTTTTTGTCTGCAAAAGGTTTAGGTCTAGATTTTTATGGAATGTCATCGGTCTTTCAAGCTACGGAACTAAACAGCTGCCACGTTAGCTTGATAATTCTTAATACCGTAACGTTCATAAGTTTTATAAAAATCAATATTGTACAAACAGTAATTAGATGTTATAAATTTTTTTGTTTACTTTAATGACTGTCTAATGCACTCAAATTATTATTTATTTTATATAAAATTGATGACAATCGAACTTAAAGTCCACCTGTTGGTAAGTGGCACTGGTGTCCACACCCATAGAAAACTATAATACACGATAGAATGGCTTTCAAACTTATTTTGTACGAGATTCGGCGTCGCCGGGAGCACACATACAAGCAATTACGTCGTATTATCACTACTACAAACTTACGGATCTGAGACGTGGTCCTTCACTGCTGGCCGTATGAGGATGCTCAAGGTCGCTCAGCGAGCTATGGAGAGTGCTCACATGATCGTGGATGCTCAGCGAGGGATTCTCCTGCGGTGCTGGTACCCTCCTGGGGTAGTCTATCATCATTTAATTTCGCTACCATGTTGATGGGAGGGGGGGGGGGGGGGGATTTGGGCCTCCGGCCACCTGCACTCACCAGACGAAACGCGGAAGCAGAGCTTCCACTTCACGCCGGTATTCTGTGAGGTCGTGGTACCACCCCGGTTTGAGCCGGCCCATACGTGCAACAGCAAAGCTGCCGCGTGGCTCTACCACTGTTAAAATTCTATGTCCACACCCAACGGTGCATACTTTCTGCTATTTAACGACATAAATAGGTACAAGTGGTAAAAATAAAATTTGTACAACCGATTTCAATATAAATAAATTGAGAGCATCATCTACGCTATGAAATACGCTTTATTAAAGATAACTCAAAAACTACTGATCAGATCTCGATAAAATGAAGCACCAGCTTTAAAAAAATCCACACCATCTGGATGCTTGGCGGTTCACCACTCTACGGTCTCCTAGTGTCCGTTTTCTTCCGCGTACGACCTCTCTGTGGAATAGTTTACCACCGGCAATTTTTCCGAACCGATACGACCTTCAAGAAAGCTCACTCCTTTCTAAAGGGCCGGCAACGCACCTGCAATTCCTCTGGTGTTGCGGATGTTCATGGGCGGCGGTAGTCACTTAACATCAGGTGAACCGTGCCCCCCACTTCTATAAAAAAAAGTTCTGATGTACAGCGCATAAAAAATACAGTCGAAATGAGTACCTACTCCTTTTTGAAGTCGGTTAAAATGGTACCCAGATAGACTCAGAGGCAGAAAAAGAAGTCCTACTACCACCTTTAAAATTACATATATAGTTATTTTCATACTAACGAGTACTAAAATGTCTTCTTAAAATAAATGGCATTGTACTTCAGAATTACAACAACGATGTGCGTTTGTATGTATGAGCCCAATTCTCGCTTTGATTGCACTTGTCAAAGATAAGTATATAATGCTATTTTAAACAAAACATTCGAACTTTTAAGGCATGTACAGAGTATTATTTTGTTATAAGTAAATATTAAAATAATTATTTAACAAGAGTAATTGACAAAGGTCAAACTGATGAAGGTTTTAAGTTAAGATATTAAAAGTGCATTTATATTTAAATTATGTTTATTTACTTGTTTAGTTTTTAAAAATAAGTCAAACATAAATTGTCATCACCTCTTTTTTTAAATCTGTATATTATAAAATTAATGCATGAATTTTGGAATAATGTAAACGCAATTTTATTTAAAGAACTTTTTTAATTGAGTAATGTTGTTATTACAAATTTGATCTCATGACTGTTGAAAGTTGAAAGCTGCGCAATAAAAAGAAATGTGTAATCATTATATTGTCGACTGAGTATATGTAAAAAGAAAATTAAATATTTTAGTAACCAAATGCACACTTTCATTAATATACAAACAAATAACTGCAAATTAACTCAATACCAAATATGTACTTCAGTTTATTAGATAAATGCAAAACTTTAAACTTTCACTGGGTACTTATAAAATTACATTTGTTTCTAATTTGCTAATCTGCTGCTTCCTTTGATTTCTCCGCAGCTGTTTTTTTGGATCTGTAACAAATATTTAAGAAATCAATAGATATAGTGCATGTACTATGTGAATTGAGCCTTAAATTAATTTTTTTATTAAATAAAATATAAGACTTCAGGTTTCTCATTAATTTGAGGAACCTCTTTTTTGAAATAGTGTTGGCGTTAAATTTTACGCATAATTTGTTCTACTTAATTAGTAGAACATCAGAAATTATATCCCAGAAATTATATATCCTTCTTCTAATTATAAGTCCTTTTTTTTGGACCACAATCGACATGACGACAAAATACGGGCGTAAATAAAAGCATAATGTCTCATTGAGTAACGAGAACTTAAAACCATTAATAATAATAACGTTCTTCAGTCACAGCGACGTTTTTAAAACACTTCCGAAAACGAAGATAGACGATAGTAGTAAGGCTAGAATACCTTTGATGATAGAACAAAAAGAAAATCGATCCCGATGAAAAAAAAATTACAACGTTTAATTAGCTTTATTCACGCTGTATCATGTTAGTACAGCTAAATGAAACGATAATTTCATAAAATAAATCACGAAAACACCTAAACAAAACCCGTAGTGAAACTTAAATACCTAAAATACACGAAATCAGCTGATCATCAAAAAACGCGCGGAATTTTTTTTATTTTTTATTTTATTCAACAAAGTAACAGTTTTAATTACAAAATCAATTTCTTCGTGCCATTAAACATCTATTGTTTGTCTTGGCACTGCACAGTTTGCTCTTAATTATACATTAATTTACTTAAGCTTATTATTTAAATGACATTGGAATTAACTTTTACTTAAACTAAATATAAAGTACTATAAAACAATTGTGCTACAAATTATTAAAAAAAATTTGGCATAAAAATTTATATAAAATCTATAATATGTATCTCTTAAACAATTTTTTTTTTGTGGAGAAGGTAGTTTTTGGTATTGTTTACCAGGAGTAGTGAAGTAAAAACGTGATTGTTGTCTTCAGTTGTTCGCTTATCCGATATACTGCACTATCTTATGCGCGTACACACGGAGTGTATTTTTACGGAATATTTTTTTTTCATGTATTATATTTTGTAACACGTTTTGTTTATTTGTCCAATTTAACAATTATTGGCATAGATAGATATAGCTCGTTATGATTCTCATTGGAATAATATATATAGATACTTTTTTTGAATTCTTATTATGCGAAAAAATGTTTAAGTTTTGTTTTCAAGTTTTGTGCGGTTAGCTGGCTTCTTATCTCCGTAGGTAAAGAATTTAATATGTATGGTATTAGAAATTTACGTGTTCTCTTACCGTAGTAATTATTAGTTCTAATTGGTGAATAAGGTGTTTTATTTCTAGTGCTATAAATGCGTTCCCTTGGGGTTGGGTACATCGAGTATTCATAACATTCTTTTAAAATCATATATTTCACCTTTTTATGTATGGGTAAAACTTTGCAGTACGTGAAAAGGTATGAGTAATCATTTCGATATTTGTCCTTAATGTGTTGAGGCAATATAGATTTTAAAATTCTTATTTGTAAGCTGTAAATTTTATCTAGGTAAGTGCGGAAAGTTCGTCCATAACTACTAATACCATACGATACTATCGATTCCACTAGAGCATTATATAGGATTAGAAGAATTTTAAATGGAACTTTATTACGAATAATATAAAATTGCGCTAGGATTTCCCTTAATTTACTACACACGTAGTCAATATGATTCTTCCAGTTCATCCTATTATCTATAATCAGTCCTAAGTATGTGTGATACTTACAAGTTGGATTTTTTCGCAGGAACAAGTTATTATATTGTGCAGACAAAGATGATTATGAGCAATAATGCTTACTGGCATAATATTCTTGATATGACTAGAATGAATGTGTAGTACCTTAGTTTTTTGTATATTTATTACAAGTCCTAGATCGTGAGCCTACATAGAGAGGCGTGAAAAATCATCTTGTAATTTTTGCATGGCGATATCCTGATTTTTATCTTCTGACAGAAGGCACGTATCATCTGCATATTGGTATAAACTAGATTTTTTAATGATATTTTCTAATTCATTTACGTATGTTTAGTAATGGAGTGGCCCTATAACTGAGCCTTGTGCCGTACCAGTAGTCATAGGCATTTTAATACTTAAATTATTTTCTATCTTTACTTGGAAATATCGATTGCTAACATAATCTTTACACCATCTTAAGAAACGTCCTCTAACACCAGAGTTTTCGAGTTTTTTTATAAGAATGTTATGTTTCAAGGTATCGAAGGCTTTACTGAAATCGATGAATGCAATTAATACATGTTTTTTCTCATCTAAACATTTGTTTACTTCGTCTGTAAAGTTTGACAGTAACTGTGTAGTAGATTTCTTAGGCTGAAATCCGTATTGAGATGCCGAAATAATTTTATGTTTTTGGTAAAAGTTGTGAAGCTGGTTGGAAATGAATTTTTCTATAATTTTGTCAATTGTTGGAAGTATAGTAATAGGCCTGTAATTACTGTAATCGTCATGACGTCCACTTTTGTAAATAGGCCGTACCAAACCTAGCTTTAGATCTGTAGGATAAATACCTGTTTCTATACTACTATTAATTAACTTGACAATTACTTTAGCAATTTTTTCTGATATGGCTTTTATGTCAATTGTACGAATTCCATCAGCACCTGGTGCCTTTTTTGTGTTGTGTTTTTATTATATTTTTTATTTGATTTGTGTTAGCTTTTTTGAAAGCGTATAGACTTATCTACTGGATTTGTGTACAAATCATCTGATAGCATTTTAATGGTACATTTTGGTATTATATTTTTTAAGTTTCTATCGAACTCAGTAGCAAAATTATCAGCAATCGTTTTACTATTTTGACTTTTGAAGTTAAATGCTTTATTTAACGATTCATCTAGTGTTTCGGTAACTTTGCCACAAAGTTTGTTTACAATTTTCCAAGTATATCTTGGATTATACATATTGTTATTGATTTTTTGATAATAGTAATTATTTCTAGTTTTTTCAATAAATTTAATTGTTTTATTTCTATATTTATTATATTCTAGTCTTAGAAGTTTATTATTTGAGTCATTTTTCCATTTAGTAAACAAATTATCTCTAATTTACACATATTTATGATGTCTTCATTTATCCAATTCTCTTTATTTCGTTTACTACCTTGTTTTGTTTTTTTTATTAATTGACATTCACTGTAGCATTTCATAAAATTAGTTTTTATAAAATTGTTTATATTAGTAGGACATTGCATATTATTAACCGGTGACCGGTCTATTTCATTCAGCATTCTATGAAGTTTTTTTGTTGTCATATAAAATAAGTTTTCAAATTCATCCCGTGTGTACGAAGCATGTAAAATGCATGTTAGCACGGTCATGCGATGGTCGGCTAATACAGTACCAATAGCGCCCGAGTACAGGTCTAACGTACGCGATCGCACAAAGATATGATCTATACAACTTTTAGTTAATTTGTCTTTTCTTTTTTCTATTCTAGTGTAATCTGTTATCGCACACGTTAGACCGCACTCGGCCATTTTACTAAGATAATATTCTTGAATAGGTGTAATATCTTTAATGTTGATATTCATATCACCCAATATGATTAAGTTATGTTTTTTAGCGAAATTATCTTTTAATATGTGACACAACTCCTCAATAAACAAGTGTTTGTTTTCATTCGGTGGTCTGTATATTATACAAAGATGGAATGTTTGCAAATTATTTTGGGTCGTGATTTTGCTTATGAGTGATTCAAAGTGTAAAGTTTTGATATTTATAATTTCAAACTTATGGTTCTTACGTACATAAATAATTATCCCACCCCCCTTTCTTTTAGTTCTTAAGATACTATGCATTGTATAGCCATCGATATGAAACATAGATAGTAGGTTATTAGATATGTTGGCTTCTGTTATGGCAATGCAGTCTAAATTAATTTTACTAGAATTTATATATTCCTTTAGCATTGCAAAGTTTTTTATGATAGATCTTAGGTTCATATGAATAAAAGTGAAACTTTGTTTACCTTTAGGTATAAGTTTGTAGAAATCATTTAAATTAATACAGTCGTTTATTTCTGAGACGTTCGTGAGAGAATCCATTATGTTTGTTGTAATTATAACTTATAAGAATAATTATGCTGAGTTTTACCCTTAACTAACTATTTCCGTTTCTTCTGTATTTAGGGACTGAATAGTGATTTTTTTTGCAAGTTTTTGGATGTCTTCGATGCACCTAATGGTTGTGATCTTGTCTTTGTCTCCTTTTCGCGCGAAAATGTGTCCATTTTTAAACCATATGTACTTACTTGTATTCGGAACCTATTTGTTTTTTTGCATTCCACAAGATTATCTTATTTGTCTTTGTGAGTGCGCGTCTTAACATAATTCTATCTTTACCCTCATTATATATCATTGGCGCATTCGGAAGAATATCATTAATTTTTAATATCTTCATTTTTGCGGCTTGGATCCATTTCTCACTCTCTGTTTCATCACTTAGTTCTAGTAGCAGATATCCATCCTTTCCTTTTCTTCCTTCTATCTGTTTTATGCTTTTAACTGAATTTGCATCCATATCTAATTTGGATGCTAATATTTTAGTTACTTGATGATGATTAATGTTATCTATACCCGATATACCAGTTAGTTCAATTTTGTTACTGTATTGTTTTTGTTCCAATTCTCCTATTTTTTGTTCTAAAACATTTATTCTTATTTCCAAATTATTATTTTTGTTGTTTAATGCTATATTTTTAGTTTCTAATTCTATAATTCTACGTTTTAGAACATCCACATTGTCGAGCACCTCATCTAGTTTGTCGTGACAGTGACTTATAGAAGATTCGATTGGCTCCAATTCGCGTTTTATAGTGACTCCAACTTCCTTTGAAATATCCTTCAGTAACTTTTTAATATCTATTGATGGCTTAGAATACGAAAGATCTTGAGTTTGTTCATTTTGTTCTACTTTTTCTTCTTCTTCAGGGATAATATACGATTTTCTTACCGGTGTGAAACGTTGACAATCCTTGCATGTCCATTCCAGGCTATCTGCGTTGCGTAATGCTGCAATCTGTTTAGTCGAAAGATTAGTACAGGCCTGGGTCGCGTGCACAAATTTTTCGCATTTGCTGCATTCTAATCCAGGTGTTCTTTTAGCTATCGGTTTTTCACATCGATCACATTTATTCATTGTAACGTCGGTATAAGGATTTTTTTTTTGTTCTATCCACACGTCCGATCGATTACACTCTATCGAGTAAACTGAACTAATTCTTTTTATCGAGCTCGGTACGAAATGATACATTAGGTATTACTCTTCTCTTTCACACACATGTTGCGGCGCTTGTGATAGATTACTTAACTATCAATCATAATTGCAATTGATTTTAACTATTAAATTATTCAGTACCATTTCATTTCTATTTTCTTTTACAAAATAAAAGATAACGATGAAATTTTGTTTATAATTGTGTGAGTACCCAATTAGGTACGTTTACTAATTTTATTAAAAATGACAACTATAACTTCTAAATTCCATATGAAGACATCGTGTAGTCGTTGGGAATGTCGTAACGGTTTAATGATCTGTCGAATGGTTAAATTTGGCCAAATTTTTTGGTTAAAGAGGCCAATTTGGCCTTCCCCTCCAAGTGATCACAAAACGGCACACTATTCGATATGTCGACGCAGAGGATTCCGATGTTAGCCGAGGCAGCAAGAGGAGTACCTTTAAACGGAGGAGATACGGGGTTTTTTGTAGCAGTTAGCGCGCAAACTTGTGTCTTCTGGGGATTGAATTAGACTAGATTTAGTCGCCCCCAATCCGAGATCTAAGCAAAGACCGTCGGGAGCGTTACAAAAATACCCGTATATATGCATCTATATTTTGCATCTATATGATTACTAGCCAGAGATTAAGAATCGCTGGGCTAAGTTGTAAATGTTATAAGGTACCTGGTAGCAGGTTCAGTGTCTGGTGTAGCGCTGTCAGAAGCGGTGGAGGCCCGCCTCTGCTTCCGCTTGGGTGTAGACGTGCTCACTACTGAAGTTACACTTTCCGCTTCAGGTTTCTAAACATCAAACATGCAAATTAAGTAGATTTCAGTAAAAAGATAGTATGAAGGTAATCCCAGCCATTATTTGTGTTAAAATACATAAATAAATAAATAATTTGTTTGCCACAAATCTTTTAATGATTAAATTGAACTCTGGTTTCTAGTTACTAGTACTAGTTGTAATAACTGTATCTTAGACCAACCAGTGTCTTCCCCTATTAGTGGTACAATAACAATAGATTCTCGGGACTTAGAAATAATTAGGATTAGTTAACAATTAACTAACATGCAGTAAACGAAAATCAAGGAATGAAAAAAGAGCGTCTTAGTGAAATCTAACATATATCTACATATGTATCTATACATATACTTATATATACATTACATATAATATTACACACAGACATATAATATATATATATATATATATATATATATATATATATATATATATATATATATATTATTATGGTGGGTGGACCATGGAAGGCCATGCTTCCTCGAAGGCCAATTTGTTGCCATGTGATGACAAATTCCTTCTACTTACACAAAGACCCATCGAATTGAAAATCACAGACGCGGCGGCGAATCGCTCGCGCTACTATTTTGACAGTACGGTCTGAATTGATATCGGGAATCGACGACGTTAAAATAAGGTGGGTGTATCATGGAAGGCCACTAACAAATAAACAGTTATTATTACGTATTACTGATACATAAACTTAATGTATGTAAGTAGGATGGTGTTAAAATGGTTAAATTTTCAGCTTCTTCATAATTTAGTATTAGCAAGTACTTAGTTATTACCGATTTTAAAGAATATTGAATTAGTTAAATTCTTAAAGAAGCTTGGTTGACTCCAATCTCATTCAATGATTTATAAAAAATTAGATGTGGCATTTGGATATGCCATGTATGACACAAGACTTCGGAATTTTTTAAACAATTTATTAAAACAGAAAAGTAGAAAGTATTATAATTGCTTTTAATGTTAATTAATATTTCATTGATGCCAGCGGGGATCGCACCCGGTTTGCGAGCGTACTGTGAAATTTAACGCTAGAGCTACCCATCTGAGCTACCGGGGCTCTTCTGAGCTACCGGGGCTCTTCTGAGCCACCACGGCTCTCATCGTTGAAACGAATACACCTTTTTATTCTGTATGTTTTTCTGTTGTTCTGTTTTCTATAGAATAGGGTGACAAACGAGCACACAGTCTACCTGATTGTAAGTAGTTGCTACGGCCTATAGATATCTTCATCTATCCTCGATTACAAATCAAAATACAGATCCGTTGTCACCCGTGAGGACTAAGATGGAATTCCTCATTTCCAGTAAAAACCGTCTCCGGTTCTCTAAACTCACCATACGAAACACAGCCAGCATTAAGCTAATATTTCACGCTGGTATTCTGTGAGAGCGCGGTCCGTCCCCGGTCCAGCCGACCCATTCGTGCTACAACTATACTACTAATATAACTACAGCATGGCTCTACCACGTATAAAAAATGTTTTAATGAACTACATGAACATGATGCACAAAAAAGTGCTAAATCGGACTTTAATTGTGGCATATTTTTGGAGCATAAGAAGTGGGTTCTTTAAACATATATATCCATAATATTTTTAAAGAACAAGATAGACCACATACATAACCTTCGGTAAATTGTACAGAAACCGAAGAGCAAAATCTACGACTTTTCCTTGCGTATGTTGACTATGAGAAAGCCTTTGATTCCGTTGAAATTTGGGCGGTGCTAAAATCTCTTCAGCGGCGCCAAGTTGACTAGTGCCAAGGTGACTAGTATGTATATCGAAGTATTGAAGTCTTTGTACAGTAGGGCTACGATGGCTATCTGAGTACAGAACCAGAGTACAAAACCTATCCAACTACAGAGAGGTGTAAGAAAGAGTGACGTTATATCCCGAAACTTCACCGCTGCATTGGAAGACGTTTTCAAGCTACTGGACTGGAAAGGATACGGTATTAACATCAATGGCGGCGATAACATCACTCACCTTTAATTTGCTGTCGATATAGTCTTTATTACAGGATCGCTGGAGGACTTAAGCACTATGCTCAATGATCTCAGTAGTGTATTCCAACGGATAGGCCTTAAGACGAACATAGTAAGTTAAAGTTGTAAAGTTACAACCTATATACGTCCCACTGCTAGGCACAGGCCTCCCCTCATTTCTGAGAGGGTTTTAGGGCAAGGAAGTGTCCGCCGCGCTGCCCCAATGCGTGTTGGCGAACTTCACATGTCTTCGAAATATTTTTTTTCTTATTCCTCATACATGCAGATTTCCTCACAATGTTTTCCTTCACCGCCGAGCACGTGGTAAATCAGCACTTAAAATTGCAGTTAACAATTTCATTGGTGCCGGTGGGGATTTAACCCGGGTTACTCGCGTTCTGTTATATTTACAGCGAGCGTTAACCATCTGAGCTACCACGGCTCAGATGAAAGTAAAAGGTTCTCGAGTGGCAGCCTCGTATCGGTAGGCGTAGTGTAGGGCGACCTCCCACTAGATGGAGTGACGACCTTGTAAGACATGCAGGAAGACGATGGATGCAGGTGGCTTAGTACCGTGGTTTGCAACATTTATTGGGGAGACCTATATTCAGCAGTGGATTTCAGCCTTTCTGTAATGATGATGATGATGATGAACCGGCCAAATTTGCGGAGAAGAAACCGGCCAAATTTCCTTTTTACTTTTTTAATTCAAAATTAGTGGTAATTGCGTTATTTTAACTGATTTTACTGAGAACGCACACATTCCTTAGGGCCGATATCAGTAGGCATAAACGTGTTTGCCCATAAATCACGTTCAATTTGGGATAATTTCAAATAAAAGTAGAAGGCTTAATTACTCGTATTTTAAAAAGAGGAATAAAATTTTATTACTATTTATATATTTGACCTTAAGTTTAAAATGAGGATACTCTTTGAAAAATAATAGTAGTAGTAACATGAAAGTAATAGTAGGTAAACATGAAATTATCAATTGTATTAGCATGTAGGTGTTACTTATAATAATATGTAATAAATACAAAATTAAGACGGGAAATCCGTAGTCTATTAACTAAATCAAATAATTGTTATACGTGGTAGAGCCAAGATGCATCTATATTAGTTGTTGCACGAAAGGGTCGGCTCGACCGAGGTAAGACCACGCTTTCACAGAATATCAGCGTAGAATAGCAGATTAAGGCTGCCGTGTTTCGTATGGTGAGTGTAGAGAACCGGAGACCCTTTTTACTGGAAACGAGGCATTCCATCATTAGTCCTCAAGAGTGACAATGCATCTACATTTTGAGGATAAATGTAGATGTCTATGGGCCACAACGTCCACATACCATCAGGTGGATTGCGTGCCCGTTTGTCACCCTTATTCTATATAAAAATTATGTCAAATTTATTTTATTGGAATAGCTAAATCAGCAAAATCGCTTAGCGAGTTATAGAGGTCAAATCTCAGAGAATCTCTGCATGTTGTAATTCCTAAAAAAAACCATATCCACAGTTGAAGCTAGGTGATTGACATAGAAATGGATCAAATATGTTGGTCATATACCTAGAATTGACAGGTGGGAGAGAAAGGTTTTCAGTAGGTTGGTGGGATTGGTAGCGCAATGTGGGGCAATTCCCACTAGATGCAACCCCTGGTGAAACTTGCAATAAGTGAATGGATGCAGGTTGCTTAGGGCCAGGGCTTAGGGCTACAGCAGTGTCCAGCAGAAGACTGAAAGTCTCCGTTGAGATAATTATATTCATGACCAAGACTAGAACCATTCATGGTTCGCAATGTGTGTTTGTGTACACTTTAAAAGCAACGTGATTAGTAAAAAACTGACCTTGCTATCAGTGGAAGTCCTCCTGCCCTGAGGCGTGTGTAACGCTTCACAAGCGCGGTTAAAAGAAGCCCGTCGACCGCGCAACGGACTGGCTTCCACAGAGGAACCAAATTCAGGTGTTGCAGCTGTTACATTAATAAGAGGATATTTAAAATAATAAACATAATACATAAACACTCACGCCTGTCACCCAGAGGGGTAGGCAGAGACTACAGACTTCCATTTGCCACGATCCTTACACGACTCCTTCACATCATATACCTACGCATACATGCTCGTCGGTTAAGGGTACTCCTAATTTGGCCCATTTTCAATAAATCGCCAATTTGGTCAATAAATTTTCGCCTAGAACGTCCCTTTCCAGCTCTGCCATACACTTCTGCAAAATAAATTTTCTTTGTCACTCTTTCCTCATTCATTCTTTCCACATGACCAAACCACCGAAGCATTCCTTTCTTAATCCTGGTCACAACATCATCTTGCAAACCACACTCTTCTCTTATCACACAATTTCTCACCCTGTCATTCAGATTCAGCCCTAACATACTCCTTAGCGACCGCATTTCTACTGCGTTTATTCTACTCTCGTGCTTCTTCTGCCACACCCAACTTTCACTACCATACGTTAAAGTAGGGACCAACACAGCATTGTGAATTGCCATACCTGCCTTTTTCGACACATTTTGACTCTTCACAATATAATAATAAACATCCAAGTGGTTTAAGTTACGTAATGTATGAAAGGTGGCAATGAAGGAGACGTGTTGTTGTTACCAAAACTTCAGTTATACTGCTTAACTATTCTACCTTAACACTAATATATATTCGCGTGGGGGCTACACTACACTACAGTAACATTTCACATATTAAAGAGTTGCTAAATAAAGTCAAATTCAAGTAGTGGCCATGCTTGTCTCCCCTCAATATATTTTTTCAAGAAATTGTTCATAACAAATGCGAGCACCCTATGAGAAAAATTTAATAAATAAAAAATTGTGTCACGTAAATGTCTGGCCTTATAACTGTAAAAATATGTTTATTAATTACTATCTTTCCCCCCGACTTCACCTGTGTGATAATAACAATTGTTTTTGTTAATTAAATATTTAAACCTTAAAGTATGAACATATATTTAAAAAATAAACTTAACAAAAAGTAAAAGCAGACTTCAAAGAACTATTCGAATTAAAAATAATCCATAAAACAGTTTCAAAAATCAGTGATACGACATAATGTATAGAGTAATTAAAGCCCCGATTTCAGAAGTTGCTATGCGAATATAATTTTTTTTATGGTATAAGGGTGACAAACCAGCACACAGTCCACCTGACGATAAGTGGTTACTGTGGCCCATAGACATCTACATATATATTTGATTACGAATCAAAATGCAGATGCGTTGTCACCCGTGAGGACTAAGATGGAATGCCACGTCTACAGTAAAAAGGGTCTACGATCTCTACAGTCACCATACGAAACACAGCAACATTAAGCAGCTATTTGACGCTGGTATTCTGTGAGAGCGTGGTCCTTCCCCGTTCGAGCTGACCCATTCGAGCGACAACCGTAATATAGCTGCAGCGTAACGCTTCCATTACTAATTTTTATTGTTCTCTAAAGGCAACTTTAACTTTTTATTTTGCAGTTTTAGAGCAGTTTAATTTTCGACTTTATTACTAAGGAATATCATAAATTGAAGGTAACAACCAATAATATCCTTCGGAGCGAATTTCGGTCACGTTGGCCAGTCTGAACGGGCCTAGCCATCTGCGCGGGACAATATTACAGCGCACAAGTGTGTACAAGCACAAGAGCGCTCTCTTCTCTCACACTTATATACTGATGGGACGGCGATCAGAAGTGACCGGAGTGAGATCATGCGCATGACCAACGGCTTTACGGTGCTTTCCGAAGGCACGAACATGAAACAACGCTAACTTTGACTCGAACCCGGGCCTCATGATCAGTCAAGTCACAACTACCAGACCAACGAGACAGTCATGGTAAAAACTAGAATTTTACAAACTTCATCCCCTACTTTCTTACACTTAGGCGTTGAATTCTTTGTCTAAATTATTAGTTATTTTTTGAAGTCGGATAATTAATGATTATATGAATAGAATAATAACCTAATTTATTTTACACAAAATGTTTTGTCAACCTTTGTGTATTTCCTTGGGACAGCGTAAAACACGGGGAATTGAAGCTAAAACAAGTTACTTTTCGATTTATATATTGAAAAAAGAAAAAGAGAGATTTTCGTTAAATAAGGAAGCCTTATGCTTACCTATATCCGCGGATATTCTTCTAGTAACCTTTTTTGGATTTTGTATTGTTCTTGACTCTGAAGCCGCACGACCCAATCGTGCTGAAATAATATTTTTATATTATATCGTTTTTTATATGAACGGCGGTGTTTTGAATATTACACACTAGCAATGTCATTAGTTGATCTAATAACATATGACATTAAATTAATCTTAATTACTTATATTTGCGTAATCATCTAATAAAGACAACACTTCTTACATTATTCATCCCTGTCATTTATATTTTTAACAGACATACATATTCATTGTTTTGTATGTACTATTTATATATGTGTGTATAGGTTATATTTGTAAAATGTAAATATTACGTAATTAATTATCATTTTTATTTTGTTTTTATTCTATATTGCTACATCTACGAGTACGTCAAATTCTCACCACTCCATGAGTTGACTGGTAGAGAACACCTCAAGGCATTAAGTCTGCCCGTTGTATTCTTTTGATTTAAGGAATGCAATAAATAACAAATAAATAAATAAATAAAATCTATAGAAGTGACTAACGCGGGAGTGAGCACAAACACTAAGTAAAGTTTTGTCGTCACCGAATGAACGGTATGGCTGCGCATAAAATACGAACAAACAAATAAACATAAATTTTTATAAATTAAGAATAAGAATAATAGCTATAAACGAGCACTCAGTCCACCTATGGGCCACAGCAACCACTTACCTTATTTTATAAAAAAAAAAATGATTTTTTCCAGACAAACTGCGTAGTTGCAAAGATATTTAAAATATATTGTAGGGTTGAGGTATTTTAATTCTCAACTGTTCCTAATTTTTTCAGGTTTTTAATATAGAAAGTAAGGGCCATGTTATTGGTAAATGGCTATGCTGTAGCCCTGTATATATATAAAAAATATCCTCCTTTGAAGAATCTAAGGTCTATGTTCAGCAGTGGGCTTTGGTAAGCTGTAATAATGATACTTAATGATCATAAATATTATATGACTCTATTCTTTGATGGCACGCGTTATATGCCCCATTTACATTCAGCCCTGTTGGGCAAGGAAGTGAGCAGGGCAGTGAGCAGGGCAGTATGTAAACAGGCTACTCGCGCTGACACTGCCGCTGCCGCTGCCACTGCCCGACGATCCCTCAATATGTCGGTTTTTCGTACGGAAGTCAAAGGACGGGCAGCGCGAGCGGCAGTGAGTGTTCACATTCAGCTCCATCGCCATCTCACTTCGCGCCAAGCGCCTGGATGAACGGACGTGCGTGCCGTCTTGTTATTAAATAAGTACGATCTACCAAAATGCCTTTCGAGTGGAATAATGAAAATACAATAAAGTTTTTAGAACTGCTGGAATCAGAAAAAAACTATGGGATTTCAACGATAAAAACCTCAATTCATCATCTACGAATACGAACTTTCTTTTTGAGATAACATTGTACCTATGTACATAATTAATTATAAATTAGTCAAATTGATTATTTTAATATAATATTTAGTTTAAGGAATTAATGAACATTGACATTTTATTTCTAAAAACGATTAGTAACTCATATTGATTATTTATTTATTAAAATGTAAAATAAGTTAAATGGTAATATTTGCATAACAGCCTGAGATTTTTAATTTATAATTTTATTGTAATTAAAATTATGAATTAATTTATACTGTAGTGTAATTATTAAAATAATAATTGCTTAACTAATCTCATATAATATTTAATATTATTTATGTAACAATAATGTAATAATTCAATTAATAATTTATGAACAATTTATTGTATAAGAATTCAAATAGAGTGGATCTGTATTTCATTAATAAATAATATTTTAATTCAAAAAGAATGTTTGCACCTAACTTTTAAGCAATGCAATAATTTTAAAATATAACATTGGGTTTGTGTAATTAGCTGTATTTCATATCATTTTTGCATGTCAATTGTGGCAAAACATGTTCCAGGTCATTGATCATAATAATTTAAAAAGATATCAAGTTCTTTTGAACTTGATATCTTTTTAAATTATTAACATAATTTTGTATTGCAAGAAGACACAGCGCGGACGCTGTAATTATTTCGACGTCTGCCATAGTCGAAAGCCGAAAGCGATGTGAGTGGTAGGGCAGAGTGTGAATACACACTTCCCGCGATCCTGCTACGGCAGTATTTAGAGAAGTATTGCCGGCAGCGCGAGGAGCAGTGGCAGGGGCTGAATGTAAATGAGGCTATAGTTTATGTCATAAATATTTTAAGGCTCTCGTTTTTTATTTCGGGAGCTGGCCACGACATACGCGACAGCGCAAGCCGACGGCGTCCGCAATCCGACCGGGTTGTCACATTAACAGCCATGACGACACAACGTCTAAGTATATATATATATATATAATATATATATATATATATATATTTATATTTTCCTCAATTAAGATTTCAAAATGCACATTTGTTGTCAGCCCTACGGACTAAAATGTAATGCGTCATTATAAATATGTTTCATTCATCATATTTGCTGAGGAAATTTCATTGATTGTCAAATTAAAAAAAAATTACAGTGATAATGGTCTTTGGTTCTTGTTACTCGCAATACACACTAATATACAGCAATATTAAGCTGCTATTTAGCTTCTATATTGTTTGAGACTATTATTGTTTGAGAGAAATTTTGTTGCTTTACAATTAATTTAATATGTAATGGTGTATGAGGGCATACATGGAAGAAATCTACTACAATAAGCATGCAAGGCATTTACTTACGTCGGGATCTATTGAGTGGTTCCGATGCTATGGACACTGGCGAAGCACGTTGGAACTCGTCGGCGTCGGGTTGCCCTAGCGTCGGTTAGTAGTAACAGTTAGGAAATAAGTAAGGGTTTTGGTGGAATTCAGTTGAGCGATTTTCTATATGGCCAAAATATAAATTATAATATTATTCTAAAGCAGAACATTTTAAATGACATTTCATGATGGCCTTCAAATTAGCCAATAATATTATAGTACATATTAGGATTAGTATAAATAGTTTAAAGAATAGACATTAATAGTACGAAAAACTGCTCAACTAAATTCCTGCGCGACACAGTGGTAAATATCTACAGCTGCTTCAAGCGTTTTGTGCGAATGCTAAAAAATAAGAATATTTACTGAATAGATAAACAGAAAAAAGTGCCAGGCGGAAACAATAACGACCGCTTTTTTCGTTAGAAAACATTCGAAATTCTTGCGTTAAAGAAAGTGATTATACTAAAATTATTTAATTAAATACAATAATCTTGACTATTAATGAAGTCGTATTCCATTAATTTGAGGCCTTTATTGGATAATAATTATATTGGATTACATTTACAAACAAGACGAGCTTAAAACAAACTACACGAACAATAACTAGAAAAACAACCTCCGAAGGCTGCTCACAATTACTACTTGAGAGTGACGCATATGCCTCACAGAAAATAGAAATATTAATTTGTCATGCTCGAAGCGGAACACATATGCAAAAAAAAATTATCACCTATCAGAAGTTGGTGTCTCTACAGTCCTATAAATCGGTCGGATAGCTATTCTTGACATGACATGACACAATAATTTTTCAACCAAATGATTTTATTAGTCAGATAGTTATTCAAGACATTATTTATATATATGAGGATTGAAAAATGGGTCTTTAAAGCATCAAATAATGTATAATATTGGCTATTAAAATTAAAGTACATATATAACATATATAAAAAGAATAACACGCCTGTCTCCTTCTCACGAACTTGTAAACTAAACAACCGGCGTATTGTGGTGAAGCAAAGGTAACAAAACAATTTAATATAAAAGTTTTTAATAAGGAGTGTAGAGGTAAGTAGTACAGACTGTGTATTAAAGCCTCCGTAGAAAACCGTTAAATAAGGGTAGCGCCACTATAGCTCTTATAAAAAAGTGAAATCACGAAAAATATACGTTTATTTAATATGGAGACATAATATTATACACAAAATTGTTTGTGTTGCTAGGATAACATCATAATAAATTATAGCTTTAATTTTCGAGACGCGGTTAACATAGTAATGTTTAAATTTCAATTTAAATAATGTGACAGTTTCCAATTTTGTTAAACTATTAATTTTTTTATATTAAAATAGGATAAAATATTGCTGTTTCATTTTGGACATAATCGGAATATCATTATGCGTAAGTAATAAATATAAGCGATAAGATGTTGTTGCAATCAATTAATTTTTTATTAATTTTTTTTAAACAAAAACAGAGGCAAAATTCGTAGTACGTTAAAATTCAAGTATCACATGAAACATATCAAAATATGTGGACACCTTGTAGGTAACTTAAAACAATACAGAAAAGGATAGTATTATACATTTAGAGTATATATAGCAAAAGAGGTTATGTAAGGAAGACGACCATTCTATTTAATAATAAAATAATCTGGGGGAAAAGGCAAAACCCTTGATAGTTAAGGGATTTTACTCCTTGTTCATCAGTTTTACTATGGTTTTCACTAGCATTAGAAATTAAAGCAACTCTTATAGGTAGATTCTGAAAAATAAAGATCACAGCATACCTTTAAAGTCTTCCTTGTCCAATAGCTGTACACGGTCTACCGTGTGGGTCTCTGAGTTGTCGTCTTCGTCGACGGAGGCCTCGGATTTGGAAGCGGCACTGGCCCGACGACTGCGTGGTGTTGCCGGTTGTAGCCAGGACTCCAACATTGATTTTTGATGGCGGGTTAGTCTGAAAGATTTAAATTTAGAAGGCCTTTAGAAGAATACAGATAACAGTACTGTAAGAGTACTGATAATACTTTTGCGTTTTGAAATTCAGTATGTAAGAAACCTTAACTTAAACCTAACCTATGAGAAATTGACAAAATCATCAGTTTTAGTGGATTGAGGCTATATGTATTTTTTATGAAACAGAAACTTTTTTATCTAATATAGATTATAAATAATACTTATTGAAACTCACTTTTTTTTAAATTTACCACTGGTCTGGAAAAAAACTGGTTTGTCCTGGGAAGAACCAGCAAGAAACCCAGCGGGACTATTTAATAAAAACAGCTTACAATCCTGTATGTTACAATTAAGAACACAAAACAAATTAGAAATAGCTTGGTAGCGATCACCCTTCCCAGGGGTTATTATCATCCATAAATTCCTAAATATACATAAACAACTGTAACACCAGAGGAATTGTAGATGCATTGTAGACTTTTTAAAAAGAGTAAGCTCGTTTCCCTAAACATTATCTTCTTGATCTTACGGCTGATAAACGGGAAATGAAGCTGCAGTCTTCATCAGATATGACAGCATATAGCCAACTGAACAGAAAGATCTCCCAAATGCGTGCGGGGAGACTTATGCTACTTCAATACAGCCTGTATTGAAGAAATTACTGTCGAAGTTGAAGACCGACTGTGGCTGCTGATTGTATGAGGAAGATCAAGGTCGCTCAGCGAGCTCTAAATTACTCTGTATGATATATTTTGTATTAGCTATTCACAATAAAACCGGCGTAACCGACATAGCTCAACAGATCGGGTATCTCAAATAGCAATGGGCCGGCCATATAGCTCGAAGAATATACAACAGATAGAAAAGAAAGGTTCCCGAGTGACAGCCTCGTACTCCCACCGCCCACTAGATGGAGTGACGACCTGGTAAGCGATGCAGGAAGTCGATGGATGGGTTACGCCCGGGAATCGGCATTCTTTGGGGATTACTTATGCTCAACAGTGGAATTTTAAACTAGAATTACTTGAAAAAGGTGACTATTAGTCACAAGTGAAATATTAAGCACAATTTTACAATGTTCGTTCTTGAAAACAAAACAAATCTCAAAACATCATTTATCTTTATATAAAAATCAATTATTGTCCGTTAGTCTCGCTAAACCTCAAAAAGGGCTCGATCGATTTTAGATGAAATTTTTTGCGTATGTTTGATTGGGTCTGTAGATGGTTTAGATTCACATTTGGACCCGATACGTGGCGCTGTTGTCGAGATCTAAAAATCACCAGTTCGAAGCCGGAGCGAATCGCTAGTTTGGACATAAAATTTAAAGAAATAACCTACAAACATTTGAAGAAAAAAATTCTGAAAATTAAAAAAACATACCGTCTATTTGTGGAATATTGATTTATTATTTCTTCATTATCTTCTGCTTTAAGACCTGAATCTTCTACCGTTACTTCAGGTATAACTGCTAAATCTGTTTTTGTGCTTAAAATAGATTTTCTTCCCTTTCTTGCTAGGGGCTTAACATCTCCTGTATCTTCACTGGCTATGCTCTTGTTAGATTTAACGGAGCTTTCAGAGGCAACACTTGCGTTATCATCTATGTTCTTACTTCTAGAACGAGTAGAACGTCTTCTTGGTGTCAAAGATTCATCAAGTGAAACAGTCTCTATTTCTTCACCTTTCTCAGCTAGTTCTTTAGATGCGCGTCGTGTTAGTATTTTCCTTACTTCAGTATTAGGAGTTTTAGATCGTGTTCTAGATGACGGAGTTGTAGCTTCTAGTGCTTGATTTTCTGGAGTTTTCTGTTCAGATTCTGTAGTAGACTTATTGGACGAAGTGGATTGAGTCCGTTTTCGGGCGACTGGAGTCTTCGGTTCGGTTGTTTTTACTGTATCAGTTTTAGCAACTTCGATTTCCTTTGTAGTACTAACAGAAGTTTTTGGTTCAGATTCATTAGTAGACTTATTAGACGAAGTAGACTGAGTTCGTTTACGAGTGAGTGGAGTCTTTGGTTCAGTAGTTTTTACTTCAGTAATTTTAGGAATTTCTATTTCTTTTGAAGAATTGTCTGAAGTTGATTTAGTTCGTTTCCTTGACACCTTATTTGTTTTTGTTTCACTGTTAATGGTTTCTTCTTCAGTTTTACTTTCAGATTTTTGTTCTTCGATAGTTTGCGCTTTTTGGGGTTCATTTCTTTCAGGTTTCTGTTCTCTAATTTTTGTATCTACTGTATGTGAATAAGTATCTAATTGTTTAGAATCAACGACGTCCATAGAAATTGGTACATTTTCATTTTTTACTTCGTCAGAAGAAATGACTTCCTCGAACATAACTTCCACTTGTACTACTGCAGGCACTGTGATTAAAAAAAGACGTTTGTGGTAAAATATTATAAAATAGTAAACCACAGTTATTGGGCTTATTGGATAACCATAAGACAACGATATTTTAAAAATGTTTTTTACATTAATCATAGTCTAATCTCAACTTTTATCATACAACGAAATAGAACATTAATAATATTGTTTTACATATAAATTTCCAAAATGTTGGTATTAAAATCAAATTTTAAAAATATTTGGGACAGACTGACTCTTTCGCTGACAGACTATCACATGTGATACCAGAATGACGTTTGGGCAAGGGCGCGCTCTGTACTACAACCGCATGTGACTAGACTTTTTTAGTGTTGGACTATTATTTATTACATGTGCACATTTTGTTTATTAAATTGCATTATGAAATTTAATGGCAATTCAGATTGGAATAGTCAGAGTGGAAGTCTTCAGCTGCTATAAAAATATCCCGTTGTGCCTAACAGCACTGATAACTTTCGATCGTAACTAGATCGTGTTTCTCGATTCGAATTGGTTCAGGAGTAAGTTTTTGAAAATAGAATCGTAACATTTTCAGGTTAAATTGAAAACTGAATCGAAGTCTAAACCAATTTCGTAAGTAACTGCTGGGAAATCAAGAAGACGCAGCACAGTAAAACTTATGCAGGTATAGTCGCTATAGCAAACTAGGGATCGGGGTAGACAAATTTCTAGACAACGCAATACTAATCAGAACATTTACTAACCAATCATCAAAAAATAAAAAATAATGAAAAAAGTCAACATCTTAACTGAATAGAAATGCTATTTATTGGTTGCTTGCGTCTGAGAGTCATATTAAAAGTGCTCCGAGCTTCTGGCGCTAATTGATTTTAGGTATTTTATGCGCTATGTGTTATTGCACTGCTATGCGCCATATTCGATACACAGTGCGTCGCTCTAATAGAGATTTTAAATAAAGTGAATTACAATAAAATTCTTCGTTACGTTTTTAAAACTGTACGGAAGTGCAAGCGACAGGGTAAGGCACGGGTCAACGCACAGGAAACGTGGCGGCTTTAGAATGGGCAGAACGCGCGCGTTTATAGGTGTTTCCCTCGTATTATTAAAATAAATACACACTTTGAAAATGTAAAGATAAACCTATACAAGGTTATTGTTGAAGAATATGAAGTTTACCTATGACTTTGTAGGCTTTATTAAAATAAAATTTAATTCTAGTGGTTGCCGCCGGTGGCGTCGCTCTCTCGAACATCGCGTCAATTAAAATGTCCATTAAATATTTTGTCTTATGTATAATATTACTTTTAATTAATAAATACTTAGTTTCTCGTAGTTTTTTGGGTGTATAATTCATTTACACAGTTATAGAAAACATGTATTTTGTTATTATCTAAAAACTAACGACCTTCCGCGAAGTATTTACGCTGTACTAATGATGATTTATTTTATTTTTTAGAGGTTACTTTGGATTTCTTTTCTAACGAGGAAACTGCAGTAATCGTGTTTCTAGTGTTTATGATTTATAAAGTGAATCCTTAAATATCTTACATATTAATTGCATAATATTTTAAATAATAACGATGCAGCAAGGGACCAACCGAAAGCAATCAGTTCGCAATAACGTAACGCTCCCTTGGTACGCCCTTAAATGAAATAGAATGTATAGCTGATTGCTGCTTCATGTAACCGCCTATCTGTCATGCGAGATATTAATATTTTGGCAGAACTTTAACTCGCTTCGAATTGTACTTTAGCCGTAGCCTCCGCCGCTCTTAATTACTTTACAATATTGTAAACTTACCCGTTTCCATATCTTGAACCACGGTACTGCTGGTTTTAACTTCTTCTTTATCCTTACTGTCGTCAGAATAGGTAAGATTAACATCTGAATCCATAGCAGAATTATCATCAGTTAGCAACGAAATATTGGCCTGGTTTAAAATATCTATTGATTGTTGTTCCTCTTGTTTAGGAGTTTCGAGGTTTTTCATTTCACTGTCGGTTTCAATTTGAACTTCAATAATTCTTTCTGTACTGTCTTCACTCCTTTTTTCTTGCTGTGGTTCTATTTCTTTTTCAACGCTTCTTTCGTGAGTCTTTTCAGCTTTTGTTTCTTTTTCTACTTGTACTTCAATAATTATTTCTTTTTGTGATTCCATATTATTGTTTTCTTTCTTATAATCATGTGTTGATTTTTGTATGTCTATCTGTTGCTTACTTGAATCAGACCCAGAGTCTGAATCGTTGATAGATATAATTTCATCGTCACTGTCCGCAACCGAATTCTGTAAATTAATTTACGTACTTCAGTACATTTACACAATTCTGTATTACCGTACTGTACCAAACTATCAACGTCCACACTTGAACGTACGCCTCTTCTCTGATTGCATCAAAACTGAACTTTTTGCTGAAGTTCCACGCCTGGCAGGCCGGTTGGCAATCACAACTTTTTATTTTTGAGTTGTTATTAGGAAGATGCTGCGGCATATCTCCTGGATTATTTACCTTTGTCGCCTCTTAACGACACGCACGGGACGATAACAGTTAAAAGTTCTTTAATACCCTTTTGCTGAATGTTTGATTAGTGGATTGGACACGGTGATTTTATTATTTCAGCGAAATATTAATAAAAGCTAATTGTAATATGAATTTTGATAATTAAGATGTTTTTTTAGATACTCACTTCCTGAGCCGAACTTTCTTCATCAGACGCTTCTTCAGTATCAATAGATTCTTCTTCTTCCACAGCTTCAACAATTTCTTCATCACTACTCCCCCCTCCATCTTCAGACATGTCCCCTTCGAGCTCGTTAATCTCTCGTTCTATCTCTACTATTTTCTCTTTTTCCTTCTGAATAACTCTAGCTGTATTTTCGTTATCGATTTTGTAATTCCATTTCTGTTCATCTTTCATTTCGATGTCACTGTCGCTTGTCATAAGGCTCGACACATCTTTAAGCTCTGATTTTTCTGCTTCTCCAGAGTTCTCTGCAATACTACTCTGATGGCTTTTGAGAACTGATCTATCAAAATCTGTCTCATTCAATGTTTTAAATTCAGCGAGCGTTTTTGGTATATTATCTCCAGTATTGTTCTGTTCTTTATCCTCTTCCTCAGCGGTACTGTCTGCAACGCTGCTATCGAAGCTTTTTAGGACTGATTTATTAAAATCAGTTTCGTTGACTGTAAATGCTGGTAATGATTTCATTTTAATATCATGGATACTTGTTTCTTGTAATTTAGATTTTTCTTCTTGAACTGATGACTCAGTTGGAGTGCTTTCGTAGCTATGCAAAACTGATTTCTCTATATAAATTTCGTTTACTGTTGTGAATGCTGGCAATGGTTTCAACTCCGCACTAGAATTCGACTCATCTATTCGAATACCTTTATCACTGATAGAAAAACTCTCTGAAGAACTATGTAGTACTGATTTATTCATTATAGGTGAAAACGTAACCTCCATTAAGCTTGTAGGTTTATCAGCTTTCTTAGGAGTACATTCTAAAACACTTTCGGATTTTTCCATAATTTCTCTAGTTTCGGATTCAGTTTTTTCTGCAACTTGTTTTGTTTTAGCTAAAATATTTGCCTCCAACACAAGTCTAGACAGTGTTTTTTGACCTCTGGCAGCATGATCTTTCTTAGGAGACATTAGCCTTTCTGGTGTTTTGGAACGGCTTCTAAAATAAAAGCGAAACATACAAATTAATGTTACATTCAGCAGAGTAGGTCTAAAATATGAATTTAAATGGTAAACATAAGCTGTTGTAGTGAACTTGAATGTGAATGTTTATTATTTACCATACCTCTTTTAATTAATAATAATCTAATCCTATCATTGGCGCATCATATATAACTATAAAATGCAACTGTAGCGTTAATATTTCTATGATGTTAATGGTAACTAATTTTAAAGAACATTTTCGTTATAAAGAGATATTGTCAAGTTGATTTGTTGAAGCTTTTAAATAAATACTTACCGTAAACTACGAGGGCTGCTTACAACTGGCTGTTCGGGGAGCTTTTCTACTTCGGGAGTGCGAGAGCGGCTCCTGAAATATTTGTTTGGGAATATAATTTAGTTTCTACTTCAGAGGAAGAGATTCAAATTTTAGTAGCAGCATGGTTGTACCATCGGAATAGGTTACATCATTGGAATAATATCGACAATTCCGAACACGTACACATTTTTTATAGAATAGGTGAGTGAGTGACAATTTACCTGATGCTGAATGTAGCTGGATGCTTTTTTTTATAGGATTGGGTGACAGACGAGACACAGTCCACCTAATGATAAGTGGTTGCTGTAACCCATAGACAATCTACATTTATCCTCGATTACGAATCAAAATGCAGATGCATTGTCACCCGTGAGGACTTAGGTGGAATGCCTCGTTTCCAGTAAAAAGGGTCTCCGATTCTCCACACTCACCATACGAAACACAGTAGCATTAAGTTACTATTTCACGCTGGTATTCTGTGATAGCGTGGTCCGTTCCCGGTCGAGCCGACCCATTCGTGCTACAGCTATACTACTAATATAACTGCAGCATGGCTCTACCACAGTTGCTGTCACTTATATATCTACATCTATTCTCGATTAAGAATTAAAATGGATATAACCACTGAGCACTAAGATGGAACGCCACATTCCCAGAAAATGAGTCTTTGGTTCTCTACAACCACCATACGAAGCACAGGAGCATTAAGTTGCTATTTTACGCTGAAATTCTATGATCCTTCCCCTGGCAAGCCATTCGTGTTCGGGAAAATATACAACGGTCATACTACTATTTATCAAAGACCACAAAACTTCTGAGCATTTAACAGGTTTTTACCTACGAACTTGCCGTTCTGCAATACTGGCCATTTCCAATCAAAATGATTTTTGTTTGGCTAAGAATTCTAATTTCAAAAACTTTTTTTAAAACTTGGGATTCTTTTATGAAAATTAGTCATTTGTTTATCAAGTAACATTAAGTTTTTGTAATTCGTGTAATTATGAAATATGAGTACCGCCGCGGCAGCAATGAGGCACAAGCGGCACGCAACATCAACGTTGTTTACAGAGCGAATACTACAAACGAACGCACCACCTGTTATTGGTTTGCCCGCTTCCATTCTGGAAATTTCGACCTGAAAATTGAACCCCGTGGTCGTCCGAAAACTGGTCGACAATGACGAATTAAAGGTGATTTTGATGATGATACTCAATCTACGGTTGAATTAGCAGCAGCTTTTGACGTTAGCATCAAAACAATAGTGGTCCGTTTTCGTCAAATTGGCAAGGTAGAAAAGCTTTATAAATGGGTGTAGAACTAGATGAGCGGTGCTTCTGCTACGCTCAACAGGCACACAAACGAAGGAATTTTGAACCGCATTGTTACCTGCGACAAAAATGGATTCTGTTTGAGAATCGCTAGCATTCAGCAAATTGTTTGGATACTGGTGTGATTCATCACAGCTTCTCACCAAAAGGGGATGAGCATTACTGCAGATGTTTACTATGAAGAGCTGAAAACAATGATGGAAGATCTCGCATGTCCCCAACCAGCTTTGGTAAATCGCTCGTCCTCGTTGCTCCTGCACGACAACGCGCGACCTCATACTGCACAACAGACGGTCTCTAAGTTACAAAAGTTGCAGTTGGAAGCTGTCAGTCATCCGCCGTACTCACCAGCCCTTGCGCCTATAGACTTCCAACTTTTTTTCAGAATACGGATAATTTTTTGGCGGGAAAAAATTCAATATTCGAGAGGCAGTACAAAATGCCTTTGAAGAATTTGATGCCTGTCGACCAGCTAATTTTCTTCAAGAAGGGCATCAATAAACTACGACTGCGTTGGCAAAGATGCATCGATTGCATGAGTGATTACTTTGATTAATATAAATAAAAATATATAGAAAAAACATTACGTTAACTATTTCATATATTTCCCTTCGTCGCGTTTTACATCTCCCATTGGGTAAGGTAAGCAAATTTTCTTTCTGTAAGTATAAAGAAATTGTTCAATAATTCAAATTTTACCTCAAGCTTCGCCGAGTAGGAGAAGATACAGGAGTTTCAGTGGTGGATGACTTCGTAGGCGATTCAGTTATCGCTTCTAATTTGGGTGACCCGACCACGCTTTTTATCAACTCGGGTGTGCGTGACCTGCTTCTGAAAATAAATATTGTAAGAAATTACTCTCGAAAATATTTAAATAAGGAAAATAATTCTTAGTAAGCAGTTAAAAGTAAATACTAGAATTTTTAACAGGATAGAGTAAAGGTAGAGTTATATTATAGTTGTAGCACAAATTGTTGAGCAGGACCGGAGAGGACCAAACTCTTAGAGAATACCAGTGTAAAATAGTAGTTAAATGCTGTAATTTTACACTGGTAATGCGTTTTGTATGGTGAGTGTAGAGAACGAGAGACCCCTTTTACTAGAATCGAGACATTCTATCTTAATCCATTAACCGTCCGATGAACAGTGTGCTCATTTGTCACCCTTATTCTATAAAAAAAAAAACAAGACAACAACTAAACAGCAGAAGTATGTAAAGCAACAGCAACACAAGCAGTATCTCGATTATATAATACACAAAATTTAAAACAATAACAGACCCATCGGTAATGGAAGCATATTCCTACTATAAAATCGTTAACATCATTGACGTTGTATTGGATCGGACCTCAAGGCCACCAGTGTATATATGTACTATAACTTTTGTTTTAAAGCTACACTCCAACAGTATAATTTTCTCCTGTATCGAGGAGGCCTTTTATATATAGCATATATAGCCTATAATAGCAAACACTTGTTGTAGATTTGAGCCCATGGCTCTGCAGCCCCGCAACCAAATGCTTAACCACTGCACTACCAAGCTATTATAATGTATTTTCCCATCCTTACTGTTACATTACATACTGGAATATTATAAAAGGCACGCGCTTACTTTATAATACTTTTATTCAAATGTTTTTATAAGGGGAAAAAATGTTAAAAAACCTAATCCTTTTGTTAAAAATCTATTTCTTATTTTTAACTAAATTAATTTATAATAAAGAAATTTAATATAAGTACCTGAGTTGTCTTGGTATACTGAGAGTAGTCTTCGTAGGATGTGGTTCACTTTCAACTTCCTGTTTCGGTTGTTCAGGTATGGGTGCTAAAGCTGAATGGGGACTCAGTTCAGGAGTGCGGGATCTGCTCCTATTGGTGGATACATGAATAATTTTAAAATGGCTTTTTTAATTAATTTATATTTAAATATAGTAGTTTATGTGTGTTGTTAGATAATATGTTAATCTTTTTTGAGCTTATTATAAAAATAAAAGCTCCGACTTCAGCTTTTATGTTTAAATCATTATATTATATTTAGTGTTCAAAGTAGGTTTTTCTTTTTTTTTAGTTTGATGGCTCCGTGGCGCAGTGACTTCGCAATTAGTTACGGTGCTGAAATTTGCGGGTTCGAATCCCGCACGAAACAAGTATTTGTATGGCCTCCAAATAGTCAGCACATTACAAGTCCACAGTTGATCATAACCCTTCCCCCATAGATTTCTTTATAGGAGAGGTATTTTGCAACCATAGTTTTTGTTTTTAATTATTATTGAGTTGTTATCAGAAAGATGCTTCTTTCCATCTCCTATTTCTGTTGCTCTTTATTGCCTCTTACAACATCCACGCGATTCACGTGATGAAATAAATTATATTAAAACAATTATAATCAGATTATCAATAGCCCTATCGTAGTGAATTATTTAAATTCAAGAAACACGAGTGCATAATTGGCAGGTTAAAACGAGTGTTTGCGCTTACACTCGTGGCTATTGTAGTACAATTATACTACATGGTAACTAGTTACTAATAGACTAAACTAGTAACTAATGTACTTGTCAATTCTAGACCACGACAACAGCTCCACCTACCGGTTCGAATTTTGAACCTAATCCATCCAGGGACCTCAAAACATACCTGGGCACTCAAACACATACAAAAGAATTCATAAGAATCGGTCGAGCCAATTTCGAATTTCAGCAAGGCTACGGAGAGCAATTGATTTTTATATATAGAACATAAATAGAAGATGTATTAATAATTAACATACCTAGTTACTCTACTTGCTCGCAACAATGTCACCGTAGGTGAATCCTGCCTTTCAGGTGTCACTGATCTACTCCTGAAACAAAAATGTTTTAATAGATGTAATTGCAGTCTATGGACAGCGGAAACCAACTTTGGATAAAATAGGCTACAGACACATTAGGAGTACCTTAGTTAACCCTGAATTATACTGATTTTCTTACTCTTTAGTTTGGAAATCGGTTTGCTGTCACTAGTGAAAAAAATTAGTGAAATATATATATATATATATAAAACGGTATCTATGGTAAAAGCAGTTCTCATGGCCTTTGATGGCAGTAAGTATAGTTTATTTCAAGTATGTCAGATATAAAATACCTACATAGGCATCTGGGAGCAGTGCTAAATCTCTTATCAAATCCTCTCTATAATTAGAGACACTCGCATTCAACAGTGGTCTGCTGAGACTTGTGATGAAATCGTTAATAACCTATGTCAAGTTACAGCTATATTATGGTTGTAGCATGTACGGGCCTGCTCGACCGGGGTAGGACTATACTCTCACAGAATACCAGCGTAAAATAGCGGATTAATGCTGCTATGTTTTGTATGGTGAATATAGAGAACCGGAGACACTTTTTACTGGAAACGAGGTTCCATCTTAGTCCTCAAATGTGATAACGCATATGCATTTTGATTCTTGATCAAGGATAAATGTAGATGTTTATAGGCCACAGCATCCACTTATCATCAGGTGGACCGTATCATAGTAAAAACAGAATAGTAGAATGCTTTCGCGCCGAGCGAGACTTAAACGTCTACTGTTGCAGGGTTCAAATTCAAATCGTTTATTACTTCATGTACATTAGCAGTTACAGTGACCATTATAGACCCTATCGGGCCTATAATGGTTGGCCCTGTTGTCCTGTCTTTTTGTTTAACATTTGACTCTCATTTAGTTTTATAAGTAGTAATAATATTTACAAACATAATACATACGGATACATATCTACGCATCATATTTGTTAGGCACTTATTTCTTTAGTTTACCTCTCATTGAATCAATGTTTGTCAAAAAAAAAATTCCAGCTTTAAATTATAACAAATGCCAAACAACTAAAATACGAGTAAATTAACACCGAGCATATGGTGTCAGCTTAGATTTAATTTGATCTGATGTGATATGATAATAATTAATGTACTTATGAGGTATAGATATAGTAATATAACCTATTAATAAAAAGCTAATTTACTTAAATAATCGCATATATTAATTTATTTCACAAAACGAGAAAATAAAACGGAAAAAAGACTGCTAGCAAAATTTTATTAAAAGTCAACGAAGTCTCAAACAAAGGTGATAGCGGAACGCGGCGGTGGGCGTCCACACCTCGGCCAGACCTTCCCGACTGAACAAGTGTCGTCGTGTGCGTGCGTGGCTCGTGCGTACGAGTCCGTACTGTCATGTCAGGCACGCACACATATTAGCAGCGTTCGGTACATTTCTTAGCAAATAGACTACTATTCTGTATTTACTATGACTATATGTTCGTTTGACATCCTTATTCTATAAAAAAAAAACTTACCTCACACTTATAGGTGTACTTTCACAGCTTATCTCTCTGATGCCCCTCCTTCCTTTCGGTGTTGCGGGCACCGGTCTGAGCTCACAGACGGACGAATTTATTTCTGTATATCTCTCCACGATATTGGTATCGTCAGTAGTTTTTATACCGGACAAACATTCTGTTTGTTTTTGTCGTTTCTCCCCGGAGTACCGCGGGTTTATCAACGTGACTGGAATGTCTGCGATGCTTTCTATAGACGCATTGGGGTCGTCCGACAAGCTGCTGTTGGCCGATATCGAAAGGGACCGTCTGAAATATGTATTATAATTATAATATGTGGTAGAGCCATACTGCAGTTATATTAGTAGTATAGTTGGAGCACGAATGGGTCGGCTCGATCGGGGAAGGTACACGATCTCACAGAATACCAATGTCAAATAATAGTTTAGTGCTGTTATGTTTCGTGTGGTGAGTGTAAAGAACCGGCGACCCTTTTTAATGGAAACGAGGCATTCCATCTTAGTCCTCACGGGTGACAACACATCTGCATTTTGTTCCGTAATTTATAAAAAAAAAATTAACAATGCTATAAACATCACCAATATTCCCCTTAACCACTCATGGTAAGCTTAAATTGGCTAATATTTCCAATATGGACCATCGATTTCAAAGCCCATTTTTTTTTGTAGATAGTACTCACTAAAAGAAAGCGTTTTGCAAAGTTTTAGGTTGCGGAAACTTACGGTTCATGAGATATATTTTTTTAAACTTTTCATACAAATTGGCAAATAACACGCAATTATATTAATATAAATTTGACAAATGATTGATGTCAAACGTCAATTAGTGTAGGGTTCCGAATATTTTGAAAGTATCGATACCTATTCGATACCAAGTATCGTATCAAAAGTATCAATACTACTTGGTATGGAGTACATTTCGTTAATTTTGGAGACGAAAAATTAGATGCATAGGAAGAGCTGATAAGTGCAATTATATATATATATATATATATATATATATATATATATATATATATATATATATATATAAAGTAGAATAAAGTTTATTTAAGTTCCACCTTAGTATTTGTATTTTATTGTTTGCAACTTGCTGTATTATCTAATTCTTACTACAATAAAGTGTTTACTTACTTATTTAATATCCAAAAAGTACCCAAAACCGAATTAGAGCACCCCACTATCCACGTGGTCTTGTCTGCCCTACCCCTAGAGTGTATATAAGAGCCCGGAGGTGCGGAGGGAGAGCAGTTCCCGCCCGCCGTAGGGAAAGGCACCGAGATCGCCTTAGCGGCTTCGGCTTTTGGTCGCCTTCGGCGAAAAGCCACAGCTGCTACGGCGAGCTCAGGTGCATGTGCTTTCCTACGCTAGGGCGGAGGGACTGCACATCCCGCAGCGCCGGAGCTGCCACGGAGCGCCGGAACACGACTTCCCCTTCAACCCCCCCCCCATCTCACTTCCCCGCTACTAACCCACCACACCACTTCCCTGCTACTAACCACACACCCCCCTCTCCTCCCATAAGCCCTCCCCTTTTTCTTTATTTAATCTAGTTAATTTTAACCCTCCCACATATCCGCCCTCCATTTCACCAGACATATGGTAACGAGAATAATAATAAATAATAAATTTTAACCATGAATATCACCAAAAACATGGGGTCCCGCAGGGTGGGGATTGCACAGGGGGTATCCATCGCCCCTCCCCCCTCCCATCCCTAAAACCTCATATATCGATGATCCATATTTGAAAGTTAGTCTCCAAAATTAACGACTCTACTCGACTACTCGATACCAAGTAGTATTGATACTTCTGATACGATACTTGAAGTAGTCGACTACGTATCGATACTTTCAAAATATTCGGAACCCTACACTAATTGACGTTTAACATCAATCATTTGTCAAATTTATTTTGTAATTGGTGCATAGATAAATAAATATGTAGAATTGGTGTAATTGCGTGTTATTTGCCAATTTGTATGAAAAGTTTAAAAAAATATATCTCATGAACCGTAAGTTTCCGCAACCTAAAACTTTGCAAAACGCTTTCTTTTAGTGAGTACTATCTACAAAAAAAATATGGGCTTTGAAATCGATGGTCCATATTGGAAATATTAACCCTTAAATTGCTTGTGTTAAGAGTGGTTCACGCCAGTAGTCGAATGGCGAATTCGAACCCACGACCCTTTTGGTTCGCGGTCCGCGCTCTGCCATTAGGCTACTGTCGCGTAATCAAGGATAGATGTAGATAACTATGAGTTACAGCAACCACTGACCATCAGGTGGACTGCCTGCTCGTTTGGCACCCTATTCAATAAAAAATATACTAATCGAATCACTCGAAAGTGGTTATGGTATAATGCCGTGAAATTTTCAATATAGCCAAACACTATTTTAAATCTGCAACCAAAATATGCTAGCCATATAGCTCCGCCTAGCTGAGCTAAAAACCGATGGTAGAGAAAGGTATATTTTTTATTAGCAATTTGAAGACTTGTAACCTCGTGCCGGTAATAGAACGACGACTGACCATAAGTGAGCAGGCCAAGAGTTTCAGGGAGCCTCAGCGCAGTTCCATGTAGTCTTTTATGGAGGCGTATGTTCAGCAGTGGACTTGTGGGAGACTGTAATGAAGATGATAATGTTAAGGAATTGTTAGTTTGTTTACAAAAACTCAACCCACCTGGCTCGCACAGAATCCTTGTAAGATTTTCTTGAATGAAGTTTGCTCTCAGTCGCCAGTTTCTTTGGTGGTGATTCCATGGAGTGAACTTCATTCTATAAACAATATCGATAGTTTATTATAATTTTAGGAGCGATGTACCTATTCCAAATATATATAAATTTGCTTTTTAGAAGAGACAAATATTTCTTAATTCTATAATAATGTACTGCTTGAATTAGATAATATGGTAATAATTGGTATCGTAGTTGATGGATGCAAGTGGCTCAGGACCGTGCTTTGTGGCATTCTTGGAGCGAAGGCTATATTAAGCAGTGTACTTGTGATGCGGTGTTAAGATGATGATGATGATTTCGCGACGGCAACATTTTCATCTGTGATATTTATGAAATGTAGAGACCATGAACTGCGTAATACGAAAATGTTATGCATTTTGGTGGCAAAGTGAAACTTTGATTTCATCAGTATTGATTAGGTTTTGCAACATGATCTGTGGCAGTCTTAGATGGAGACACCAGAGGTCATTATAATGAAGAATTGGTGCTTATTAGAAACATTGAAATCAGATGAATTCAAATTCAGATCATCCAGTATTTAAATTAACATATCAAGCCATTTTATTTACTGAAATCTCATTTTTCAATATACACAATAAATTCATTTGTTTGACTTCTTTTTTCAATCCACCTCCACTTTGCTGATAAAATTCCAGGAAAGAACAATATTGTTAAGAAATTTTACAGGTATCCGCTGATTGTCATTATTAGTATAAGCCTTACTGGTTATATTAGCAAAAATTACCAAATTTATAAAAAATAACCAATGAAATAGAAATAAAACCACAAGACAACTGCAAACACACTCCTTGATAATATAAAAACAGAGAACTTGACTGCAGTTAACTATTAGCAGAGAATAAATTATAGTACAAGAACAGAAGTATCACTCTATGATAGCAAACTTGCGACTTTAAACCTAGTTACAACGTTGCTAATGTTCATAATACTTTGCACGCCTCGGTAGCGACCTTCGTGAAATTAGCCTACCGATTAAGTCGTCGAAAAAAAAATTAATGCGGCGCGCGTATTAAATCAAAATGCAACTTACGTCCGCGTGCAAGTATCTGTATCACTTGAACTGTTACACGCCTTTGTGGAGGCAGCTCCTACTGTAGGGTTAGGTGTAAGAAAACAAATAGAATCCTTCGATATAAGTTGGTAGTAGAAATAGTCCCCTATAAATTTGATCTAGATCTAACCAGTAGTTTTGGGAGTTATCCTTTATAATGCGTATTTAATTGACTTCGACTACATTGATGAAATTCGGTTGTACAAAATTTTTTATTTCAACATTTGTCTGTTTCACACTTTTCGCCATTTACAAACATGCGACACGCGACGGCACTATTAATGTAAGAGTGGCAAAGAGAAGTGCTGCTATTTCTAATCTCTTTCTTTTATCGACTAAGTGTTTAACTCTTAACCAGTATATGCTGATCCTGTATTAGTAAGCAGTCAACTTATATGGAACATTTTTAAGGTCATTGGCATTATACTCGAAAAAATCGAAAACTGCGAAGCTGTCGTTACACATTTGTTATTTGATTAGCTGGGTAGCTAATCAAAAAAGAAATCTATAACTATGGAGTCAGTAAATAGGTGCCTAATTATCTACATCTACCTATAAATAATAATATCTTACCTTTGAGTGTCCTTAGGAACAACAAAGAATGATAAGTCGACATTCCTATTGTTATTTAAGCATCTGTATGCTATGCAGGAATTTTTGGCTTTTTGAGAGGCCATACTTTAATAAAACTCAAAAATAAATACCAGAAGTGCCTAAATACTTATAAGAGGATAATAATTTTTTGTTAACGTAAGACGCGCGTCAGCTCAAGCTCGCGTGTCAATCTCACTGAATTAAGCTCTTGTAGGCGACCGAGCGTCGTAGGTATATTTTCATGCCTAAGGCGCGGAGTGAGATAGGCCTGCTATTTCTATCTAACAAATATTTTTTACATAAAATGTTGCCAATAACATTCCACAGATGTAGACCAATCAACCGACAAATCTAAAACTGTTCAGTAGAAGTTTACAAATGGTAGTAATATCAGTAGAAGTTTAAAAATATATGAGAGCAGGCAAACGAGCATGCGGCTCACTTAGGTGAGTGACTACCGCCGCCCATGAACAACTGCAACACCAGGAGAATTGCAGATTCGTTGTCGGCTTTATAAAAGAGTTATAAAAACGAACGTACGAGTTATAATAATAAAAAATGATAATATTATGTACACTCGGAAAACAAAACAAGCTTCTAAGCTGTTTCTTAAATAAATTTTGTAAAACCTGTGTTTTATTCTATAATTTTACTTTAAAAAAGAAAAGTCCAGCTGGATTCCTTGCTGGTTCTTTCCGGGACAGAGATTTTTTCGGAAAAAAAATAACTCATTAAAAATTACTTGTAATCTATATTGAATAAAAAAATTACTCTATTCTATTCTTCTTTTGAACAGTGATATCGCTCAACTATATACCTCTGTTTCTTCTCTAGTCTTTGATGGTTCTCCTTCCTTTTCCGGCCGGTGTACCGGCACAGGCACTGGCACTGGTGGGGACGGGCTCGAACTAGACTCCGAGGCCGATGGGATTGTGAACCTTAGATGTCTGCGGAATATAACATACAAATTATATTTCTTTACTATACAAAAACAAACTGCATAATGGATAATAGCAATGTAGTGACGGGTATGACAATCCACATTTCATTTCGTAGCAGGCGTCTATGAAAAATGCCAGTGAGATAGGCCTCCATTAAACGATATTGTAACCATGTAACTTATGCGAAGTGGCGCAGCGTCAAAAGTGCGAAGTGATACTGCAATAGTAACCAAGCGTAGCGATTGTTCTATATGATAAGGGTGACAAGAGAGCACACAGTTCACCTGATGGCAAGTGGTTGCTGTGGCCCATAGATATCTACATCTACTCTCGTTTGCGAATCTAAATGCAGTTGCGCAGAAAAAAGGGCGAGAAAAGGAGGTGAGAAGGGGTAGTGGATGGGTGGGGTCGCTGCTAAGATGAAATATTCGTTTCCAATAAAAGTGGTCTCCGGTTCTCTACACTCTCCATACGAAACACAACAAAATTAAGCTGCTATTTCACGCTGGTATTCTGTGAGAGTGTGGTCCTTCCCCGGTTACAACTATACAATTAATATAGCTGCAGCATGGCTCTACCATGATTAATTTAATCTATCATGTTTAATGGAAAATCCTCTCTCCACATCAAGATAAGCAGTGGACTTTTATAGATATAGATTGACGAAGATCACATATGCCTTAACAAGTAAGCTGTTCACGACCAGCTTCTCCCAGCGTATGAAGATTACTTACTACTCAACTCCCTGTGGCCGGTCTGGGTATTTCACGCCTGGTATTAATACCAGATTGTTCTACTGTAGACATTCAAAGGGCACAATCTTCAAGGGAATAATAAGAGAAGAGTGTGGTTTGCAAGATGATGTTGTGACCAGGATTAAGAAAGGAATGCTTCGGTGGTTTGGTCATGTGGAAAGAATGAATGAGGAGGTGACAAAGAAAATTTATGTTACAGAAGTGAATGGCAGAGTCGGAAAGGGACGTCCTAGGCGAAAATTTATCGACCAAATTGGTGATTTATTGAAAACGGGCCAAATTAGGAGTACCCTTAACCGACGCGCATGTATGTGCAGGTGTATGGATGTGAAGGAGGCGAGAGAGGTGTGTCAGGATCGTGCCAAATGGAAGTCTGTAGTCTCTGCCTACCCCTCTGGGTGACAGGCGTGAGTGTTTATGTATGTATGTATGTATGTACAATCTTCCCTAAATTTAATTAAGCCATCTTTTACAAAACTAATGGGATTAGATAGAAATAATTATTATTAAAAACCACTCGAAACTGACACTTATTTTATAAATTATATTATCTATAATATATGACTATGGTAACTTACTTAGAGTCACTATAATGAGTATGGTTGCTTCCAGTTTCCAAAAGCTCGTCGTCACTTTCACCCAAATACCTTGAGTCCACTGGGGAAGCTGCTACCTCTCTTCCTAAAATGTCGTGCCTTCTTGTCTGGATACAAAAAGAAATTAGCTTTGTTTCTAGAAAGGTATCTTCATTATGTTGCTTCAGTATAAACAACATGACTGCCTCATTGGTCTAGCGGTTGTAGTAGTGCGACTACTGATCATGAGGTCCTGGGTTCGAATCCCGGGTCGGACCAAAAATCAATTATTGAGTTTTTCTGTCAAAAAATTCTCAGTAGCTGCATGGAGTCAGGAAGTTGGCGGTGTCTCACCCCCGCACCTCTGAAAGCACGTTAAGCCGTTGGTCCTGCGCTTGATCTCTCTCCGGTCGTGTCGGTTTACCGTCCCATCGGATTATGAGAGTGAGGGAATAGAGTGCACCTGTGCTTGCGCATACACTTGGGCACTTTAATCCTGTCCTGCGCCGTTGGCTAACCACTGTTGAGGCAGGCCGCCGTGGCCGAAATTCGGTCTGGAGGACATTATTTATTATTATTATAAACAACATACAATAAAGACACTATATTTATCTCTCTCTTCAAAACCGATCAGTAGTACGTGCACTGCTGTATAGCAGCCGAAACTATCTAGACAGAGTCAAAGACAGAAAAGCATAAATATAAATATGTCTACTTTTAAATTTTATTTAAAGAAATACGACAGGTTGTTATTCTTTACTTTTCGACTTTTCATACAAGCAAATTAGGGCCACACTACATAATAAACAAATTTAAATTTAATGACATTCCTACCTTCAAAATGCTTTGCGGTGTCCCCGCACCACTTCTTTCATTGTATTTATATCCGGGGCTCTGTACTTCAGGCATGTCCAGTAGGGTGGCCATTTCTTCGCTTAGCATCTCATTCGGCTTGTACGTGCTGGGCTTGGGCGTTTTCGGACTTCCCGTTATGTCGAATTTCGCACGCTTTGATGGCGTTGATTCACTGTCAGTTTGTTCGGAAGAGAATAAGCTAAAATAACAAAAACATTGGCTTTATGATAATAAGCTGATTTGAACCAAACCGCGACATTATGTTATAAGCACATATAAGTACCAACAAGTACAATTCAAAATATTTTTAGGTGGGATTATGCTCTGTGCTTGCGGGAGAATTCGTTACTCCATTTCGTGCTGGGGATGTTAGTAAAGTATGACTATAGTCAACCAAATATAAGAAATACCTTTTGACGTTTCACATTAATCATTCCGCAATAACTTTGCACAAGCGTACTCACACGATTTAAAATAATCTTTTACGTAAATCCAAAGAATTATGAAGTTATCTATATTTCATTACAACGTGTATAGTTTTTTAACACTAATTTAAATTCGAATCTTTCAAACAAATCAAAATATTAAAAAAAACCAGTATCAACTTTTTTACTTGACGTCGTTTCAATGATATGTCGCTACGTACCTTACCGTAGTGTTTGAATGATTAAAATTCATTGTTATGCAAAAAATCAACAACAATATTCAAATAATCGGTAAAAATATTCAAATAATCGAATCATTATTTTTTTTGATTAAATTTTTATTTTTAAAATTTCTTAAATTGCATGAATCTAGAATAAAACAAGTTTATTTTTTTTACTTTGTCAACTTAAATTTGTGTAGGCAAAAAACTCATATAAAAGGCCGCGTTTAAAAAACCACTGCGTAATTCCAATCTCCGCCATTTTGGGAACTTACTGTGCGTTATTTTGTGATTTTGTGTTTGTCTTCTTATTTTGTTACTCGGATTTAACTTCTTGGACTGTTTCTTCTATATTCGTTGAAGCTTATGTCACACTTGCTCATGTCACAAAGTATGATTGGGCAAAAGTGGTAGAAAAAACAAAAAAATTGATTATGGATGACTTTGAAAAAGACATGATTTTTGAATGCATTATTGAAAAAGATTTTCAATAATGCATTCAGAGAGTAGTAAACGCGGGATCACGCGAAACATCAACTCCGCATTTCTTTTTGCTTAAAATTACTAAAATCACAGTGCAAAAAACAAGAGAAAATGTTACCTAGGCGAAATTATTAGGGAAAAGTGCTTAAAAACGTCTTTAAAAGGTGTCGATCCTTTCTTCTAACAACTTATAAACAAACAGTGCAGTCCAAATAACGACTACTAACAGTGGAACAATATAAACAAAAAAAACATAAACTAGTGTATTTACGTAATAGAAAAAGTGACTAAAATCATCGTTTCTCAATTTAAAACTTCAAATACCGTCTAACGTTTTATAAAATAGATAGCGTACATACAGAATATTAATTTCTTTGAGTTTCTTATCTAATTGGTGGCGTAGCGGCTTAATATTCGGTATTGTCAAGTCAGCTGTCTGGCACGAGTTCGTATCCCACATACGAGTTCTCTTTTTGTAACAGTTTTCGCTATGTATAGTAGTTTCTCAAAACGTTTCGAATATTAAATTGAATGAGATTAAACATAGTCATCTAAGAAAAAAAAGTAACAGGCATTCAAAACAATGGAAAATACACAAAACAATGGAAGAAATAATACATAACATTTAGAAAACATGTCACCCAACTAAATACGAGTAATTCGGATGATGAATCATTAATATCGTTTACATCAGAAAAAATGAAATAATGATACACGAAATAATAATATTGACTGGATTAATTGTAATGGAACTAAAATAGATCATCCTTTCGTCATTGCCAGTAAATTTAATGAGTATTTTATTATTACAGCTGTTCACGACTGTTCTTCTTTAAATAATTAAACTAAAAGGAATATGTATGAAAATGTTCGATCGTCGATCTTTTTAAAACTTTGCTCATTAAATGAAATCATAATTATAATAAATTATCTTAATAATACTCAATCTGTTGGTTATGATTCTATTACTACACACATACTGAAATCATGTGTGAAGGAATTTGCACCAATTCTGACGTATTTAATAAACCTTTCTTTCATACATGGAAGATTTCCAGATAAATTAAAAACATCTATAGTCAATCCCTTATTTAAAAACGATGACCGTCATGAGATTCATAACTATAGGCCGATTACGTTGATACCCATTCTATCCAAAATATTTGAAAAAGCCATGCATAGTCGAATTACTAGTTTTGTAGCAAAATATTATATACTCAGAAACGAACAGAATGGCTTTCAAAAGCATTAATTTACTACACTTGCTACCTTTTCACTGATGTGAAAATGGTGAACAGTAGGCATTTTTTATATGTTAAAGCCTTTGACTGTGTAGAACACAGCAAGTTGTTTTACTAATGTGAAAAACTAGGAATCAGAGGACCGGCTTTGGAATGGATCGAAAGTCATTTGACAAATCGCAAAACATGTGTTGAAGTATCAAGTATTAATAATAATCTAGAGTTAACATATTACAGATCTCCTTATCTACAAAATGACTATGGAGTACCTCAAGGGAGTGTCTTAGGGCCTTTATTGTTCATTCTATACATAAATGACTTACCGAGTATAACAAATCATCAGTCAATACTATTTGCTGATGTCATATCAATTGTTATACCCCACACTAATAAGTCACAGATATATGAAATTTTACTATGAGTCAGTTGTATCATGGCTAGAAGATAATAATTTACGAGTCAACACTAACAAAACTAAATATATTCTTATAATTTATATATATTTGGACATTATAAAACAAAACCACAAAAATTGGACTTAAGATATAAGGGCGACATATTGGTAGAGGTAGGTAGTAAATACACAGTTCCTAGGTGTTACTATTGACCAGTATGTAAATTGGAAATTACTCGTACAAAAAGTACGCAAAAAATTAATGAATTTGTTTATGCACTACGTAAACTTCAAAATGTAGCAGGTCCACAAGCAGCACGTATTGCTTACTACGGGTACGTTGAATCCGTCTTAAGATATGGACTACTCTTGTGGGGCAACTCAACTGACGCAAACAAAACCTTCCTAAGTCAGAAGAAATGTATTCGTGCACAGTGTAATGTAGGCCCTCTTGAAAGCTGTAGACCCCTGTTCAAGGAAAAAAGTATTCTCACTTTAACTGGTTTATATATATTAGAAATCTGTGTTTTCATTAAAAATAATTCTAATCAATTTGCTACCGCGCAGGAAAAAATAACTCAAAAGAGATCCGACACGTCTATTCACGCCATCTTGTAAAACTACATTATTCCAGAGGGATTGCCTCATAATGTGTATTAAGGTTTATAATAAAGTTCCTAAAAATATTCGTGAACAGCCATTAAGTCGAATGAAAAAAAGTTTAAAACAGTGGCTAATAAATACTGCCTTTTATAATATCAATGAATTCTTTAACCATAAATTTTGTTGATTTTGCTTAACTAAGTAAATTACTATAGATCCAGGATTTTGCGTGATACTTCTCAAATGAACAAAAATTAATTTTTCTAATTTTGTTATGTTTTCACCTACGTTTTTCACGTATTTCTAATTTCATTTATTTAATATTAATTTGTTTTTTAACATATTTATTTTAAACATTTTTTACGCATGCCACAAAAGTCAAAACATGTGGAAACAAATATTGACTCTGTATCCATCCGCTTGTACCCATGTTTTAGCGAAATAAATGATTTGATTTGATTTAAATAGTTGTACTGAAAGTGATTGAATAAATTTATTTTTATTTAGTTTCAATCTTAAATGTTTACAACTTTGCCTCTAGAAATAAGCAGTAACAACAAATACGAAGAAACTGATAAATCCTGTGTTTTAAATTATCCGTTTTTAATTTATTTTGGTATTATTCAAACCGAACTGTAAATGATTACCAACTCTAAATAATTGATATCGATTTTTTCAAGAATCGAATATTGTACGTTCACATTTTTTGGTTGGCATGCCTGGTGCAATAAGTCTGACAGCTGTCAAAATGTATTTCTTAGATTTGGTTGACTATATTGGGGTATGTCATAAAGATCTTTTGGTTTTCGATGGATGGCGGTATAATCAAATTAAAAACAATAAAAAATGTATCTCCCACCCCGCCTGCCAAGTGTGTTAACTACGAGTATGGCAAATAGCCTATGTTTTTATAACGATGATAATGATAAGAATAATAAGTGAGAAAAATAAATATAAGAACCTACACTTGGCATGTAAAAACTACTTTTAATAAACGACTTTAAATGTTAAGGAACTTACCTTTTTGTTCGCATTAATTTGGGAGTGCAAATAAAAGGCGTGTTTTCAATCTCCAAAGCCCGCTTTAAGCCCTTCCTCATTTTTGGCTTATTAAACCACGTTTCACTTGCATTGTCTATCGTATCCTGATATAAAAGTTTATTGAATTAAAATCATTTCACAAGTTACTTCTGTAGCGGCGCTGTCGGAGAAAGATATTCCGAATTGTATATATCTCCGAACTTAGGCTTCGGTATGTTTCGCTTGCGGCGCGACGACAGCGCCGTCGCACTTCTTATTTTGTAAGAATTAATCGATTATTAAAAACGATTATTTCAAATTATTCATTATTATAGTCTATAAACTTCTCACTGCTGAGCAAAGGCCTTATAAGTCCGCTCTCACGCTGCTTTAGTGCGTTGGCAGACTGGATACATGCAGAATCACTCACAAAGTATTCTTTCACCGCCGAGCACGCAGTAAGTCGACAATTTTAAAAACATTTACTATTTTTATTTTATATCTTTATTGAGATGAATCGAAAAAGAAAACCACATTCGTGTTTTCAACCTGTGAAAATTGAACGTTTTTCTTTACCCCTTTTCTCACACTCTTTCTCCCTCTTTCACGGTTTGTGATTCTCTTTTAGATCAAGAGTGAGTGTAGTCACGGCGTAGTGTGTCATTTTCCTTGACAAAAAACACTTCATATGAATTTTATGGTGCAGGCGAACAAACGTCCATCAGTGCACGATTACAGACTAATGATGCTGATTAATTGAATGATTCAGACTTGAAAATTGTAAATTCTTCTATATTTATTAAAAAAATTTATACCAATTTACCTGTATAAATGAAGATTTATACGTAAATGTGTTTTTAGGAGATCTTGCTGTCACATAGACGGACATCGGTTTCGGTACAATTACTGGAAACACACACAAATAAAGTTTACTAAATTATTCATAATATCCACATAACAAGTCCAACTGTGAATCGGTTAGCGACAGTGATATTGATGGCATGTGTGTGGTGCTTGGTTTATTTGTAGTAGTTAAAGATACAGCCTATATATGTGCCATTGCTGGGCATAGGCCTTCTCTCATCTCTCAGAGGGTTTCAGGGCAAGGAAGTGTCAGCCGCGCTGCCCCAATGCGTGGTGGCGAAGTTCACATGTCTTCGAAATATTTTGTTTATTTCTCAAACAAGCAGATTTCCTCACGATGTTTGATTTTTGCACGTGGTAAATCAGCACTTTAACTTGCAATTAACAATTTCATTGGGACCGGCGGGGATCCATCCCTGGTTGCTTGCGTAATGTAACTTCACAGCAAGCGCTAACCATCCGAGCTACCACGGCTCTATTGTTTTAGTGGGTCTAATAATAATAATAAGTAAAACTTTAAAGGATATTTGGGAGCCCTTTAGGATATCTCAGAGTATGGTCTGCCTAAGAGTAATTCTCCGTTTTTCCTCTGGGTAATGACACTAGAGCAAATATTTTTATGATACAATTTAAATCTACCACTGTCATGTTCCTTTATAGTTTTTTTTTCTTCCTTCTAAAATTACTAAAACTGACCAGTTATGCCCCCTATAAAGACATACAGAAAACAAATTTAAGAAATTAAAGAAAAACATACAGACATAGTGAAAATCAATCTCATATTGTTCTTGAAAAAAAAAAGTATAATTTGGAGGAGGAAGCAGGGGAAAATAGCATAATAACTTCGTCTATTTTTTATAGGTACATATGCAGCTTTAGCTTTGGTACTTTCTGATGTTTAGCTCGGTGGTTGAGGCACAGCGCCACAGTAATAAGTTATTAAAAACTACCCTTTAAATTTCTTGAAGCCCCGATATACTCTTTATTATTTGTTAAAGCAGTTGAATATTTGTTTTATAAGTAAAAGGATCAAAAACAAATATACCAATTTCGTAAAGAGGTTTATTAAGTGTATGTATTTATTACGTTACTAGCTTTTTACCCGCGGCATCGCTCGCGTGGGCTTCAATTTGAAACATCAAAATTAGCAAAATTGGATCTCTTTTAGAGTCACCTCGGCATATGTGTCTATGGGAGTATGGGAGTATGCGGGTATAAATATATTAGCCATTTAGTAGTGGCAAAAAAGAAATTAATACCCCATTTCGTCTCGTGGGTGTCGTAAAAGGCGACACAGACGGAAACTGAAACAGGAGATGGGGCAGCATCTTCTTGATAAGTTATAACAGAGCAAAGTAATAAAAACTGCAGTTGCCAGACTTGCTTGCCAAGCGTGGCTACTACTGTAAATATCTGGCCTATTTGACAAACAATGGGTTAAGCCTTTGATCAGCAGTGGATAGCAGTATTAAAAGTAAAAAAAGTTGCAGCCTTGGTACATCCCACTCCTGGGCATAGGCCGCAGCGAGTTTTAGGACAAAAAGAGTGATTGAGTTGACTCCAACGAAGGATGAACGACTTCACATATACCGAAAATAAGTTGCAAAATATTTTTTTAACTACTCAGGTGCAGGTTTCTTCGCGATATTTTGTTTCACCACCGAGAACGTCGTAAATCCACAGTTCAAATTGCAATTAAAATATGAGTGGTGTCGGTGCTGATCGAATTTGGGTTGCTTACGTACCTATTATGAATATACGTTTGTAACGGAGCGATTACTGGCTAAAATAAAAATAAAATAAAAATAAACCTGTGTTTAAAATTTGGTGTCTGATATTTATAGTACTTTTTCCCAAGAGCCTGTTCATTGACATTGTGTGAGTTATGGAACCGGGACTGTAACAAGACTAGAAAATATGAAAGCTATCTTAATATATGACAAGCTTTTTTACAAAGTATCGAAGTTATTCTTCACTGAGTACTTTACTACTGAGTAGTTTTTGTTCCTATGCTATGAAATCTTACAGCGAGCTACGATGATGCTCCCGTATTTGTTTTAATAATAGTAATAAATACTAAAACGAAGCTTTTCCACGATTGTGGACCACATCTAGCTATTAATTAGTCATTCAATGATATCACGAACTTGATACAAAAAGACGTTGGTGAAATATTGCTATGGCTATAGACACCCAACATATTCAACTATAGACCTTCTCTCTTTTTGCTTAAAGTGCAATTACGATAAATCATCGCGACAGTGGCCATTGTTCTGGATATTTTAAGTCTGACAATTTTTGAAGTAGCAAGAATAAGTATTCAATAGAATTCTCTTTAATTTCATCAGTTACTTTAAAACCGCAAACATTTATATGATACATATATAAGGCAATAAAGTGATGTGAGATTCTATTGAAAATTCTGCATCTGTCAAAAATACGCTATTAGCGCTGCTAGCGGTGTGTAATAAAAGTATTATACGACATAACAATATCAAGAAACAGCATTGTTGTGTTTAGTTATTAATATCGCCAAACGATCTCTATTCATTGATTTGGTCAAGCTATATCATGATATAGTCAACAAATAGTGATAAACGTAAAGTTCACGCAATGATCGACTACTTTATGATGTTATTAATTCTAAGACAGGGCCAATACACATATAAAGTATTTTTATTTAAACTATACGGAAAATGAGTTTTGCAATAATTTCAGTTTTTATCAGTTTATTTATAGATAAAAAACTAATATACACTAAAACTCAGAAACATCTCAGATTTTATAATTTTCGATAGATGTCACTATTATTTATTTAGTAGTAATCAGTTAGGTACTATAAAATTTATTTATTCCTAATAAAATGAAACAAAAGAATGAAAAAAATTAATTATTTAAATATATAAATGTAAGTCATTTATATTATTTAATTTATTAGTAATTGGAGGCTACTACTTTTGGTATTTTACATTAGATGGCATTGTTTTAAAAAAGTGAAATGTAGATTGTCGGTGTAGTTCAAATTATTATGCAACGGTTAAAACCTATTTAAATCTTTATTTAAAAATATATTATATAGGTATTTAAAAAAACACATCTATCATATCAAAAAGATATTAACATCTTGAGGAAGAAAAATACTTAACGCTTCGTTTTCGAAGTTCCGTAATCGGATAAAAAGTAGTTTATAAGTTACCGCGGGTCCCAAAATGCCTATACAGATATTTTCATGGGAATCTGTCTAGTTTTTTTTTTGCGTAAATCGGGAATACACAGACAGACCGACAGACATAAAGAGAGACCAGACAGACAAAAATTCTAAAAACCACTAATTTGGCTTCAGTGACCTTTATTTAGTCCCCTGGACTTCTTTTTTTTAAAGAAAATATTAGAATTACAGACACGACCTTTCTACAGATTCTTATAAATGTATAGACAGATTCATTTTAAGAACTTACTGAAGTAAACTATTTCTGCACTAGCGATGAGCTGAAACAATGTTCTGTTATAGTGTGGTAGAAAAAAGTTCTCGAGTTGTAGCTTCGCACCGGTAAGCGGTGAATGGTGGAGGTAGTTGAAAGATTCAGGTGCTGTAGGCCGTGCTTTTGCTTTGTAGATGTTTGAGATTTTTTTTAAATATTTTCCTTCACTATTTGCTTATATTGCTTATTCCCAGCCTTCTTTGCAAATTTAGCCGGTTGTTACAACATAACCCAAAATAAGTACGTAGCGCAGTCGTGAGTCGCAACTTTGATAGCGTGATTTAGGCTTGAGTGTGTTTCGTTTGTGGCGCTTGTGACAGCACCATACAATGATGATGGGTTCAATGTAAAGCGTACCGTGCGGCTCGTGCTGCAGACCGGCCGTGCGCGCCACGACGCAGGCGATGGAGGGCAGCGCCGCGCACGCCGCACTCAGCAACGTCTCGCGCGTGTTGCTGCGCTCCATCAGCTCTGCCAACGACTCCACTGAATTCGATAGCTCCATCGCACGGCCTTTCTGTTCCTTCAGCTTGTTGTTGTACTCCTCCGCTTCTAAATATCTGCAAAATAATGTTTGTATGTTATCACTCATTTTCTTCATCTAAATCAACTAGAGGTGCCTTTATATTACCACGTTTTTATCAGACTACTATGGGTATAGTATGCCCAATATACAATGGATCCAACGGATCATGACTAATTACTACTACTATATTAGGAATCAATACTAACAATAATCTTTCCTTCTCTATTTTAATAAATCTTTCCCCACTTCTCTTCTCTATTTTTATCAATGCTCTCACTACTGTTCTCTCCTCTCATTATCATCTCTATGCTGATGACTTGCAATTATACCGTCATTTCAAAGTCCAAGATATAGATGAGGCTATTAATAAGCTGAATGCTGACTTAAGTAGCATAAGCAGTTGGGCAAAATCGTTTGGTCTTCTTGTTAACCCTGCTAAATCCCAAGTAATGATTATCGGCAGCTCATATATGCTTAATTTATTAGATCGTTCGAAGATCCCTGCAGTAACGTATGATAATACTCAAATTCCATATACAGAGACCGCTAAGAACTTAGGTGTTATTTTTGATAATAATTTGTCTTGGGTCGCTCACATTAATATGATTAGCAGAAAAGTGAACTACTCTTTTCAATCTCTCAAGCGTCTCCAGATGTTTTTACCGTTAAAAACTAAGATAACCTTAGCTCAAGCACTTCTTCCTCTCATTGACTACGCTGATGTTAGTTTT